>CM046870.1:9024409-9409409 GCA_025617745.1 Heliocidaris erythrogramma
TATCAGGCAGAAAATGCCAAAATACGTGAGGAATGGATGAGCAAGAAAGCAATTCAAGATAGAAAACCGGAAGATAATGGTTAACATTGTGGTTTTGAAGCTCCTAAAATCCACCCTTTATAAAGATTATGGTCACGCGGGTAATGGCAGATGTATAGGGTTAAGGGGTTCGGCTGCATGGGGTGATGGTATATCTGATATTAAATGATAATATTGTGCTATACACATTAATCAAATAACAGTATAAGGAAAATGATTACATAGATTCCACTCTACAAATGCAGGGAGGCATATTATACTCTTTTGAAAAAAATAATGAATATAAAAATGATAAAACGGTAAAGGAAAAATAAGACCCTGTAGAGTGTATTGTTAGATGAGAAGGGAGAGAAAGAGAAGAGAAAGAGAGAGAGAGAGAGAGAAAGACACACACACACACACACACACACACACTAAGAGAAAGAACATGCTATAAGATATAAGGTATAAGATATAATATATAAGGTATAATATATCAGATAGAAGATATAAGATGTAAGATATAAGACATAAGATTTAAGATGTAAGATGTAAGATGTAAGATATAATGCTATATAAATTGCTGGAGATGGAAGAACATTTAAGAAAGTGACATGATACTTAATTTTTTTTTAAAATAATATTTCCATATAAGTAAAAAGAAAAAAAGGAAGGTCGATTATCTTTTTGTTTTTGTTCTTGTTTTTTTAAATGAGCAATGAGCCGATAATCATGATGTGTATATACAGCGTATAGTCAAGTCACGCAACATCACTTCTTGATGAAAGCATGAACTCCAAATTACACCCAGCACTGAAAGACACCATAATCGACATGCTTGATCAGGTTTTCATCATCATTACAAACAAATAATGAATAAGTAAATAATGGTTAGCATTAAGGAATAGAAGGTATAAACTCATTCTGACGAACGCCACTAACGCGATAGCACGGAGGCGTGAAATTCAATATCCAATCAACTTCGTCAAGTTAGAATTATTTGTCTGTTGAGAAGCAGAAGGGCTCGAAACTATGTACTTTTACTTAGAGTTAATGCCCTTCTGGCTCTAAACAGACATTATTCTGATGATCGCGCTTGAATGATTGGTTTCTTATATCAAAAAGCACTTCACTACATTACTTCAGTGAAGGCAGCAGTACTATGCTACTAAGTCTCCTTTCGAAAAACATGATAATGGTTGAATAAGAGGGCAATATACTTATTTCACACTCTTTCGAAAAATTATAGGATCAACGTTCTAGCTATTCATCAATTAAAATCAAAGGAAGCCGACAAATTAATTCTGGTCATGGTTCTGTCATCATCGTGACACTTCAAAATGTAAATATGTTTAATCATGCTAAACATCTACCCATATAGATTCATATCGCAGAGTCAACAGATATTCCTTAGATTTGCCGACTGCATATCATTACCTTGACATGAATTCGATATAATTCAGAAAAAAGGTTTGCGGTACAACCATTTGAGTTGTTGTACCGCAAACCTTTTTTCTGAATTACAACTTCACCATGCAAACCTTCAAATCCTGAATTCGATATATACATGTACTCCTTGTTTTCGGCTCCATTCTTGAACCCGTTGCTAATTTGGTTAGATATTTAACCTATAAATTATCGATATCAATCGTATAAATCCCCAATAGATGTTAAAAAGATATTAAAAAGACCATTACAGTTAAAACATGTCCCGATATGTAAGAAATACAGAGAGCGTTTGTTTTAATTTCTATAGGGAATATCCAGATGTGTTTTAAAATGCCATTTCCTTGAAGGTTTCTGCGTAAAGATCTGACAGTGGTTACAAAACCTCATTGGTATGGTGATCATGACGTAAAATTTGAAATTACATCATGTTTGTTTGTTACTCTTATATCTTTTAGAAACCCAATAAATACTCGCGAAGAATTATAAGATGTAATGTATACGTATTGATCAGAGATTATGTACGTGATGGAATTATCTTCATTATGTAAACATGGTAAATGAGCGTAGATCATTTCTCTTTTGTGTGTTCAAACATGTCCTCAAAATAATTCATAAGACGCCTAATTACTGTGATGTACCGATGTACCGATAACATAGCACTCTCCTTGACCGAAATTTAAAATAGCTCTGTTTCAATGCGTCAAGAGGACATTATATCCATGCTTTGGGGGCAACAGGTGGAGAGAAAGAGAGAGAGAAAGCGGGAGGTAGCAAGCCAAGGGCACTGAAGAAAAAAGGAAATTGTATGGGTCGGAGTAAAGACTTCAAGCCTTGACAAAAGACGACTGGAGAGTGGCACATATATTATTGAAGACAGAGGAGGGGATAAAATCGACCACATATCATGCATATCTAAGAACGTGCACGAATTAGGCTCTACATGCTCTATGCAACTGTTTCCGAATTAATATCTAGACTCTGAAATTCAAAATATGATGAAAGTCACCTTAAAAATCAATAAACTTATTGTGATCAGTCAGGCCAAAGTTGGAGAGTTGAAATGAGCAATCGTCGAATCAATCATCCTCTATTGTAAACAATAATTCAGTGGTATAAAGAGTGGCACTTATGTTTCTGCCAAGAACCGGAGGGTAAATTGGCACGACTGTACGTCACCTTTTTCTTAGCCCCACTTTGTTGCCCATCCCGACTATCGCAATGTTTACACTGTACACAATATAATGTGCCATGCAGACCGATAAATATGAAATAAATACGACATAACCAAACAATATTTCATCGCAAAATCCGGTGATTATAATCGTATTTCTTCTCAAAGCACTCTCTCAAAGATAACTAAAAAACCAAAGTGCGCAAACCGCTAAAGATATCTATTTTTTATTACTTGTACAGCCATTGAAACCACTTAACGCCTGTGTATAGGAGGGTTGCGATTTGCAAATATTTACGTACTCGAGATGATTGATTAAGTATTTATGGATGATAAATCTTCTGATGAGGCGGTACAATCAAAGAATATTTGACAACGAAAGTGATGTCCCGTGGGTATGGTTTAAACTACTGGTCTTACTCGGTTGATCAATGAATGAGTGTTCATGTGAATCTGATTTTGATGGTTTATTGCATGCATTTGGTCTAATGCCAATTCGTCTAGTATCCAACTCGTCTAATCACGTTAACTTTCGTCTAATTGTCTACGCCCAGTTCGTCTATTATCCATGTCGTCTAGTCGTTATAGTTTGTCAAATTTTCATTATAGTCTATAATTTCATTTGGTCTAAAAACCGGCTGGGCTACTAGTTGTTTCGTCTACTGCATAATTGCTCTAATCTATCCGGCTCTGCTACAAAGTCGAAGTGGGTAAGAACAATCTAAGCGCTTTGGTCGGTCACAGTGTAAACTGCATGGTGAAGAGCTTGATAAGAAACAGTCACTATCATTATTATTATTTAAATCCCCTTTGGCCCTTTCTAGCATTTTTCTTTATTAGACGAAATAAATAGTGGACCACGTAGGTCAAAGACCAAACGGTAATAAGACTAAATGGGTACCAATTACCCGAGCGGACATTGTATAATCGGTGGACAAAGTGGACAAAGTGACCGGTAGACAGAATGATTATTAGACCATGCACTTCCAGCTCCCTGTTAAGGAGAATAGACGAACTGGGTATTGGCGAACTTGGTTTAGCCGAAATTTGATGAGACGAATTTAGGATAGGGCACCTTTGCATCGAGTCTCTCTCTCTCTCTCTGTCTTTTAACTTGATTTCTGTTTGAAATTTAGAAAAGTGCGCTAGTAAAAAGAAGGAAACAGTAGAAGGAAAAGATAAAGTAGACATGAGATTAGGGGATGGAGAAGAAGAAGGATGAGAAGATGGAGATAATATGGAAAAATAAACAGACATAGCCACCTAATTTTGATCAGTTGTCTTAATTCCCTCTCTTTATAATGAAGGGAAATCTTGGATGCCACGACGCCACTGAAAAGGTATAAACAGATCAATCAAGTGCGCTTTAACACGAAAATCCACCCAGACCATCCCAGCCACACCGCCTAACCGATATTTTTTTGTCATTCAGGGCAATGCCATTTTTTTGGTCCGTCTGTTATCGGTCAGGGGTCGGTCTTGTTGGTATGACTGGGGTATTATGAAGAGCAAGATGAGGAACGTTCTCGTATATCCATAATCATGTAAACACTATTACACCAATCACACCGACGTGACCGACGTCAGACCGAAAATAGACCGAACAAATAATTACATTATACCGAATTATTGTCAAGACTTTGTCGGGTGTCGGTCGGTTTGGAGTCGGCATCACTGTGTGACTGGAGTGTAAGAGCAGGGGAGCGTTTCATGAAAGGAAGTTGTTGGATATTTTATCCGACAAGTGTTATAAGCTACCGAAATCCTTGCATCTGATTGGCTGAGAGCAAATTTGTCGGATAAAATATCTGACAAGGCCTTTCATGAAACGCCCCCAGAAGAGTGTGGTCGAGTAGAGAGTTTTTTTAGGTATTCACATAGACGTGTAGTTCAAACACTTGAGAGGGAGGGAAGTGAATATATTTAGGTAAAGGTGTTGGTGTCGAGTGGTTTGAAAACTCGACTGGAGATATGAAGGTCATGGGTTCGAGCCGGGGCACGGTACTTATGTCATTCAGCATGGCATTTTAATCATCGTGAGATGAACCTTATTTGACATGCTCTTAATTCCCAAAGGTCTTGACATATATCATGTCATTTCCTTGTGGTCTGAGACGCACACTCCTTCTACACAGTATTATTTTTGTTTCCATTTTAGTTGAAATTAACAGACAAATACCAACCTGTATCAGATTCCAATTTCAGAAAACAAAATTCTCAACATTATGTTTTTTCCCCATCTTTTAAGATATAGACTCCCAATCTCAATTCATGCTTTTGTAATAAAAGGATTCATAATCTACCTGTTGATATTGGATTAGTATGAGTACAAGAAGCGTCAGATGGAATGCCATGCATCTATGCGTGTTGTCTTAATTTTACACTGCAAAAACCTGGGGCGGTATTCTAAAAACTATGTTATCTTTTATGTTAAGGAAAACGATGTTAATTGCCATAACATATTGAAATTGCGCGCAATAAACACTAAATCAAGATAAAGTAAATCTCAGAATACCACCCCTGGTTTTTGCAGTGTACAATCAATACCAGGTCATTGATTTTAGATACGAAGAGTGGTACTTGCCAAGATCTTGGCAACATCGGGAATTCATTAGTAGGCTGCACTCAAGAGGAAGGATCAAAAACTCGATATCTGTATGGCCACTGATCTTCTGGGAATGTATGATGACGTCAACAATGGAAGATATATTCATTATCCGCCCTCATCGTTAAGCCACGACTTAGACTAATGGTTTGGGGATTATCATTATCTCATCCAGAATTGGTTTGACTGATTGGAATCTAATAAATAAGCCCTCAGGGAGAGTGATGTGTGGGCCATGTTTAAGATCAGATCCGATTGTCTCCGTCTGCATCACAATTCGGTTATCTTAAAGGAGCACTGCTCTTATACCCTCTCTAAACAGAATGAATTTTCACTCTATTTTCACTCCCTCGGGAGTCACGTCAGTGATTACTTGTTTAGGAGTGAATATTTGGGGTTCTCTTTAATAAAAAAGAATGTTTTTCACTCTATTCTCATCCTATTTTCACTCCGTAAGTGATCACACGAATGTTGTTTTAAGAGAAGGTGAAAAATGATTTATAAACTGCTTTCTCATTCTTTTCATGTCAGTTTAGAAGAACATCATAACAGAAATATTGCTTGATATGAGAAGGATTGCTCTTCCAATGCCCTAATACTTTAAATGTGACTAGAAAAATTTGGGCCGTCAAATTTTCATGCCACGTGTTTGTGGGGGGGGGTGGGGGTGTGAAGTGCGACATATCCATTTATGTGTGCAGTGTTGTTCACTGACATGTGGTTCTCAGCAAGATTTATTCAATTTCTTGTTTTCAGATGACCACAAAAACCTCAAAATACACATTGATGCTTATTTACTACATATTTACCATTGCATGACCGGACCCATCATGATCTTTAAAGGGAAAGTCCACCCAGGTATTTAGTTGATTTACTTAAAAGCAGAACAATGAAAGTAAAAGTTTGGCAAAATCCGATAAGAAAATAAAACAGTTATGATTTTTTTGAAGTTGTAATCAACTAAATACAAATTGGCAACTCCGTGGTGTACCTTGCGAGCTCCTCTCCCACTACAGAAAATCTCATAAATTTTCTTAGTTTCTGATGAAGGAATAGATTTGTTTCACATGATTTTCTGTAAAACATATTATGAGCAATGATTAATGGGAGAGGAGCTCGCAAGATATGCCATGGAATCGCCAATTTGTGTTTGATTGATTACAACTTTCATGAAATGTATAGGCCGATGTTTTTTCCTTCATTGAATCCACCCTTTCTCATAATTTCGTGCTCTTACATTGATAAAATTAAAGCAGTGTTTTACGAACAATCGGGTATTAATCGTGCGTGACTGGATGGAGCCATTTAAAAAAATCAAGCGTTTGAAAGCCTTTCCTTCACTTTGCCAGGCGCCATTTTGGCGGCTGGGGTTGCCAAAGTGCTCGATATGATTAAGGTAATGTAGGAAGCGAGAAGAATCATGTAACGGACCCGCCAAAGCACTAAGTCTTAATTCCTCGAATTAATGAGCGACCACTCCTCGTGTTTCGAGATAATGGAGAAAAATGTTAATGACGATGACGACGACGACATATCACGGGACATTTGTACGTACCTGGGGCCCTGTTTCATAAAACAACTGCCCCATTTCTACGACAAATTTGCTCTAAGCCAATCATATTCAAGGATTTCAGTACCTTATAACAATTATTGTAACTTGTTATTGATAGCAAGTTTTATGAAATGGGGCACTGGTTTAAAGGTTCCCTTTACATGATCCCGATGATGGCCCGTCTACATTGTAAAATAGAAGTCACGTGACAGGGATTAGAACAACTAATAAACGAATTAAGGATTGAGCATTATGTTCATTATAAACCTACGTAGAAATACTGTAATTTGAAACTTTCGCTAATATCAAAACTTTTATCATTTGTTTGACCAAATTCTACCATGTAACTAGGTCTTGGGGGCATTTACCACACAAGCATTGTTTTCTGTAGTATGCCCCTTCGTTTCAATATATTGTGTATATGTCAGTAATGATTCTGGTTTTTAAAAAAATCTTTTCCTTATTTGTTGTTTTCTTCTCAATACCTTCAACTTTGTTTGATGTACAAACAAATGACATTGAACCGACATGTACTATGTATGCGTATGTTGAAACGGAAATAGAAGTGAATTAAATCAAATCAAATCGATATAGACTTACCTGAGAGCTATGGACATTCCACTTTTGACTTGTATATATGCAATTCAAGACCCCTCCCCATGTCTCATCCCAGGGGCGTATCCAGGATTTTTTGTAAACCCCCCCCCCCAAAAAAAAAAAAAATAATAAATTTTGTAAAAAACAAAAACAAAAAAGGGGGTTATATCACTTCTATAAGGGGGTACAATTTCCAAAAAGAGGGGCACAATGTACACTTTTCTTTCAAAAAGGGGGCACGGGTCGGAAGTGCCCCCCCCCCAAAAAAAAAATAATAATAATAAAATAAAATAAAATAATAATAATAATAAATAATAATAATAATAATAATAATAATAATAATAATAATAATAATAATAATAATAATAATAAATAAAATATAAATAAATAAGACAAATCCGCCACTGACTCGTCCTGCCATGTTGTCACCTTGTTTCCAAGAGCAGATCATTACTCCCCAGTTGAACATGCATGTCCCTTGATGTGACAGTAAATGAATTTGACATTTCCGTTTGCGCTGCCGACGGAAGCTCAAAATAGTCTCCATTTTTTTCTATCTGCTCGTCAAAACAACCGAAAATGTAAACAGATGCTGCTTGAAAGAGGAAAAACTTAATAGGTATGCAGATAAAAAGAAATACGCTTTTATAATTTTCTTTAGGAATACAATCAAGTACAAAATTGGTATATGTAGGCCTATCGCACTGTAAGATAACGGTAAGAAAGCAATAACTGCGGGAGAAACACTTGTTCTCGATCAGTTTCTTCCCCTTTCTCCCGTTGTATTTTCGTCTCTCGGTGACGAAAATCATACCCCCAAAATCATGTAAATATATTTCCAGGTTCAGACGTGCCAGAAATTAATCACAACATTCCCATATGTCATGTTAATTATCTTCAAGTTATCTAAATAAGCAAATTCTTGGTACAAATGTATTCTAAATTCCAAAGCTAAAGCCTTGAAACTGACAGCCCATGGGACCGACAATGTAGGCCTCGCGGGCCTTCTGTAAAGGTATCTATCTTACAAGACAGACAGCAAAAGAAAACAACACCAGGCTGTCGGTCTAATGGGCCGTTGGTGGAATGTCCCAACATTTTAAATATGTTCACTTTATAAACCAGCTTTTATTATCCATGCATGCGTTTCTTTGTTTCGTCCCCTAAAATCTTACAATGAATTTCAAGTGAATAAACTTTTAGATGTTGTTCATATCAAAAAGATAATTCTATGCCA
Source organism: Heliocidaris erythrogramma (assembly GCA_025617745.1). Lineage (NCBI taxonomy): Eukaryota > Metazoa > Echinodermata > Echinoidea > Camarodonta > Echinometridae > Heliocidaris > Heliocidaris erythrogramma. Next base: position 9,033,039 of record CM046870.1, read on the forward strand.
TTAATGAGCACGGTCCTTAACAATTAACCTAATTCAGTTTTCCTTTTCCTTGACTAATACAGTCAACCTATATGCTTGTGAATGGGAATTATAAAGGTTAGTAGATCATGTCACGCTCCAGTTTGGCTCGCTCTCCTCTCCAAAATCCATTTAGGGGCTGGTCACACGTCACTGTATAACGACGATGATAAATATCATGACTCAGTGGTAGAGCAGTGGTCTCGTAACTGGTGGACCCGGGTTCGAAACCAAGTGGATGCGCTAGTGCCCTTTGGTAAGGCACTAATCCTCATTTCCAAGTCCCTCGGAGCCGCCGCCGGTCCCCTCGTTACATACTTACAAGCATGTACATGCTTTCTTAGCAGTCAAGTAAAATAAACCATCAACCAACCATCAATATAAAATAGATCTATGCAGACAACTCTTTTGATACAGAGGAGTGGAAATCCAATTTTTGTCAGGAGTCAGATTAGGGATCACTTCTTTTGGAATTGAATCCACTTCAAATCACGGTGGAAACCACTCCAAGTTTTCACTCTTTTGAGTCAGAATGGATTTGACGCCAAACTAAGTGATCCTTAATATGACAACCCCCCACCACCACCAACAAGTGATTTTTCCACTCCTGTATATATTTAGAGAGGAGGTATTGCATATCGACGTTGCCTACCGATTTATGCTAAATCTGTATCTGTTTGGAGCCAGAAGGTGGTTAACACATATACTTTAACACAGAGTTAACGCCCTTCTGGATCTCAACAATGAGCATTCAACACCAATTTTCTCAGGTCCAGTTCCCTTTTTATATAAACCGATTTTCACAGTTTTTAGCTTTTGGTATCGTTATCATTTTGTCGGTGATGTGTGACCGGCCCTTTAGTCATTGTTAGTGGTGCCATGTGACATACTCAATTTCGCAAGTTTTACGGGAAATGTTATTAACCACCATGACCACGCCCATCCCTTAAACTTAATCATTTTGTTCTTTTTTATTTTGGCGCTCCTAATTTTAAAGGGATATCTTAAAATGAAAAAAAAGGAACAAAACTTGGACAGGAAAATAGAAAACAATTCTGGCTAAGCAGACATTTTGATGAATATTCAAATGGGGACAGACGTTCCTCTTAGTAATTGCTTTTTCTAATAAAATATATGACTTTGGGGTTTATATTATATCATTTTCTTGGAAATGAAGACGTTAAAAGGCCATGTCGGCGCTGTCATGCCCCCATTACATCAGATTCGACAGTAAAAGAATTCCAACGTCGCGAAAATAGGAAATAGACATCGGGTTATTTTGACGGGGTAATGAGAGTCTTTTTGAAGTGTGTATCAAGAATTGTCAACTTCCCTGCTTGATCTCATTAAAATGTGACAGCAAAACATCATTACATCGTCACGTGAGGACAAATCATTTTCTTGATAGACCTCAGCTTTATTTATAGTCTTCCTCATGTATTTTGGTCTAAATTATTTTTGACAGCATGTATTCTTGATAATAGTGACATGTATTAGCAGATGTGAGGTAATTAGGGAACTTTTAACATTTTGTCAGGGAAAAAGTGTTCACAGTGTGGTACGCATTCTCTGCCCCCCCCCCCCCCTCGATCACCCATCACATTCAAAACACTCTCAGCTAATTTCAGAGAAATTCCATGAACTTTTCGGCATCCATGTAAAGCTTGCTTTCTATCTATTCTTAGACTAATTATTTCACATTACTTTCAAAAGTTAAACAGTTGGTAAACACTTAACCCTTATTGTGAAATTGCTGCAAATTTGCACAGACGCAACACACAAATCCCATATGACAGTTATTTATGTGGCATGCAAAAAGTTAATAGAGGCAGTATGATGCTCAAACGGGCATGGTGCAAATGTTTTGTCGATTTTAAATTCAAATTATTTGCACCATTGTCAGATTTGAGAAAACATTCCTCGACTCTGAATTCACGCCAAATTAATACGGAATCCATTCCAAATGTAGTGGTGGAGTATGGATTCCATTTCGCCCACAAAAACGGCACTAAGGTAGTTGTAACTGACCACTACATCATGTACATAATTATGATCTATTATGGTGTTATGAATATGGCACTTGCCCTACTTCTATTCACTAGCTACTTCGATTTCCACTTGCTGTTAAGCTCTGGTCCCGTATGAAGTCAAGTTTGTTTTTGACAGTTGCTCATCATTGATTTATCCCCTAGCAAACAAATAATACTACACGTATGACAAGCTTTGAAAGTGAAAAACCGGGAACCGGGAAATTAACAGCGGCAGCACGCTATAGACTAGGTGCAGGTGGAAAATGATTAATATTGAAGTGGAAGTCTCTAATTAGAATCGCTTGCCAGGACAACATACATAATCAGGTTTTTGTCTTGTCGCCGGGGTTTCCATTGTTTTCTGGGCATTCCCCTTTCTTCCTCGTGGCTTGCCAAAGATATTTTAGTGACAAAGTGAGAGGGGGTGAGGTGTAATTTCGGCGAAGATACATTCGTCATCAGGTCAAGAAACCTTTTTTGAATACAGAAAGGCAGTTATTGTGTATACATATATACACACACACACCCTCATGTATATATAACTGAATATGAAGTATAGTAAAATACCGAAATGATGCTTATGATTTGAAATACTAATTCCTAGGCATGTACAGGCCTGTGTCATATAAAAGCTTTCAATTTTGCAATAAAAACTGCCATTGATTCATGGCATAATTATTTAAGGGCGCGCATTATTTGTTACCTTAAGGCTTGGTTCGTTTATGCAATAGGACGTAAATTTATTGTGATGAAAAACAAAATAAAAACTTGATAACACTCTCACGTGCAACTGCTACCACCACCACTACTACTACTACTACTACTACTATTACTACCTCTACTACTACTACTACTACTACTACTACTACTACTACTACTACAACTACTACTACTACTACTACTACTACTACTACTGCTGCTGCTGCTGCTGCTACTACTACTATTACTACTACTGCTGCTGATGCTGCTGCTGCTGATGCTACTCCTATTGATATCGCTACATGTAGGCCTACTATACACAATCCTCTAGATATGTTATTCCACTGTTACCTATATCAACACTCCCCTGAACATAGCAAGGAGTCACTCCTTGAGCATATGACGTTTTTAAAAATGTCCCTTTGAAGCCCTGTCACGTCTCCCCAGGGTCCTTTTCTCCGTACGGGTCGCTAGATGTTATGACAACTTGTGCTAGAGGTCAATGCGGGTCATCTGAAATCTTTCTTCAGCGACTTGATCATGCCCCTCGATTTGCACGACATACATTCCACAATGACACAAGCAAAATATACTTTAGAATCAAATAGGATTTTACCCGTTCAAGTTCATGTTTACGTAACAGGTATTGTGCGAAATGATATGTATCGATGTGCTACACTCCAATGTAGTCAAGGAGACTTGTGAAACAACTGCACCCACCTCCAACTGCAACAGAATGAAAAATTAAAGTGAAATGTGATTCCTGCATATAATTCAGGAAGTGCAAAATGAATACTCATGGATATATATATATATATATATATATATATATATATATATATATATATATATATATATATATATAGGGGGCCTGTTTACATGTATGTATCAGGTAGATAGTATCAGGGCTCCGTTTCACAAAACTTGATATCTATATTACAAGTTGCAATAACAGTTATCATGTTATAAGTTCCTGAAATACTTGCATCTGATTGGCTGTATAGAGCAAATTTGTCATAGATATGTGGCAGTTATTGTAACAAGTTTTATGAACCGGGGCCCAGATCAGATAATTTGTGAGTGGGATTTTCTTAGATATCAAGTAAGAGAATTAAGGACTGCAAAAAAATTGAAGACAAAAAAATTCTTCCGATTGTCCATCAAGAGAAACCAACAACGACAAATCACAATGTTATGTCCGTCATTTCGATTATCCGTTATTTTTACGCCATGAACAATACACACAATGCACGTGTCTACTATTCATTTTACAATCATATGGCGAGTCAAATACCGCACCAATAGCTAGCTGACGCAGGCCTACTTCTGGCAAATGGCGCATCGTGTGCAACGGGTATTAAGCTCGGCCTACGCGAGTCGTCAGTATCTGCGCTAATCGAGCATGTGGAGGAAATTAGCCCATACGCCATTTATCAAAAATATTGCATGCACTGTTCATTTTGCAATTACTTTTTAAGCGATATCACTCTTTCATGATGCGCAAAAGACCGTACGAGTCACTGACGCTGTCCTAACGTCAGCAAAGTGATGCCTAGTGTGAGCCGGGAGTAAGGATTAGGTGAGTCAAAAGTTGAAGGTAGAAATTCGGTAAGTGTCGGAAATTGACCGAGGAGCAATGTGTCGTACAATCCTTGCACCTTTAAGGAATATGGATGGAATATCTACGTTGATTTCGTCAAATATCCAGGTCGCGTACTGTCAAGTCCCAAATATGTTCCAATTATCATCAAATCTCATCGTGTAACTACTGCCTTCATACCGTTGATACTATAGAAGTCACCCAGTGGGTGCCGTCCCTGACTTTACGCGTGGCTCCCGCCCCGAAAATATGCCGAATGATGATAACCCTTGACCCAAACACGACATGTCACTGCTCGGGCGTCAGCACCAATAAATCATAATATGTCACGTGACCTCATTTGATATACAACATGACTGTCATGTTCTTGGTTTGTCTGTTTTTAAAGTGAATATGGGACTACAATAAATATCTACAATAAGATGGTGGAAGAACTCTGAAAGTTGTTTGTTTTGTTTTTTTTTTATTATTTTTAATGCTCGTTAACTTGGAAGCTTGCATAATACCGGGGTAGTTGCTCAAGGGAAATAGTCATTGGTGGTTGCTCCAATGACAGGATACTGGAGGTAGTTGTAGACTGACTAACCACCTGGTTTAAAGAAATTTATGTGTACGGAATAACGAACCTTTAGACTACCGAACACCCTGTTCCGATATACATGTAGTTTATCAATAAGCCAGTTCGTAATTAATTACAAGTGACAACCGAGCCTGATATGACCCCAATTTTCAAGCGCTCGTGCATTTGTTTTCTTGGACGCGCTACTTAAAGCCAGGCGCACACTGCACGATCTGACTACGATGCGATTTTGGGAAAAGTTGTTATAACATTTGATATGAACCTTCAAACATGTAAAATCTTCGTGATCAAAGTTCCGAATAGTAGTATGAATACTAAAATTGAAATACCTGGCTACTGCGAGCCCCCGTGTAGGAATAAATGCGCATTCATTTCCAAAACGTAATGACGTCATACCAATCTTGCGATCGACTAAGATTTGAAGTCGATTTGGCCTTTACTCTAACCAGACGAATTGCAGTTAACCAAACTTGCGATATTAGTATTCGTATCATTATTCTGAACTTCAAATGAGATAAGTTCAATTTTTTAAACTTTCACATTTAATGCAAACTGCAATTTATTCGAAAATCGTGTCGCAGTCGGATCTTATAGTGTGCGCCGGGCGTGCATCGTGCGTGGTGCGTACAAACGACCTGTATGTGCATATGCGCAAAATTAAATTATGAACTGGCTTATTATGTGTACGCTATACATATACATCGCTATCATTATCATGAAGTCTTATTTGAATCCCCGGGTTATCCTCAGCAGTATTAACCCTTTCGAGATTTTGATTCAGAGCTCTAAAATATATACCAGATGCATGACTAGAAAGAGCAATAATTTCTGCAGACACTATGTCCATTTAAGTTGGATGACCATATTGAATTTTGTTTTGTTTGTTGGTTTTTGTTTTTGTTTTTTGTTTGTTTGTTGTTGTTTTTTTAAATCATATGATTTACTATCTTACTTTAATGTGTTTTGAGGGATCCTCATTTTACAAGCTTCGGCTTTTTAGTGGATCCCTCCATTTCTACAGATTTGTCAACTCCATACAATTATTTATTTGATTATGGAAAAAAATAAGTGAAATTATTATGTTGATATATGTATACTAACTTACTGAATAATGTTCTACATATGTCAAATTTTGTTTATATGTGGAAATGAAAATAAATAAATTGAATTGAATTGAATTGAGTTTGATGCCAGGAATTAAAAAAAACAAGAATAAGCTTTAAAATCCTTAAATTGGCAAACAAATTGAGAGGTTCAAAATCATTGTGTTTTAATCAAAATTGGCAATTTTTTCAACTTCTCGACAACATTCCTTACCATGTATATTGTTTTCAAAGACATTACACCTTATTAGAACCATGTAGCACTAAAGGAGAAATATTATTGTTGCCAATTTGAAGAACATAATGTGATCAATTTAGCCCTTAATTAATTCCTGTTCTTAAAGTGTTAAACATTATCTTTCCTATAGGCCCTGCAAGTATTAGTTTATATTAACCAGCATTGCCAGGTACCCATTTAAGACACCTTGGTCAAGAAGGACAAAGTGTGGGTAACACACCTTGTCCAAGTAATGTGAGCACTGAGCACGAATCGAACCCGGGACCTCCCGAAGGAGAGCCAAGTGTCTCCACCAATTATACCACGGTATAAATAGTGTTGTTAGAGTCAGGTGTAAAAGGAAATGCACTGTTCGGTCAAGGTCATGGATTTCTGGCTAGACAACGACATGACACAACGAATTACCGATATGGCACATCACCCAAATTGGCAACAATGAGTCTGTGTATGACGATGTGACACGAAATTGGAGGGCTGCACTTTTGACAAAAGTTAAGTGGAAATGGGAAATGCGCATATGGCTCTGGCTGACTAAAGTTAATTAAATAAATTATTTATGCAATACATCACAAAAAACACTGGAGCTTGAAAATATTTGATTGAGCAGAAACGTCAAATCTTACAGTAATGGATCCAGACGAGGGTCGCATTAGACACCATTAAACTTTTTATGTTTGACTAACTTGCACATTTTTCCACGAAAATTGAAAATTAGAAGCTGTATCCTCTTCCTGGTATTTTGAATTTTGAATCCCCCATTGCCTAAAATTAATTCTAATCCTAGTTCTATCCAAATCTGGAAATATCGTTCTAATTCATTTGAAAATAGCTGTGATGATATTTCCCCAGAATTCTTCCGTTGAAAAGTTCTACAGGGTCCAGAGTTCCTGCAGATCATATGTCTTGAATAAGCCTGATGACATTCCTCTGTTCTTCTTCACCAAAACTAGTGTCTGGGGCGTTGATCTCAATGGCATGCTCGCATAAATCAAAATCATCCGATATGATAATAAAAACCACCTCGGTATGCACCGATGTGATCTTCTGCACGTGTTTTTCTATTCCTTGACGAGAATGTGTGATGTGGAGATTGAAGCGGTGAAAATAAGTAAAGGGCGCGTCGAGCTCGTGCGAAGGTGTGTGAGTTACAAAGCTCGGCTCACATGAAGCGTCATTTTAATTGCGTCAGTACCTGCGCTTATCGAGCCTGTGGCAGACCGTACAAGTCACTGACACTGTCCTAACGTCAGCAAATGACACCGTGTGTGAGCCGGGCTTAAAATAATCTACAATAAACCTGTTGGCGTCATTTGCCCGAAGTAGGACTGCGTCACCGTCTAACTTGGTCTCCCAATGTGAGAGTGTAATCGTGCAAAACGTGAATGCGAAATGAATAGTGCGAACATCGCGTTGAATTATAGGTGCATGCACCAAATTTCAATCACAGGCTTGATTAGCGTAGGTAATAACGCATCGAAATGACGCCCGGTGTGCACCGTTCATAACATGCCGAGACATCTCACCGAGCATATTGAGATTCCGTGGTTGGACCACTGACTGCAATATGAATGATATGTTTCCGGTTCCTTTCACAGATTGCAAGCAAATCCCCCTGTCCCTATACCTGTTAATTTCCTGCTATATCACGATAAAGTCCAGTGAAATGACAACTGTAATAATAAGAGTGTTGCGATTTGCATGAAGAATGCATATAATCAATTTCATATGGTCTGTATGTTTCTACTCTTTGTCTTTTGCCCAGGCGTTTTGCCGAGAGACTGCAAAGACGTACAACAGAGAGGCTCGATTTCTAGTGGGACGTACACAATTCAACCTGATCACAACGGCTGGCCCTTTCAAGTTTACTGCGATATGGACACTGATGGTGGTGGCTGGACGGTAAATTTATTCCTTGAAACAGTGTATAAATAATCACAGTTTAAATCTATTTAGATGCTGTTACCATCACCCGTGTTATAAATGAAATGAAAGTGGGAAATTCAGTTCTTAGTTCAGTTTATGAGGAGAATTTTAATAATTCATATCAAAATTACATTTTCTATTTGATTGTGCAATCAGGTAATGAAATCTTTTACAAGAAATAAATAAATAAATATAATCATTTCTAAAATATAAGATTTCTGTTCATTTTGAAGAAAAAAAACCCAGGACCATTTGTTCAAAGACATATCTTTCTGGAATCTACGAGAAAGAAATTGAAATTTGATTTGTTTTCACCAAGCAGACTGAGATACGAGTGACAATCATCGCCCTCAAACAATCGGGCTTCAGTTCGACATTCTTGAACGTTCTGAACAGTAGATGGTGCTATTCATAATATGTTATTCTAACATCGAGTGTTTACATCATACTAACTTTTAATTAGAACTCCCCCACTCTGTTGAAATTAGTTTTACTTTTATAAGCTAGATGGACATAATATTAAGCAATTACATGTATTGGAAATGATTATGTATATATTTTTAAATGCACTTTCACTGGTCAATGGTTTAATACCCAACAAACTATTAATTCACAGGTCTTTCAGCGTCGTTCGAATGGCTCCGAACAGTTCCGACGTGGCTGGGCCAGCTACCGACGGGGCTTCGGCTCCACCGACAGGGAATTCTGGCTCGGACTCGACCGGCTTCACCGTCTCACCTACCAGGACGAGTACGAATTACGGGTCGACATGTCGGACTTCGACAACATCGCAGTGCATGCTGGGTACACATGGTTCAGAGTCGACGATACGGCATCGAATTACAGGTTGCATGTGGGCGAATACCATGGAATCGCAGGTACGTTTTAAGCGAAACGGACACTACATATACGACCTGACTGCAAGATTTGTGAATAATTCGCAATATCATTTGTTATGAAGGTTCAAACGTGAAAAATATTTATAACCGAGGTTCTGAATATATGAAGAATAAGATCGAAACTCCGAGGTATTGCAAGCCTCCTTGTAGGAGTAAAAGCCAAATCGGCTCCGAATCGCAGAGACGCCAGACTATTCGTGCGACTGTCTACTATTTAACGTAGATTCGATCATTACTCCGACTAGAAGGCTTGTATAATGCAGTAAATTTTCAATTTCTAGTATTCATATCATTGTTCAGAACCTCATTCAGAAACATTATATTCGTATAAATTTCCATATTTAATGCAATTATAACGATTTCTTCGAAAAACCGATTGCAGTGGGATCGTACAGTGTTTGATGGGCTTTACGGAAAAGCGAGAACTAAATTTTAAAAATGGGGAGTCGGAGAAATAATTTCATATGTTATAACGTCTTTAATAACTCAGTACTTTGGAGATTAACATGATTAATGACCTGGCTATAGCTCTGCAAGTCGATATCATCGCATAATGCATTCCAAGGAATTAACGTTATGATAACTCTACGACGTAATGATTTAAAACCTGGGTCAAGAGGCACATCTTAAAGTAAAACGTCTTGTCTAATGACGAAAACATCAGGCAGGGACTCGAACCATCAACGTCTTGATGGAAAACCAAATGAATGAACAACTATTCTATACTTTGATATTTGTTTGGTTGATTGTGTCCGTTGCACACGAGGCGCAATTTCGATTGCGTTATTTTATGAGCTAACAGTAGCAATTGACCCATGGTGAGAGTAGTTCTTCGCAACTTGCCAGGCCTGTTAATTTACAATCATGTTCTGTACGATGCCACCCTCACATGGCGCGTCGAAGACATCACCAGGGCCCTGTTTCATAAAACTTGACAAGTTGCAATAACTGTTGAAATCCTTGCTGCTGAATTTGTCCTTGCATCTGATTTGGCTGAGAGCAAATTTGTCGGTAAAAAACACCGACAAAACACTTTATGAAATGATAGTAAATTACGCCTCGTGTACAACGCGAATTATATCATTATTCATGTTTTCACGTCTAGGTGATGCGCTGTCGTACCACAACGGACAAGAATTCAGTACGAAAGACCGCGACCACGACTCGAGCGAGACGAATCACTGCGCCAAGGATTCCGGCGAAGGCGGATGGTGGTTCAACCAGTGTCTCGAGGCCAACCCGAACGGTCTCTACCTTGGCGGGCACACGGAGCGGACAAGAGAGGGCGTCGTGTGGACCGCGTGGAAAGGCCCCAACTACTCGTTGAAGACGATAGAACTGAAATTGCGCCCGGTTGCAGATTAGCAGCACTCGTGATCAAACAATCATACACCAGCTTAAACTACATTATACCCCAGTCACATCGAGGAGACAGCCACAATTGAATGACAATTGATCTAATGAAGATTACACTATACTACGATTGGCGAAGATTATGTAGACTATCAGTAGGTTTGGAGTCGGTTTGACGACGTGACTGGGGTCTTAGGGTGACGAGTGCCACCGAGATACCTCATAATTCTTGAAATAATTAATGATTTGTCATGACAAGAGAAAAACGTTTGATGATTGTGTAAGTAGTAGTTACTCCAATGTCATGTCAGGAACATTATCAGTTGATCACATAGACATGGAGATTGAGATGGTAAAGTAACATTTAAGATGCACTGGTTTTAAGTAGGAAACTTTTGGATATTAGCAATCCGAGAGCCATCTTTACACACTGTTTGGTCAACTCGTATCGGCTGTATCTATAAAACCAGTAAAGCCCATTTTTGTAGAGTTGGCAATCATGGTACCAGCACGAGCTATGGCCTCTAGTTCATAGAGCCCTATACACTATGAACATGACGAACAAAGAAGCGGACAATTTATGCAGCTCCTCATTGTACCCTTCACAATTGCACTGGTTAACAAAAGAACATCCATTCATTGTTATCCTGTAAAAAATGTAGAACAGGTGTCACATAATAGCAGTGAAGGGACGTCCTTTTGTCTACTAGAGCTATTGTGGAGGGTACAATGAGGAGCTGCATAAATTGTCCGCTCTCTTTGTCATCATGTTCATAGTGATATTGGCTGCAGTTGGCAACCATGTTCCCGTAGTTCGAGGAAAAGAATTTGAGGTGAATAATACGAAGAAGATACAATGGGGGAACTTGAAATTATTCAGAGGAGAAATGAATAAGGCCATGGAGTGGTGTAGGTATCGGGGGGGGGGGGGGGGGGGGTTGAGATCATGCATCCTCCAATCGATTGGCAGATAAAGAAATGGGAAGGGAGTCGTTGGCTTTGTTAATTAACATGTCATCCATCCAGTAGAGTGGTCCCCCCCCCCCCCCCTCCCCCATCCCATGATATCAGTGCCCCCTCGATCAATGGCTCGACCCAGTTACGCCACTGAATAATGATGAACCTGGGAGATGAATGTACTGAAAGGAAACAAATAACTTTCGTGAACTGATTTTTATCTGTTTGGATAATTGTGTACATACATATATACTAGGCCTGTACTTTATTTGTGCCGTATAGCGCCTTGTAATAATTATCTGACTTTCGTCATATTGTTGTCACCGATAACAAAACCGCAACTATAAAATCGATCTATGCAGCAAAATAATCAAATCTGTGTTGAAGGGCTCTGTAGCATAAATCGGCGAGCATCTTTCTTATATCCAAAACATTTTATACATAGACCGATTTTATAGTTCGTCTATTGGGAGCCAGAAGAATATATGAGTTAGCACTCATATACATTAAAGGGATACTCAACCGCAGATTGTGGACGTTTTAATGCCGCGAGAGGGCACCGTGATCGTTGCCTAATCATGCCGTTACCCCGCGGGGCGCAAACCTCGGATAGGCTGGTCGCCGCACAAACATGCACGCTCCGCCTGAGCTCGAGCTCTCGGTCGGCTTCGTGCCGTCGAAATGTAATCCCACTTAGTCCAACAGACGCGTTCGATGCACAAACTTTGTGTACGAGTGAATGGGGCTTACGCAATCCTGATTTTCCCCACGGCCGCCCGGTGGCGTATCCCTTTAACACAGAGTTGACACCATTCTGGCTCTCACAGACGAGTTTAGGTAAACATTATTGTTGTCGATTGTATGTGACCGGCCCTTTATTTACATGTTATGTCGTGATAGATGTGTAAATCATGAAAAGATTAATTTATTGAATATGCTACTTTGTTCCTACTTTATTATAGTCCGAAAGCCATGTACATATAAAAATCATCCAATAGACTCCGATTATAAACGCAGTGTTTGTTTAAAATAATGCCAATCGTTTTAATGCTTGATTGTCGTTTGTATCTTGAAAACGTATTTAAAATGTTTGTATAAAAGTAATATTGACTTCTAGTGGCGACAAATGAATAATTTTTGTACAGAATCAAACGATATATAACATTAGTATTATAAACAACAAATAAATTAGATCTGCCAAACGAATGTGATCGATATTTATTTGCAAGCACAGAATTGACAAAAGTTATGGGCCTCCAAACAGGGGGGGGGGGGGTATACGCCCACTCCGCCCCATTATCATATATTGGGCATATTCGATGCCATAATTATTTTGTATTCTTTTACTTGACGTTTTTAGTATATGTAAAACTTAAGAGTTCATTTTTATTGTGCTTCAATTATAAATATCCTCAAAACGTCGGATATTTCTCTGTACAATGTGGTTTACTTTTAATTTTGTTAAAGATGTAGATTTGTAGGTCGTCTGTTACATAATTTTCTTACAAGAATTGTCTCTGTATGTCACTCGGAGAGAATCATACTATATCATGGTCAATTTTAACTATACATTCAATATGTCTCAAAATAACAGCAAAGCAAAATTCCTCATTTCTTTGACTCTTGTAAATACACGTATTAATCAATCAATCAATCAATCACGTATCAGGGAAGTATTGACACTGATATTATGAAACATAATGTATTGAAATATGTAAATTGATAAATGTTTTATTTGCATCGGGTTTTCATTCTCTGATACTGTATTCTGCAGAATCATAATTGAAATATCATGTATGTTAATTTTCTAATAACTATATATAATAATAAAATGAAAAACTACGATACTTATATTGGATTTAGATTGATCTTTTTGTTCATTATGCTCTATTAGGTAGATGGTGTTAACTTTGATCGTAGAGCAAAGCAAATCCCTGGTTTTATTTCATGGGAAATTGATGGTCATGGATCTAGCCCCAGCGCAGCACTTGTTATACATATAATGCGCATCACATCAGTCAGAGCATTATTATGAATTTCAATAATCAACACAAAGTAACTTTGAAACCGTCTGTGCTTTGACTGTTTCGAAGTTACCAAGGGTGGATAATTATACTTATGCCCGGACATTATGAGTGTATTATTTTTTTTATAAAATGTTGAGGTGGATCCTTGTCGTTTGATAAATCACCCTCTTCTTTTACAGAATCATAACAATTTGAGTTCTATACAAACTCGAAATGTACTTAAAGGGAGAGTTGCACGGCAAATCCTGGTTAACGCCCTCTACGTCGTCTTTCTTTTTTTGACTGCGTTATTTATCCATAGACATTTTGGCGGGAAAATTAAATCTGCTCCTCCTCTACACCCAGCGGCAACGGTGCCAACAAGTAGCCGACGCCAGCCCTTCGACCTACACCCATCTTTGGCTTCGGTCCAGTCTACTTCTTATAGCTTCTGGCGAAATCTGACTTCGTTCCAGTCGCCTAGTTAGTAGAGGCTGAGGCTGGGGTTACCCACAGGCGTTCCCATGGTGATATTGTCACTCATTCTCATACTTTTCTCCACGTATTAATAACATTACAATAACAGGTAAGAGGTTGATTAATTCATTAACATGCGCATGAGATATGGCGTCCTCTAGTTCTTTGTCCTCAGGAGAAGAGGATTACATTAATGCAGCAGATAATCCAAAATTTCGGGATACACCGGAGGTATTATCTTCCGATTGTCACACTCTCCGTGAGGAGAGTGATGACGATTCAAATTGTTCATGGAAAACGGCAATGAACAGAAATTCTGTCAGATCCAAGAAAAGGGCAAGGGTAAGAAGCAATAGCGATGGTATGTTAAATACGAAGAACAAGAAGATTCCTAAATTCTCAACTCCAACGCATTCAAGTAGGAAAGTGGTCATTGTTGGTCTGGAAAAAAAATGTATGCAGTGCTAATCAAGTGCGGGTTTACAGAGAAATCCATGATCTCGTTGGAAAACTTGTAGGTATGGTTAAAGTAAAAAATATGTTGATTTTGACATGTGAGAATGAGAAACAAATTATAACCCTGTTACAGTTAACACAGTTGGCTGGTTTAGACGTAAAAGTTACACGTTATGAAGAAGATCAGGTGGTTACAACGAAAGGGGTCATCCATAGAATCGATACTCAAATCAGCAATGAAGAAATAGCAGATGTATTAAGAGAACAGAATGTAATAAATGCTAAGCGATTTAGGAAGAAGATCAATGGAGAAATGGTACCCACTCCATCGGTACTTTCAAAGGTAAAAGTAAACCGGATGCTGTAAATTTTCTCTATGAGATTAGGCGTGTGGATAACTTTGTCCCACCCGTGACAAGGTGTCATAAGTGCCAACTATTTGGTCATATGAAAGATAATTGTAGGGGTAAAATCACTGATCTCTATGTAAAAATCTGGATAGAGCATTGGCTTGTTGAGGTGAAGCCGCTAGGCCGCCATGCTACCACTCCCATTTCTATAGCTGGAGATTGGAAAGGCCAATCACGTCGAAGCTGGTTCAATGGCTGTGCAGTGATGCGCAGCGTGCGCATTGTATTGGGAGTGGTTTAAATGGCCGCACTGTGGCTTCAGATGTTTGCACAGTGCGTATGGACCAATGCTCTATCCAGATTTTTACATAGAGATCAGTGGGTAAAATACGTTGCGTGAGATGCGGAGGCGAACATGAATTTGACGCTTGCGCACAAAAGGAAAACAGGAAGTGCTTTAGATGTGGAGATAATCACTCAGCGGCGTATCAAGGATGCAAATCTTATATAGAAGCTAAGCAAATACAAACAATTAAACTGAATGAAAAGCTCACATACGCGCAAGCGACAAAAGTGTATCGCACTCAGAAAAATGTAAATGTTGTAGAGACAACTAATAACACAGTCAACACGAGTAACTCCAAAGAGAACCCTCAAAGTAAACAGAACAAATTAGATTCCAACTTAAAATTACAGAGTCCTGGACATGAAACAAGCCCTCACTCCCATATCCCACCTGCGGCTCAAGTACACAAGAGGAAAGAGAAAAGGCGGGAAAGA
The DNA here is from genome assembly GCA_025617745.1 of Heliocidaris erythrogramma. Lineage (NCBI taxonomy): Eukaryota > Metazoa > Echinodermata > Echinoidea > Camarodonta > Echinometridae > Heliocidaris > Heliocidaris erythrogramma. The sequence continues at coordinate 9,048,508 of CM046870.1, forward strand.
GACGGGGAGTCTGAGCAGGGTTCTTCAAATATTAATCAAACTGGCTTTCCCAATAATGTGACATCATTAGATTTGATTATGTTTATTCTGGTTGCGATACGTAAGTTACTTCTTTCTGAGAACGATGATCAATTTGTGGAAGCTGCTGTCAAAGCGGGTAAAGATTTTTTAAAGGCGGACATTACCATGGAAATGGTAAAAAGCCGCCTTAAATGACACAGCCCGTTTCAGATATAACTATACTACAATGGAATGCACAAGGTATGATTTCACATGGTGCGGACTTTTTAACGTCAATATTTGATAATAATTTATTGGGTTCTAACCCAGATATTATGTGCATTCAGGAAACATGGTTTAATGATTATAATGTGTCTTTTATTCCGAATTACATTTGTGTCTGTAGAAATAGACCGGATGGTAGAAGAGGTGGTCTAGTTATATATTTAAAAAAGGATATTACTTTCCAGGTTATGAATGTTAAAGGGAATATCGAATACCAAAGAGTTGATATTTTTTCAAAGAAAGGGATCATTTCAATTTTTAATTATTATAATCCATGTAAAAAGATTGAAGTGGAAGAATTAAATGAAATGGTTAGAAATGTGCCAGGGAGGATCATAATTCTGGGCGACTTTAATAGCCACAACCCACTCTGGGGGAGCAGTAAATTAGATGCAAACGGCAGAACCGTAGAGACTTTTATGGAAGATCATGATCTAGCATTGCTAAATGACGGTTCTCCAACGAGGTTAGACCCTCATTTTGGAACACATTCAATGTTAGATTTATCTATAGTTTCCAAGGAACTAGCGTGTAAAATGGAGTGGGAAGTACGGTCTAACAACTTTGGCAGTGATCACAATGCGATTGTTATTAAATTGAAACAGTCGGGCAATACGATTATACATGAATACACAGATATCGGATTTAGATGGAGTTTTAGAAATGTAAATTGGGAAGGGTATAGAAATGCAATAAAAGAGGAATTATCAAATCAAGAGTATAATAGTGACTTTAAATTAGATATTCAAAGTCGATACAACGCCATTGTTAATGTTATTCTGAATGCGTCAAACAGGTACATTCGTCGAGTTCGACTAGGAGGGGGGAAAAGAAGTAAAATAACTCCTTGGTGGAACGAGGAGTGTCAAAAAGCAGTTGCGGAGAGGAATCACATTAAAAACAGATTAAAAAGGTATTATGACATAAATGATGTTAAACAATACTTACAAAAGAAAGCCTTTGCACAGAAGGTACAGAGAAGGGCTCGTTTCGACTATTGGTCTCAATACTGTGCTAGAATGAATAGATTTACAGACATAGGGAAAGTGTGGAAACAGGTGAAAGGAATGCGAGACAGCACAAAGAACACTCACATTTTTCACAATCTAATCGTTGATGGTAATATGGTAAGTGAGTCTAAAGATAAAGCAAACGCCGTGGCATCCTTTTTCAAATCTATTGATAGATCATTTTCCGTAAACGATAATGAAATTGATGATGCTCTATTTACCCACATTATGGATGATGACTGTATTAATGATGATTTTAATATGAATGAGTTGAGGAACGTTTTAAAAGAAATGAGAAACTCCGCTCCAGTAAGGATGACATTTATGTGATTATGCTAAAAAACTTGCCCCCAATAGCACTTGTTTACATATTAGAGTTATATAATGAAATCTGGGAAAATTCATGTTTTCCAAGCCAGTGGTATGAAGTTGTCCAGATACCTATTTTGAAACCTGGAAAAGAAGCGACGGATGTGTCATCTTACAGACCAATTTCGTTATTATCTTCCCTCTTTAAAGTCATGGAAAAAATGATTAAAAATCGGCTGACTTGGTATTTAGATAAAAATAAACTTTTAAACCCAATTCAATCAGGATTCCGTAAATATCGAAATGTCAAAGATCATTTAATCAGACTCGAGACAGACATACATTCAGCATTGAGTGAGAAAAAATATACTGTAGCTGTTTTTCTAGACTTGGAAAAGGCATATGACTCGTTATGGAAAGGAGGTCTCTTCAAAAAATTGTCAAGGTTAAAAATTCATGGAAAATTATTGTGTTTTATTAAAGCTTTCTTAAAGAATAGATATTGTAATGTTAAGGTTAACAATTGTTTGTCGGAAAATTATGTGTTAGAAAACGGTATCCCACAAGGGAGCTCTTTAAGTCCTGTACTTTTTACTTTGATGTTGAATGACTTAAAGATTAACGAAAGTGGAGTTAAATTATCATGTTATGCCGATGATATTGCAATTTGGTTTTCTGGTTCCAACTTAGATCTGGTTCGCCAGAAACTACAGGAAGCCCTCCATGAAATCGAAATTTGGTGCTGGAGGTGGAAATTAAAGTTTTCACACACCAAGTCGGTAGTTTTGGTATTTACCAATAAACAAAAGAAAGACATTGCTTTGAAAATAAATGGGCATGTTTTGCCTCATTGTGAGCAGTTTAAGTTTCTTGGTATGTGGCTGGATTATAAACTAACTTGGTCGGTCCATATTAACGCAATTATTGAGAAATGTAAGAAAAGATTAAATTTATTACGTTGCGTTTCAGGAACTACATGGGGAAATAAGTATGAAATTTTGATGATGATATATAAAGGACTTATTTTATCTGTTTTAGACTATGGCAGTGAAATGTATGATTCTGCGTGTATATCTCTGAAGAAAAAGCTAGACGCTATACAATACAGAGCACTAAAAATTATTACAGGGACTATACATAATGTATCCTTGGAGGCTCTACAGGTGTTAACCGGAGAATTGCCGCTGGAACTTAGGAGAAAATTATTTAATGATAAATTTAGATATTATTTGTTGTTTAGCTCATCCAGTCATCCTTCTAAAGAAATTCTTGGTGATCATTATACCATGAATAGAAGTGAATGGAAGGGTGGGAAAGCACCATTTAGCCTTAGAGCCAGTCGAGACGAAGTTAATGTAGAAAATCAAGACAATTTAATACCGAAAATTCCCGAATGGCGATTATCCCGTCCTCATGTGTCATTTGATACTCGAGGTAAAATACCAAAAAGGGATATGCTTGCAGCCGAGATGAAATCCATTGTTCAGGACAGAATAGGAATAATATGGAAAGGATATTTGCATGTATATACAGATGGGTCTAAACTTGAAGATCTCAGAACAGGAGCTGCGTTGTATGTTCCCCAATATCAGGTGATTAAATCTTTTAGATTGTCACATGTATGTATCATGAGAGCGGAACTCGTCGCCATTCTAATGGCTCTGGAGTGGTTAGACAGTTTCGTAAAGTCCTGTTCAGTGGTCATTTTTAGCGACTCATTGTCAGCCCTTCAAATGATCGACTCATACTTTATTAGATGCGCTGTTGTCAATGAAATCCTACACAAAATTCATAATTTTTTGTCAAAGGATATTCTTGTCTTTTTTGAATGGATTCCATCTCACTGTGATATTAACGGCAATGAAATAGTTGATAGGGCTGCCAAGAAAGGCGCTCTGAAAAATCATTTAGACATTGTTTTATCTAACACTACAAGCGAACTTGCATGCTCTCGGTTGGTTTATTATAAAACTATTTGGCAAAATGAATGGAATAGTTCAGAAAAGGGAAGATTTCTATATGCTCTGCAGGACAAGGTTACCGAGCAGGCATACAGAAAAGGCTTGTCTCGGAGAGATGAATGCCTGATCCAACAACTGAGAGTAGGTAAGTGTACATTAAATTTTTAATGTTACAAATCAATCAGCATTCTTCCGGTCTTTGCGAAGTGTGTAAAGTATTTGAAACTATCGAACATTTCATTTTATATTGTTCAAAATACGAAAAAGAGAGACACATAATGATCAGAAAGTTAAAACTCAATAACCCAACCCTTAAGCAACTTTTGACTAACCCTGATTATATTCGGGAATTATTATGTTATGTACATGCCACTAACCGTTTTGGTTAGTCTGCTTTTTCCATGAACAGTTTGTATCGCGCGCATTGCATTTATCTCACAATTCTTAAACTGGATTATTGTATTTTGCTATTTCGCTTCGGCTTTCGTGTACTAATTTAGGTGATGGAATATATATATATAATCTGTTTTTCACTAATGATTTCATGCAACTAATAATCACCAAATGGATCGACGTTATACGTGGGCCTTCCTTAGCCGAAGTCCCACTGACGAAAGTGGCTGGCGCGTATAATCTGGAGAGATTGAAGTGCGCCATCATATTCAACTACAACAACAACAACAACGCACTTAAACGAATGGACCTCAGTTAACGGTAGTCAGCGTGTGCAAAACAGACCGTGGTTACCCTTACTCTTCAGTTTCGAGTATCTTGTACGTACGTACGCGAGGGAATAGCATGGCCCGTCCCGGAAGAGTTGCGGATAAACCTGACTGGCTCCGAGTCAGGCCACGGAAAAGACACATTATTTGCCGATCTGCGACTGAGTGCTGGGAGATGTGACGTCACAGCTCTAGTCAGCATGTGAGTCGCAGACCGGTCACAGACAAATCGCAAGGTCAATCGTAAGGATTTGACATGTCGAATCTCTACAATTGGATCGTAGGCTCAGTCCAACTTCCAGCCAATCACACGGCAGTATCGATACGATATAAAGCAAAGAGCGCAAGCGCAAATGACAGACCAGAGTAGTCGGGTCGCAAGAAGTGCGGTGTCGAAGCGTGTGACTGCCCTGCGATTCATCTCCCCTCACTCAATTGCAGACCGGTCGCAGACCAGTCGGATCGTAAGGTGTGCTATGGCCTTTAGAGAGAGTAAGCAAGAGAAAGAGAGAGAAAGAGAGAGGGACACACACACACACACACACACACACTGTGTTTTAGGGGAGGATTTGAAATCCCACGTGTTGTAGGTTCATACAAATTAAGGCTTAGTAAACGAAGAAGCTTGACTGGGGAGGAATTTTTAATTTGTAAACAAATCTTTAGGCATTTTACTCCCAGTGTTAAAGATCGTATGCTCGATCTGTAATGAAAAACACAAGTCAGAAAAAATTGGAACCAGCGGGATTCGAACCTGTCATCTACTGCTTGCCGGGCAGCGACTTAACCACCAGGCTATTCTGGTTCACGGCCAAGTCACGATGAACTAGAATCAAATACACAAGATCCTCTTCTTCCTGACTCATTAATATTCATTTTAAACGGTCCGCCGCAGACAATGGTTAGTAAACGAAGAAGCTTGACTGGGGAGGAATTTTTAATTTGTAAACAAATCTTTAGGCATTTTACTCCCAGTGTTAAAGATCGTATGCTCGATCTGTAATGAAAAACACAAGTCAGAAAAAATTGGAACCAGCGGGATTCGAACCTGTCATCTACTGCTTGCCGGGCAGCGACTTAACCACCAGGCTATTCTGGTTCACGGCCAAGTCACGATTAACTAGAATCAAATACCCAAGATCCTCTTCTTTCTGACTCATTAATATTCATTTTTAACGGTCCGCCGTAGACAATGGTTAGTAAACGAAGAAGCTTGACTGGGGAGGAATTTTTAATTTGTAAACAAATCTTTAGGCATTTTACTCCCAGTAAAAGGCTTGTTAATCAATTTTACAGAAACGCATGCATTACAAATAATTTATATCAAATAATTTAAAACAAATTATCACCAGGAAACTGTAATGTGTCACAGGTTGCATTGCACAATATTAACTACACTGTGAGCATGGTTAGGGTTGGGTGCAGCGCGCATAACTATTGTGCGTCCATGTAAGTACCTTGTCTTGCGATGTTTTACTATCCTATACATATGGCCATTTGGATTTACGCAAATTTGCAAAATGCCCATAGATACTCTTTCGGCGAAACGATGAAATTGTTTGGAGAGCACAATGGATCACAAGTCAAAAAAAAAAAATTTCAACTGAAATATTTTTCCTAGGTTCATAAAATGTCAAGTCGATCAAATGCAATGGGCTATCGGAAAAGGAGCTTCCATGGGCCCATTCATACTACTATTCACACTGCGATCCAAACACCGAGATTTTATATTTAATGGGCCTCATCAACTTAAATTCATGTGAACGGGTCTGTTGTCATGAGTATATAACGGGACTTCATGCATGACATGGCTGAATAACTTTGGAAAAACTAATGTCTATGTAAATAACAATGCGTTATACCAAAATGGGTGGGCTTGTTCAAATTCCAAAACAGAGCTACATGTACAGTGTGTATCAAAATAAAGGTAATCCAAATTCAGAGGTTTGATATTCCAAGGTTGCATTTTACATATAGTTTACAAATATACAAATGAGTCATAACATGGGTGAGTGGAAGAGATTAGAAAGAGAAATAGAGCGTGGAAAGAGTTTTTTTGTTTGTTTCTAAACAAGATGGAAATGTTGGCATTGTTATGATGTTCGATAGGGAAACATTACAGAAATCAGGCTCAGTTGTGATTTCTCTTCAGCAAGATCGAACAAACAGAATTTCATTTCTAAAGAGTAACCCCATTGGCATACCGTTCCAATACATACGTGAAAATCATAGTCAGGAGCACAGTTACCTGTTTACAGACAAGATCCTACAGCATCAGGTAAGACTGTCAAGCAATTTACAGTTATCTTCTGATTCTTGGGTGATCATAAGTATCTTGATCGTAATTTGTTGTCGATGTTGCAGATACTCTTACATTATACATGGGATGTATGTGAATAAGTAGAAAGTTCATCTTTCGTTGTGACTTTGTAATATGCTGATAGTGTAGTTGTGGTTGTATTTAACGGGACTGTTCAGCATTCGTCTTTCAATTTGGACAGTTTTACAATCTTACGCAATTCCAGGCTTATATCAGGAAATGGAATGTGCAGCCCCCCCCCCCCCCCCTTAACTGAAGAGTTAACTCAGTAACTTATTCAGTGGAATATACCAAATAATGACACCCACCTCCCCACCCCTATCCTCAAGCAGGCCCCTCAGAAGCTTTTCAGTTTCAGTTTATTGTTTCATTCACATTTACAGTGCTTTTATATAAATGGTACAAACAAGATAAATGGTACAAACCAACATGAAATATATTGTCAGAGAATATAAAAGAAGGTTAGTACCTCATATCTATACGTTTGCAAGCAGATATGAAATGTGGAGCCCCACAGGGTTCAATACTGGGCCCGCTATTCTTCTTACTTTATATAAATGATATTTCTAACTCCTCAAGTGTCTTAAAATATATAATGTTTGCTGACGACACAAATGTGTTTCTCTCACATAAAGACATCAATGTTCGTATTGACACTCTGAACTGCCAAAACTTGCCAAATGGTTGCGATGTAATATACTATATTTAAATCTTAACAAACTACATATATTTTAGAACTCATAATTACAGCCTGATATATCCTTGAAAATAGATGATACTTTGATCGAACGGCAAGCCAAGAATAAATTTCTTGGAGTTTATATCAACGATTTTTTAAAGTGGTGTGACCACATCACGCATATTCTAAAACCATTTCACGCAGGACCTCGTCAGAATTTTGTAAAAGGGGGCACACAAATGCAAGGCTGTCAATTTTGGGGAACTACTTGGAGGGAGATTCGTATTTTTTCTTATCGCCAGGTCCGGCCCTCTGAAAGTCGCTCAGTGGTGGGGGAAGGGTTATCAGATGTTTTCCTCCATATTTTTCTGACAAGCAAAAGAAAAAATGGGCGGGGTCACCAGGATTGTCAGGGGTCAGTCTCCCCCCCCCCCCCCCCCCTCTCCCTTGACTATGCTAGTGAACCATTCACATTATTTGGATAAACAAGCACTTGGATAAATAAGGATTTCCTGTGCGCCGTGGCAATTTCTGATGCATACGGAAGTGCTGGCATGATTTAGCATTTTCATCAATATTTACCGATAGCTTAACGCAAGGGTGAGGGTGAGTTTTCATTCACCCAAGGAGGTTCAAACAGATGGAGTCATAACAAACAGCTTCTCTTTGAAGCAAGCTTGGATGCCGCCACAATAAACATGACAAATATGCACTCTCCGAAAACATTCTTCCAAACGAGGAGCAAATCAAATCCCGTTTTATTGCATAACCATGGTTAAGTACAATGGAGGATATTCTGTTATAATGATAATTAGTTTTTGCAGACCTAAATGTAACTTCGAAAAAGTGCACATGAATGATGTAACAAGGTTCAAGCGAACATATTTAGTGCCAAAAATACCGGATTTGCGATGACAATTTCTTGACTGGCCGCGTGTGACCACTATTTTGGTTAGCTATATTTCCTAACGTGGTGTCGTGGTCTAGTGGTCTAGTGGATACGTCACCGGACTGTGGCTCACATGGTTCGCGGTTCGAATCCCGCCACGGCGCTAATGTCCTTTGGCAAGACATTCATCTACATTTGCCACTCTCCACCCAGGTGAAGTAAATGGGTAGCCGGTAGGAAGAAATTCCTTGAATGCTTTAGCGCCTATCATGGCAGAACGGCTAAAGCCGGGGTAATAATGTGATACTTTGTATGCACAGTAGAGTATATTCATATAGTAGCTGCGCTATATAAATGGAACATATTATTATTATCTTTCACGATTGTAAGATATGAAATTTAATAATCGGAATTAAGCGGAAAGGTGTTAAAATTGCCCTTAAAGAGGCATACACTTTTAACACTTTTTAAGGCTATATCTGAAAATATCTAAAATTGTTTCAGAATGAAATCAAAATTATTTACATTGAAACTGCACATTCACTTTCTGTGTTTGTCGATTTATGAATTTAACTGCGCATCTGAAACATTCAAATGTCAGAACATCTCTAAATCTTTCCCGTTTACTTTAGCGGCATCAGACATCGACGTCAAATAATCAAGGCAGTTTATTAATTCAATTGTACATCCTTTATAATCTGCCAAGCATTAATTATCGTTATTTGAGACTCCATCTGTTTGAACCTCCTTGATTTACCAAAATAATCTCTCTTCAAACGTGATGGGACACATTCAAAATTCGCTGAAAAACAAAACAAAAAACAAAACAAAACTTTTTATTCTAAAATTTCCTGATACAAAAAAAAGGAGTGCCTGCAAAATTTGATTGGTGCCCTTGCTTAATAAGACCCGTTTACTGTTAAACTCAAATGATTTGTCCAAAATCAGTGAGATTTTTTTGGATTTATAGCCATCGGGATTTCAGAACAACAAGAAAGAGAATGTTGGCAGCTTTTCAAGGGCAGTCATAAATAAGTACACCAACAGTCGACCAATCAGAGCGTAAAATAAGTTGTTGTGTCTTTTTAGTTTTGTATTTCCTAATCTGAAGGGATTAGATTCCAAAGAGATGAATGGATGCATTGAATTTCTGTTTATCCAAATACATTAATGTGCATGATCACGCGCGCTGCATTTTTGACACTGACACTTGCCATGACTGTGACATTTCCCCGGTCCCACGCACTATACAGTCCAGTAGACATGGTAGACGGTACCATATACCATGTACATGGCCGGGAAAAGTACAAGGTTTTTTTGTTGATTCGTGTTCTATATGGGTATTGAGGTAAATTCAGCTTGGTGGCCACCTTTGCAACTTTGAGCAATTTTTTTTAATTAGCCTAATTAGCATAATCATCTAATTAGCATATGTGCAATATGTAATATGTTGTTAATCTTAATCAAGAAATCCTACAAACATAAATAATACAAATTTTCTATGGTTTTCTATGACGAGGAATTCATTTATGACACAATTTTTTAGTTTTAAGTAATGCAAATGCCGTAAACAGCATAATAAGCATAATTAGGTAATTAGCATATGCGCAATACATGGAATTCTTTGTCATTGTTTATCCAGAAAGCCTGAAAACATAATTAATACAACTTTTCTAAGGTTTTCCATGATGAGGAATTCATTTATGACCAGTTTTTATTTCAAGTAATTCAATTGACGTAATTAGCATAATAAGCATAATGAGCTAATTAGCATTTGTGCAATATGTAGATTTCTTTGTCATTGTTTATCTAAAAAGCCTAAAAATGATGCAATTGTAGATGTAGTATAATAAGCCTACTTAACATAATAAGTAAATTTGCATATTTGCATCTATTGATATAGATAATCCAGAAAATTGTTGGATGACTGATTTAATGTGTATACATTACCCTTATTAGCATAATTAGCATATTTAGCAGGCAATTGCCTGATGGTTTTTTTTTAATTTCTGTCTGACGGGACAGAATATATAGGTATTCATATGTAATTTCCCACTGTACCAGTGATAAGAGCAGAATAAACAGTCATGACAGAGACCAGTAAGGTATTAAAGATACGAAGAAATGGTTTAGGTCGACTGAAAGATGGTTATGGTGGTAAAGTGTATTTAGAATGTTCTTCTTTTCTTCTTTTTGTTCTGTGAGTTTATAGGTGTTGGGGACAGAATTAAGAGAATTCGTTGTATATTATCTCGACGTATTAGTACGTGGAAGTTTAAGGTATAGTTCTTCTTCTCAGATGCATAGTAATGAATTACAAAGTTACTATCATTGCCACATTGAACATGGTTGACCTCTGAGATAAATTTTGGTCATTATAAAAACATATACACATAAAATCTGTCATCCCCCAATTTTCTGGATTAACTTAGTCAATAAATGCAAATATAGAAATTTCCTTAATGTGTTAATTAGGCTAATTATACTACATCTACATGGAATATCTTCTCATAAATTATTTTTTGTCTATAAAAAGTGCACCATTTTCTTGCTTTCAAGATAAACGAATAGGAGAAATCGCGGAATGGGGAGATTGCTCTTAAAAAAAATCGGCCCGGTTCTTTACTAAGTATCAGTAGCAACTGGGCAAGTCCGAGGTATTTTGTCCCATACGTGACCACCCTCATGATCCTTTCGAGTTGATAGCCGTTTTTAATCAAACCAAATAACAAGGAAAATGACAATAATAATGATAGAATTCGTATATGGCAAAGCCAATTAATACCATGGACGTGCCCATTAGTAATCCTCCGTGGTGTATACTATGACTATGGCCATTATACTCCCTGCTTAACCAGCTATTTAAAGGGCGTTTTGCAAACTAACATTAAACCCATAAAATAATCATCTCACCATCATAAATCTTTTTAGTGGATCTTTCTAATATATGTTTTCAAACAGTTTGAAGTAAAGAATATACACAGGTTCTTATTTTATTTATTTTTTTTTTTTATCGTATTCATGTTTTACTAAAGAACAACATTGGTAAAAAAGCCTATACATTATTGGAGATCGTTGGGTGGTGGAACGGGATTTTTCCTGACATTATCATTTATTATGGATTCCCGCCGGAGGGGGGGGGGGTGGTAGAAGTAAGAAAGGAAAATGATCCTGATTATAAAAAGGGGAAGGGAGAAGACCGCATCATACACGATATTCCTATCCTCCGGAACAACAGTTTAGTTTAACAGCTTAACAGTTTAGCTTTTATTCGCATCAGGGAATGCAGCCGCGTAGCCCCTGCCCCCACCCCTGCCCCACGTTATCTAAGGGAGAGAAATCGATGTAATATTTAATTTTTTCCCATTTTGCTTTTCAGTGTTTACAGCTTTCTTGATACAAGATATTCCGAATAAAAAAATCATGGGTCTGCCTCGTCGCCTTTTCATCCTTACCGTGTGCGTCTTCGTAGTTGTACCGTCAGTCGAGTCGGTAAATGTTTGTTGTGGATGCTCGGAGTGCCCAGATTGCCTGCAAATCCCGCTGGTAGACTTTCAGCTCGATGAGATAAGACAAGCGCAAAGTTTCGTGGCGGCCCTCAAGACCAACCGTGTAATGACTTACAGCAACAGAGTCCATATCGTTACGGGATTTACAGACCATCAGGTAAATCCAAGGATTTGGATAGAAGGTGGGCTTACGGTAGACTGTGACATGTACACTGTAGACCCCAAAACAATTTGTAAGTCTTCTCAATCTTTATGGGATTTTCTAAGAACATGGAAGAAACAAACCTATAACTTCATGGAAGAAATGTCCCCTGAAAAGGATTGCTCTCCAAATGTCCTCACATTCGAGATATGACGAGAATTAGCTGAAAATTTTGGACAACATTTTCATGCCACATAATATGTGTGTAGTCCCATATTCACATTTCGTCTGTTTGGAGCCAGAAGGGCTTTAACTCATTTTGGCGATTCCGAGATAATCGCGTTTAAAGATTTGGACGTGTATAGGCCTAAAAGCTAAAATAGCGATTTAAATTTTTTTTTTTTTTTTAGGTAACTTAAATAAACTACTAAAATGACTTGGCAACTGAAATATTTTGCTGAAATGATTTGAATAATTCGTTTTAGGGCCAAAATAGTGTTAGCGCCCTTCTGGTTCGGAGAGAAATGGTGAATATTTTGCGGCCACAACGCCGCTAACGCGTTAACGCCCTTCTGGCTCAGAAATATTGTAGTGATTTTGCGCGCGCGCAAGGGCGTTAATACGTAATTTATACACGCTATACATTGAAAATGCGCCGTATTCAGCCTTCTACTGCGTTGTCATGGCAATTTTCCGTGTCTGTTCAGTTATATTCTAGATTTAACAGTCATAATGCACGGAAATCAATTCCTTATAAAGAAAAAAACAATATTCAAGCGTTTAGAACTTATATTTCTTTTCCGTGGAGCTGTGATTGCATGATTACGATGCTCAATATTCAAACAGTTTTTGAAAGTTTTTGAAGCATAATGCTTACGATCCATTCCCCCTTTTCGACTTTCCCGATGTAGGTTTTGAAAATTTGAAAAGGGATAGATAAAAATTCGAGGACAATTTTCCTCTTTCGTTCTGGAAATTCTTTTCTTGCGGACGGCAGTCTGTTCACTCATCAAAACCTATTTTCTACTGGTCTACCCTCATTACACTAAGTACGATTGTTATTTTTGAAAGCTCACACTTGGCGAAAAAAAATCCTTGCAAACATCAGTTCAAACCACCTGGTCCACTCATCTTTCTTTCTTCCTTTTTTCACCTCTTTGAATATATAACTTTTGCAAACATCCTTGGGATAAGATATTACACCATTTCTGATACCCATATAAATATTCCCCGCATGCATAATTCTTTTCATTTAAGGGAAATTTAGCTTCTTCCCTATGTATCATTCTGCTTAACCCATTTCTTAATATTCATTCACTATCCCCCCCCCCCCCCCCAAAAAAAAAAAATAATAATAATAAACAACACAACAAAATAAAACAACACTAAAACAAAACAACCCCTCTCCCTCTCTCTCTCTCTCTCTCTTCCCCCTCTATATTTATCCCCAGGCTCTCTCTCTCTCTCTCTCTCACTCCCTCTCCACCCCTACCCCATCTCTATATTTGAGGTTATCTGTCTGTCTCTCCTTCTGTCCATTTCCCATGTTTTGTGCAAATGACAAAATAGTCACATTTAATAACCAGCAATAGTTAGTCTAGTGCTGTACAGGCATACACAGACACATCCTCTCCATCACATAAACCTAAAAATAAGTATTTAATAAAATTTCAACCCCAATTCAATGTTTTAGATATCATGAAAGAAGTAATTAATCTGGTATTATAACGTTCACATGACGCTGTATATGTTTAATAAACACTCTTCAAATTGATGCTTTAAAAGACTGCCACAAAATAAAATTAGATATACAATCATTTTTTTTCACATGAATATTTATATCAAGTGCAGTACCTGCTGAAAATATATGAAATATAAACCCCTCAAAAAAGTTCTGCAATTCAAGCTTAAGCATTTATATCTATCTAGTAACTGTATGATCATCATCAAGTTTGATATCATTGTAAAGCTTGTTTATTCATCTTCACAATGATACCACATTTGTATTGATTATGTAATCACGGAATGTGCAGTGCACCTAAATATAGGGCAAAGTCAAAAGTGAGAAGTTGCAGAATGCATTGTTATTGTTCACACTGAGTTCTTAACTGGAAGGAAAGGTTTTGTTTCTTTGTTTTTGTTCCTTTTGGTTTGTTTCATTTTGTATTAGGTGTGCATGTTTCTGCTGTAATCCCTTGTTTGGTGGACAAATATTGTTTTCAGTGATTTGGAAGTGGAATTATTCTTTTGTTTTAAGATGGAATGTGTTTTAATCAGCAACTGATTGTGATAACATTAATATTGCGTTTTGGTTTCATGCAGAATATTGCTAGTTTCCACTTTAGCAATACACAACTGCGGTGGGGAAAATAGTCTCCCCTCAGCAAATTATCTCATTTTCAGCCATGTAACCCTATCACAGAAACATAAGCAACACAAACTCTACTCTTCTCTTGGATTGCTTTTCACTTCAACAAACACATTCCCCTTTCTTGATGTGAACTCATGTGCTTTAACTCTCTCTCCCCTCTCTAACGAAACAAAAACAAACACAAATACACAAATTTGCAAATGACAAAATGTTTGGCACTTTTTATTGAGTAACATGCACATCAAATGTGGAATAGCAAAGGATCAGAAGTTCAGTAGCGAGTAGAAGATCCGAATACACCTACGACAGCCTGGCATCTCCTCCTCATGCTTGTCACCAGCCTGGTGATGCGTTGCTATGGGATGAGGTTCCACTCATCGATAAGGATCTGTCGCAACTCAGCCAGTGTAGTGTGATCTGTCACTCTGGTGCATACAGCACGGCCAAGCTGGTCCCACAGGTGCTCGATTGGGTTCAAGTCAGGGCTATTCGCAGGCCAATCCATCCTCGTCACTGCCTCCTCCTGCAGGTATTCGGTGATGATCCTTGCTCTGTGTGTGTCATCTTGGAAGATGGCGTTTGGTCCAAGATTGCGCATGTATGGGATGACCTCTGGCCGAAGAATGTTGTCTCGGTATCTCTCTGCTGTCAGGTTTCCATCAACGATGGTAAGCTGTGTCTTTCTCTCAGCAGATATGCCACCCCACACCATACATGCCATAACACTGCCTCCTCCAAACGCTGTTACCCGGTCGATGCAATAGACAATAGCCAAGATAGCCATTCAATTTCCAACTTTTCACTTTTGACTTTGTCCTCTATTCAGGGGTGCTGTGCATTCAAGGATGATATAACCATTACAAATGGGGCATGGATGTGAAGGGGGATAAATGAACTTTCCAATGATCTAAAAATCAAGAATGATTAAAAAGCCGCCAAAAACATATCAAGGCTCAAAGTTGAATTGCAGAATTTTTTTGAGGGGTTTATATATATATATATATATATATATATATATATATATATATATATTATGTCCTTTTACCCTATTATTTATACTGTCCGAAGAGTGATTTTTTTTCTCGAAATGCCTTCGCCTTGAAATATTCACTGAAGCAAGGCCGTACGCAGAATTTTTTTCCTGGGGGGGGGGGGGGGCAAGATGATCGCTTTCAAAGGAACTCATAACTTGAAGTCTAAAACCCAATTAAAAAAAAGTATGATTTTGAAATTTCTGCCCCCCTCCCCCCCCCCCCCCCCCCCCCCCCCCCCGCTGCGTACGGCCTTGCACTGAAGCCATTGTGAATTACTCATGATGTTGGGTCTGTAAAAAAAAAAGATAGAGAACATTTTGAGAGCTTGGTTTTGTGTCGGGCAAATTATACTTTCTCCAAAGCCCTATAATTTATTATCTTGTGTGCTTCTTATATGGGACCTTGCCGTGTAAAAAATGTCATATGCGCCCCAATGCGGCGCGGTATGATGACAGAGAATCCTTCAGCGGCTGCGCGGTCCAAAATAAACAGATTTCCCCGGTAATGTGTCAAGGAAAATCGGCTAACATGAAAAAGTGGCTGCAAGTGGCAGCCAAATCTGGTATCAACTTAAAGCTGAGACGTCAGGAAAAATGGTGGTAATAAAATTGAATTGGAAATCCGTGGAAATCTAAACGTTTCATATAGATTTATAAAACACACGAATAATCAGCCTATTTTTAAAGGATAATTACCCTATTATACTCACGAAGATTTCGTTTCTTTTCATTTTTACCCCATTCATACAGTGAAATGAACTATCAGGAATATGTGGGAGCAATTATAGATGGATAACTTAAAAGCAACATGTTGAAATAACTTATTTATTAAATCGGTCACAATTTGCACTGAAACTCGCAATATGTCGAATTTTGCGGCTTGAAGCAGGAAATAATTATATAACATTAATGTCCATACCGGAGTTAAATATTTTACTGAAATATTCTTCAAAATATTGTCTTTCAACAGGGCATGAAAAAAATTGACTTTTGGCGCACTTTAATTGGTTTCGCCCTGGTCCACTGTGCGGCGCCTCTCAGCATTTTCTCCTTTTCTATTTCTCCCCTTTTCTTTCCTTTTCGGCTGTCGAATTGGCTAGTTTGTAACAGCTTCAAATGTCATTAGGGGCACATGTCCACACAACCTCAGACATGAATACACCACTGCTTATACCAGGGGCAGATCCAGGATTTTGTATAAGGATGGGGCACACAAATGCAGGATTGTCAACTTTGGGGAAATGCTTGGAGGATCGAGACCCGTAGTTTCCCTTCTTAATTCTCTAACAAGCAAAACAAAAAGAAAAAAGAAAAGAAAAAAAAGTTCTCAGTTCTAAAGGGGGGGGGGGGGCACAATGTATACTTTTCTTTTAGGGGGGGGGCATATCCAGCCCTTGTCTAAATCCGCCACTGACTTATATTGTTCGTGTCAAATAACTTTAGTCTTCCTAGAATTGCAACAGAAAGATTTTTAAAAATCGTCAATTGCCTCGATCAGTTCGTGTGGGGAAAAGGCCACCGGGATTGTGGTGGCAATGATAACGAAATCGATGATGATGATGATGATGATGATGACGACGATGGCTTCTTGTATAATTGCCTCGGTATTCGCTTGCCGCTTGTTCTAGTAATTATTGTCTCGCTAAATTCAACGTAAATACAACAAAGTTTGGTGCATATGTTTAGGCTGACAAGCTTTTGTGAATGACATGGTCTAAAAAAATTTAAGTGGTCAAATCTCATAATGTTTAATGGGGTGACTATTTCGGGACAGAACCCAAGACTAAAATAAGAACAATTTATAATCAAGAACAAGTTACCATACATACAAAGTCCGTTTTGAAGTCTCTTTTTAAGTCAGCTTTTGTTCTTCACCTCCTCTCTCCTTAATTTATTCAATTCGATCTGAAGACCGCCCTAATTAGGCAAACGTTCAGCCCATACGTCAATAGGACCTTAGGACGACCTGATATATGGCTATGGAACAACGAGACTGAATCTGGACGTCGAAAGAGGAGCACCGGTCCCATCCGTGTGTGCCCGGCGGATGCTTCTTTGGACCTCCTTGTGACGGCCTATGATGCTGATGGTAACGTTCTCCAACTCGTCCAGGTAATTATTCTACTCTCTTTTTTTTTCATTGGAGTTATTTTTCATTGCACCTCAAAACCCCAAACCATATGAGTTATTTGTATGAAGAGATAGTGCAAGTCTAAACACACTTTTATTCAGCGTAAAAGCAACGTCGACGCACATTGGAGGTCTGAAGGGTTTCGACTCATAAAATAAGGGGATAAATGTCTTCAATATAAAGTATACTATACAATATACACTACCTCCAGAGAGTGAAGGTGACTGTAAATGCACTATTTACTGAAAGTAGAACTTTAATGATTTTAAATATTGGCTTAATACTTATTATTGCATAGATGGCATAAATTAAACAAGGTTATACAAATTCAACGCTTGGAAACATTTGAAGTAATGATTATTATCAATTATAAAACGGTAAAATACAGCCCCCGATATAGCAGCTGAAGAGCTCCTCGAACGCTGCTGAGATATGTGACGACACACCATGGACCAGTCCTGTCTAAGCAGACGATGTCCCATAACATCTTACACATTTTTCAGAGCCTATTTTGTCATCTCCTCTTCACTTATTTCTCTTCCTTCACTAGCGTCAGTCTTAATGTTAGTCTGTTGCCTCACTCTTAACTTCGTGTATGGTATTATTTTGATGAAAAATGCAGCGTTAAAAAATAAAGGAATCAGTCACTTGTAAACAAAATAAGACGCCGTATTTTCAGCTGCTTGCACCGGGGCATGTTCGGCGTTTCAAGAGGGAACGAATACCATCCTGCTATTATTCGGAGGGCTTTTCAATTTGAAAGTGGGGTTTATTTCATTGATCATTGACCCTTCTCCTGTGTATTTACAATCAAACGGTTTTAGCTATCAGAATCAGTTTCACTTTCCCTTTATAATGGTGTGAAATAAGGTCATGTTTAAATACACCAAACTCTTTATAATTTGATATATAATTGCATTGCAATTACGTTCATTCATTATAGGACGTCGTCTGCTTAAGCAGGATCGATCCCGAGTGTGACGACATCAAAACATCGCTATATTTCTGGCGAATCCTCGGATATTCCAGATGCTGATAAGAGCTTTTATTTGTGTTGTTTTTATAATCATCAGATACGCAGTTGACATAAAACTTATACGATTGCCATCTGTAAGCTTCCCAGTTTCTAGTGATACATTAATTGCCATATTTGTGATTTTCTTTGAATAGCTACTTCAAGGACATAGCTCCAAAGCAGCTGAAAGGGGATGTTTTCCCCGGCCTTGAAAATACCGGTTTTTCTTGTTCTTTCCAACAAAGGTGGCGGCAGTTGGTGGCCGTTTCCCCCCGATTTTTTTCACTTTTATTGCCCATTACCAATATGCATTATTTGCCAATTACCAGTATGCATGATGGTGATGGCTTCTTGTATAATAGCCCCCGTATTCGCATCCGCTTGGGTGATCATGTCGCTTGCTCCAAATAATGTCTCACTAAAAAAACGAGGCGTCATTTTGATTGCGTCGCTACCTGCGCTAATCGAGCCTGTGAAGGCAATCAACTCATACGTCAGTTATGAAAAGTATTCTTTGCACTCTCTTAGACCCGATTTACACCAAAGGGACGGCCCGAGGCCGGCCTCGGGCCTCCAATTTAGGCCGGCCCGCGGCCCGCAATTTTTTGCTTTTACACCGAACATTGGGCCGGCATTTTAAGGCCTCCTTTCCCAAACTCACCGCACGTGTCGCTCTATTGTAAACAAAACATTTTTTTTCTTTCGCGTGCGCGTACGCGATTTGTTGTCTTTTCATACTCTCGATCTCCGACTCCGTTTCGTCGATGATGATCTACAAAAATGCAGTCAATTCAGGAACAAAATAAGAAAACTCTTACCAGCATCAGGAAATTCAAAAAAGGATACAATTATCGTCTGCTCTGATATCTTTATCAAATTTATAATATGTCGGAGGAGGTTAGTTCAATTGAACTTGATGCTTGCACGCCAGATACTCTTTTATACTTTTGATATACTTTTGTTTGTTGTTCCGTATACGTAACAGTGTCGCATGGTGCGCAAAATTGGGGGCCCGATGCCTCCTTTCCATTTACACCAAATTTGGGAGGGCCTCGGGCCGGCTTTTCATTTACACCAAGCTTTAGTCCGGCCCAAGGCCGGCCTAAAAGCTTGGTGTAAACGATATCACTCTTTCATGGCGCGCAAAAGACCGGACAAGTCACTGACGCAACCATAGTCAGAAATATATCGCATTTTGTGCAACGGGCAGTAGAACTAAGATTCTTTTTGGGGGGAAAAGCCCCCCCCCCCCCCCCCCTTTGTTGGGAAAAACATGATAAATAAGTAGTTTAGGGGTAAAATATCCCATTTCGACTTCCCTTCAGTAAATAGTGCTCGTCTACAGTCACCTTCACTCCATCATGTCCATAGTTTTAACTAGTCACATCTGGAGGCAGCGTAGTTTGTAGTCGTCATTTCGTTTGCGTCAGTGCCTGCGAAAATCGAGCCTTTATAGGCAATAAACCCATACGCCATTTATTCAATGGAATGTTTGCACTGTTCATTTTGCTATCACGTTTTAAACGATATCACTCTTTTCCTAACGTATTAAAGCAGATGACGCATCGTGCGAGTCGTGCTCAACCCATTGCCTACGGGAACCGGGTGGAAATAAGAGTTTTCAGTAGTCATCGGGTTAAGAGGGACATCGCACAAAAATCAATGCAAAATGAACAGCCAATACATTGCTTTGATACTGGCGTATGCACTAATTTCCTTCACCGTCTTGATCAAAATGACGCCTTGCATGCAACTGGCGCTGAAGGCAGGATACACTATATAAAGGCAGTGCCGTATAGATAGAGTCTGGCCAACTCGGCTCTAGTTGGGTAGCAACGTGGCGCATATTCCTTTGTTAGGTAAGCTTGCAACAAAGGAATATACGCCATGTTGCTACCCAACTGAAACCGAGTTGGCCAGACTCTCTATATACGGCACTGTATAAAGGTACTCTAGATGCGGATAGAGTACCTACATGAAGAGAATAGCGACAACTCGTGATTTGAACGCAATTTTGTTTCCTCTGCTATGCAACATTTCTATTCAATTCCGATGAGCACCTGTGTGTTCTCAATAGAAAGAATTCAAACGCCATTTTGTTTCCCGAAAAGTCAGACGTCTATGTCGCTACTCTCTATATAAAGGTACTCTAGATGCGGAATATCTGGGTTGTCGAGGGTATAATAATTGTTAACGGATTAATCCCATTCAATTCAGAAGTGAAGACACTTGAAAAACATACTTCATACGTATCCAGTGTGGCAAGTGCTTAACATGCGTGCAATGCAAATGTCACAAAATCATCTTATTTGTTGTACACATTCCCTTTTGAAAGAAAAATCTTTTTTTATTTTAAATATGAATATCAGCAATATTTTTCACCTTTGTCGGGAAATTTTTAGGTTTGAGGGCCTGTTTTCAAGCGTTGTCGTTAAGTGTTAAACACAAAACAAAACAAACGAACAGAGGACCAATTTTCCTGAATGGAAAGTGCTCTGAATCTTCTTAGTAACATCCGGTCTGACAACCTTACCCCACTAAAAAAAAGCCGAACGATTTTTACTTTAAGGACACCTATAAGCAGATTATGTATACCTCACAAAATCATTTTGTTGTTGTTGTTGTTGCTGTTGTACAGATCGCTGGCAGTGAGCAATTGGTCTACCGTCAAGCTTGCACAGGGACTACATCTCCTCACGTTACCGCAAACTGCGAGACCACTGTACGGCTAGCATTCATGTTGGTAATCCATCTAGATGAAACTAATTTACAGAGCATTCATTTGGCAAGTGTTCAGATCGAATCATGTACAGCTATAAATCTGTGAAAAAATCGTGATACGGTTGACAAAAGCACCATTTTTTCACCAAAGCATCTCTGTGGAATACTCTTTCGAAAAAAAAGGTAAGCTCCAAACAATTCTGATAACATCAGGGTCATTATTACGTAATCAGCTTATTATGGTGTAGATTACGGTATACATTATTATGATTTAATCAGTTAATGATAAGGTAACGAGCGTGTTCTTACATCACCACATAATGGTTCTGAGGTTGATGAATTCAATGCAGATGTTAGATTTGTTCTTAGGCCATTGATTTTCATTCTAAGACGTCATTATGTAATTAATACAAAGTAATACAAATGAAATTATGTCAAGTTATGGAGAAGATATGCATATCCATAACACGGACGCTGGAGGCACGATCCAAATCTGACACCAGATTTGGAGCTGCCAAATGCCCCGTGTATCCACTACCCTGGAGGGGTAACACTATGAACACGATGACAAAGAGAGCGGACAAAGTACAGCTCCTCATTGTACCCTCCGGTATTGCTCTGGTAGAAAAAAAAGAACATCCCTTCATTACTATTATGTAAAATAAGCAGAACGGGTGAATATGCATGTGACACCTGTTCTACATATTTTTACATAATAGCAATGAAGGGATGTTCTTTTGTCTACCAGGGCAATTGTGGAAGGTACAATGAGGAGCTGTATATTTTGTCCGCTTCTTTGTTCGCCATGTTCATAGTGTAAGGTATCTGACAAATACGCCAGTCATGCATTGTGTTTACTACAAATAGGATGCTACCGTCAACTAGCAAGGATCGTTGGTACTACCCACCTCCCACTTGAGTAATGTTATTTACCAATTTCAGTGCCGGTGCGATGCCAGGTGGTTGGCTGTTCGCATTAAACAACACATTCCCTCGACTATTCGGAACCGTACAACCAATTAGCGCACGCAGCCCGTCCTTGGCTGCAAATCGGGAACGCACGCTAACAGACCAAAGATAGCCAAATGCGATTCAGCGATTGGTCTCCATTTGCTGAACAATGCAGCTTGCGCACAAAGCTATGCCGACGACCAATTCTCAATTATGTCCCGGGCCAGAAGCGCAGCGCATTTACGCTTTCTGGGAGCCGCCTTATTGCCTCTTCAAGCTACCCTGTAACTGGTGACCAGTAGTTCAGAGGTATTTGATGTTTTCAGGTGTACTGATTCAACTAGTTGTGGATGGGGGATTTATGTTATCCAATGTTCCAATGGTGAACAGGTCATTCACACAATTCGATCAGCATTGAACTGGTTACACATTTCTGATGTAAATTTTGTTCTCTATTTGCAGGAACTCACATGAAAGAAACTCAGTCCTAGTTTGGATACGAGGCAGTGAGTGTTTTGTTTCTCGTCAGGCTATGGGTATTCAATCCAATGTAGACAGGAAGCGGGGGATCCCGCTCTGGAGACTTTCATTTGGAAGTGGTCCTTTTTTTTGCCTCGTATCTTCGAATTGAAGAGGGATATTTAAGCCATTATTTTACTACCCTGCGTGTCTTCTACATCACTCTTTAGGGTTTGGTCCATATGACAGGAGCGTGATGATGAGAAGCATCGTCTGACCAAGGAAGTGTAATTGGTTACCTTGACACTTGGGCGGGAGGGAGCCTGAAAACTCACAATGGGGTTCTTTGAACATCTCTTGGCTGCATATTTTTGCTACTTTGGCAAACGGGAGTGCTTCAGATTCAGAATTGCCATGATTCAAGCAAAGAATTTGTTGCATGCCCTCAGGAAATACAAAAACGACGTGTGTTCCATCTGTTTGATCTAATATACCTGTATATCATCAGTGTTCAAGTAGTCTAGGTTTTCAATCGACTCTTGTTTACCGAATTTGGGACAGGACATTTCAACAAACGAAATCTCCTACTCATGTATAATGAAGGTTAAATATGGAAGCTTAAGTTGTTCGTTTATTCTCTTTTAGTCATTGCAGAATCTTCAGTAGGTACAACAATGGGTTGGCTGCACCGCACACTCACACCCCCCCCCCCCCCCCGTTTGTTTTATGTTATAGTTACGCAATTACGTTTTGTAAAGGGAACCTTATTTACAAGGTTTCCTCCCCATCGCTGCTTGTAGTTCGTCTATATATATATATACATGTATATGTGCTCTTAAATAGTTTTTTTCACTTATTTGGAGATTATTAATGGAGATCTTCATTTGTTCAATTATTTCATATGTATACTTTTGATGCAGTTGATGTGGAAATAAAACCTAAATGAAATGAAATAATCGACATTCATACAGGTGACGGAGAGCAGACATCTTGAAGGTGTATGTTCCATCTTCAATGGCAAACACGATGTGAAACACCAACTATACAAAATGCTCTGGCGTGTGCCCGTTCTCTCTCCATGTTCAGTTAAATACCATTTTGCCGAATATTACGACGCCTGTTTCTTTAGTGCGTCAAGCAATTAAGGTGGTGTTTGCTTCCAGAGCAATCAGTTCACCTCCAGATATTTTTATAAGAGTTGCTCGTCCCGTTTGTCAGTTGCCATCTTCCAGAGAGATTGATCGGCACAAAACGTTGTAAAGTTGTGTAATTTTCTGGCGCCCGTGATTTCACGGAAGATGTAAACATATTTGGCATTAATATCAAACGATGGGTGCCTTTTTGACCGACGCATCTTTAGAGACTGGGCTTCATGAATTCTTTACATCATCTGTTGCCTAGTGAGTTTGGAGTTGTTGAACTGCCATGAGGCATTGTTTTCTACAAAGGTTTCGGCTGTTCCTTCGGTTTCATAGTTTACAATAACTGGCAAAGCATTCAATTTCCTAGACTTTTCGACATTTGCCAAAAATGCAGCATATACCTCTCTGCCGTTATGCTTCAATCCTTTCATTATACCCGGTTAATCAATCGCAGATTGTGGACGTTTTTATGCCGCGAGAAGGCACCGTGTTCGTTACCTGATTAGAGTACCTTTATATAGAAGAGTAACGACAACCTGTGATTTGAACGCCATTTTGTGTCCACTATCACGTAACATTCTATTCAATTCCGATGAGCACCTGGGTGTTCTCAATAGAAAGAATTCGAACGCCATTTTGTGTCCAGAAAACTCAGCCGTCCATGTCGCTACTCTTCTATATAAAGGTACTCTATACCTGACCATGCCGTTGCCCCGTGGGGTGCAATCTTCGGACAGACTAGTCGCTGTGCAACAGGCACGTTCCGCCTGAGCTCGAGCTCTCGTGCGAGATTCGGTCGGCTTCGTGCAGTCCGAAATATAATCCCAGTAAACCAACGGACGCGTTCTACGCACAAACTTTGTGTACGAGTGATTGGGGCTTACGCAATCCTGACTTTCCCCACAGCCGCCTGGTTGCGTATCCCTTTAACATAAACATTCCATCCAGACAACATTTATCTCTTACTCTCTTTCCTAACCCTCATTTTCCTTTCCCCTCCATATAAATGATAAAATCTACTTTTCATGGTTATACATGATACAACGGAGTTCCAAATTTAATGAATGGTCGTATTCAATTAATTATAAATTTTAAATGACTACAAATTAAGTCTTAGTAGTGTTTTGAAAATAATCAGATGTTAGAATAAGAAGAAAATTGATAATGGCATGGAATTTCTTGACCTTAGAAAACAGACAAGTTGATGTAAACATATACTCACTCGTATTTGAAAGTCTTAAAAACATATATTTTGAAACAATGATATGCTTCACATCTTCTCTATAACTTGACATAATTCTGTATGTATTACTTTGTAATAGTTACATGACGTCATAATGACGTCATAGAATCAAACTAACGTCTGCATTCAATTCCTCAACCTCAGAATTATATGTTTTAATGTAAAAACACACTCATTACCTTATTCTTAACTGATTAGCCCATTTTCTATGTAATTTACACCATACTAAGCTTATTACATAATAATGACGTCATAAATTGACCTTGAAGTCATCAAATATTTTGGAGCTTACCTTTTTTTGAAAGAGTACACCGTGGAGATTCTATGGTGAAAAAATTACGATCTTGACCCATATTTGTCACTATTAAAGGTAGCTCACTATTAGTCAACAATTCTTAAGTTTTAAGGACATTTGCGTCGATGGTCGGGAGGATTCATGCCGGTGCGAACATGAACAAAAGGCCCAACGCTCGCGTTCGAACGCCGAGAAAAGAAAATCGAACCGGTTCAATTTTATTTTCTCAGCGTGCGGGTAGATAAATGAGTGAATATGAGCGCATACAGAACGTCTGTGGGGCAACTTCCAACGCGTTCAAACGCGAGTGTTGGGCCTTTTGTTCATGCTCGCACCAGCATGAATCCTGTTGAATTGCACAATAGTTGGAGTGATCAATGTGGTTCTTATGTCGGCAAATGACGCTTCATTTGTGACGAGGCGTCACTTCGAGCGTGCCATTACCTGCCCTTACCAAGCCTGTGATGGCAATTAACCCATACGCCAGATATTAAAAGTGTTGGTTGCATTGTGTATTTTGCAATCACTTTCAAAACTCTTTCATAACGCGGGGAAAACCTTTCAAGTCACTAACGTCAGCAAATGGCGTTTCGTGTAACTTGGGCTTTCTCTACACTGTTTATTTGCAATAATTTGTGTACGCTGTCATTCTCACATTGCGCGTCCAAGAAGGCGTCAGACGTTGACGCAATCATACGTCAACAAATGATGTATCATGTGCAACGTACGAAGTGACATCGTACAAAAAAGGAGATTAAAAGATAAACAGAGCAAACATCACGCTGACTTGTTGGCACATGCACTTATTGCCTTCATAATGCTTGATGAGCGTAAGATAAGTAATGACGCAATTAAAATGGTGCCTCGTCAATTACTGTTGTTAGGACCTCTTCGGTAACTAGTTAATGTATCATGAAAGAGTGATTATTGCTTCAAAAGTATAATCAGGCTCAATTTGCGCAGGTACTGACGCAATCGGAACAACGCCTCTTGTGAATCGGGGTTTATGAGTCCTTATTGAGCCGTGTCAGCAAATTGAAATATTGAGGTCCTTTGATTTTATCTTCAGCAATATGAAAATCTGAAAACCGCTTTTTAAACCTCGTCGGGAAATTTTAAAATCGAGAAGCAGTTTTCACCCTTATCATGCAAAATGAACTATCGACGCTCCTAATGTGAGAACTTTCTTTGTATAATAATTTGAAGTAGAAATGGAATGATCTATTTTGTGTTGTTGTGATCAACGATGATTTCCTTTCTGGAACAAGCCCAAGTTGTTTTCAACAGAAGGATATTACGTTGCCCTATCAAACACTTATGTATGGAGATGATTTGGTTCTAGTAAGGCCTGGGTCACACTCGACCGATGACGATAATGATTAAAAGTACACTCTAAAGCTGCCCTAGTACTATTAACATCAGCATACTCATACCAAGGAGGTTCAAACAGATGGAGTCTCAGGTAACGATAATTAATCCAAACACCTGGCAGATTATAAAGGATGTACAATTGATTAATAAACTGCCTTGATTCTTTGACTTCGATGTCTGATGCCGCCAAAGTAAACGGGAAAGATTTAGAGATGTTTTGACATTTTAATGTTTACGATGCGCAGTTAAATTCATAAATCGACAAACACAGAAAATGAATGTGCAGTTTTAATGTAAATCATTTTGATTCCATTCTGAAATTCCCCTACCTCAGGATGAACAATTTCTTTGAGATATAGCCTTAAAAGTGTCACAAATGTATGCCTTTTTAAGGGCAATTTTAACACCTTTCCGGTTAATTCCGATTATTGAATTCCATATATTACTGTCGTGAAAGGAAATATAGCAAACCAAAGTAGTGGGCACACGCGGCCAGTCAAGAAACTGTCATCGCAGTTCCGGTACTTTTTGCACTAAATATTCGCTTGAACCCTGTTATATCATTCATGTGCACTTTTTCGAAGTTACATTTGGATCTGCGAAAACTAATTATCATTATAACAGAATATCCTCCATTGTACGTATCCATGGTTATGCAATAAAACGGAATTTGATTTCTTTCCTCGTTTGGAAGAATTTTTTCGGAGAGCGCATATTTGTCATGTTTGTTGTGGCGGCGGCGTCGAAGCTCACTTCAAATGGAAGCTGTTTGTTATGACTCCATCTGCTTGACCCTTGCTCACACGTAACATTCGTAGGGTGTACCTGTAATTGAAAATCTTGTTATCGTTATGTGTTAAATGTGACACAGATTTAAGGCTTTCTTCTCCTTGTGGTTTTGTTAAATTTTGTTAAATCAAATTAGAAGTAACTAGTCATGTAATATATTTGTATTCCGTGTATAAAGATAATTCTAAAAGCACAAAGTGTAGATTAATGTACGGTACATCTTATTATTACGTTCGTTTCATATAGATGGATTGTACAATGCATTATACATGTATATCACCAAGTATCGAATGAAAATATATCTTTGTACAAGTATAGAACCCTGAGAAGGACAAGAAGACGTTCTCACAATATGTAGTAGTATCTTATTATGACTCTAAAGAAACTACTCTTAAAGACAATGGGCTTGTTTACAATTATGAACTATCATATTATGCTTTTTCCTGTAGCGCTGCTTACATTCAGCCTGCGAGAGTGGTTTCATCTCTCATTGTGTGTCCTAGCCCAAGAGGTGGCGCTGCACCTCTTTACAATACACAAAATTTGTTGTCATACTTTGACTAATTTCGAGTCACTTTTTTATCGTAAACTTGCTTTTCTTTTCTGAGACTACATACGGTGGCGTGATAGGCCTATCACTATGAACACGATGACAAAGAAAGCGGACAAAATATACAGCTCCTCATTTTACCCTCCACAATTGTTCTGGTAGATAAAAGAACATCCCTTCATTGTTATTATGTAAAATAAGTAGAACAGGTGAATATACATGTGACACCTGTTCAACATATCTATATAATAGCAGTGAAGGGATGTTCTATTGTCTACCAGAGCAAGTGTGGAAAGTACAATGAGGAACTGCATATTTTGTCCGCTTCTTTGTTCGCCATGTTCATAGTGTATAGGCCTCTTCAATTTCTAAGTTCGTTCCATCCCTTGTCTTTGTTTATCTGATTCGCAATCCGATTTGTCAAGGACGGAAAATGATGAAAATGTTGAATAGATTCTTGCTTATATAGACTTTTTCTCATGTAAATAATTAGTGAAAGACGAAAAATTATGAAAATGATGAATAGATTCTTGCTTATTATAGACACATTTTCTCGTGTAAATAATGAATGAAACGCATACATATATTGACTACCTAGATACATAAATTTGATACTGGTTAATTAAAATCAGTAATCATATATGTATTGCTGGAGCCTAATGTACACGGCTAAGAAGAAACGAACGGTGAAAAAGAAATACATGTCTTTAATATTTAGCATTTTTGGATACATCATCCAATTTTTTTTTCTTCATAGAAGTTCCTTAATAAATACAAATGTATACGACGCAGCATAATTATGTCCGATTTCAATTTTTCTTTCTTATAC
Organism: Heliocidaris erythrogramma; assembly: GCA_025617745.1. Classification (NCBI taxonomy): domain Eukaryota; kingdom Metazoa; phylum Echinodermata; class Echinoidea; order Camarodonta; family Echinometridae; genus Heliocidaris; species Heliocidaris erythrogramma. Next base: position 9,077,234 of record CM046870.1, read on the forward strand.
TAGAATTATTCTATAATGTTGTTTCATTTTTTATGGAGGGGATGATTTCCATACATATCATACACTCTTAGAAAAAATGGTGCTTATGGGGTACTCTTTAGCTCCAAACTGGTGCCGGATTGAAAAGGTGTCTACATGTTCTATTAAAAGGACCTTAGCCATTGAGCTTAGATTTCTCCACCTTTTGTTATGTGTATTAGTCTTTATCATAATCTGTAAATATTATTTAAACATGTCCACGATAATATCTATCTACATTCGTCATTTTCAAAATACTTTGGTTTGATACAAATTGTATAAATATGTTCTATTGCATGTTGTTATAATTTATTGATTTCAGTGACTAAAACTTAGAGGAAGATATACATACATGGCCTCCCCGAACCCACCCTTACACACTCATCTCATCCCCCCCCCCCCCCCAACATATGAACACCCATGGATGCATCCAGTTCCTGTTTGCCTGTCCGTAATGAGTACATAAAAAGCAAACAAACAAAACAAAAAATATAACTAAAAAAAAACCGACAAAACAAAGACAACAAAGGAAAACAAAATCAAAGAAACGCATCAATCTGTTCCCATTTCCTTAAGTGCGCCCCCAATTTCCCGTTTTTGTTGGCTATCTTATATTCTTCGTCTCTGTGATCTTTTATCAAAGTAACCGTTTTCCGTAGAGATGGCAGCTCGCCTTGTTTTCTTGAAGAAAATGTGAAAATGTGTTTTACAAGAAAAATTACACAATTTATTAAATATATTCGTACAGTTTTACCCGATACTAGTAGTCCCATACAAATGGATTTCCAATCATTTATATTAATTTCTCTTAGATGTAGCTTTTTACTAATGTCCTGCCATAATTGTTTAACTTTAGGACATTCTAAAAACAAATGTTGGTATGTTTCAACTTGATGTTTACAAAAGGAACATAGATTATACCTCAAACAGAAATTGCTTGTCGCCCTCTTCGAGTACAAAGTCAGTGGTTTCAACCGTCCTCCTGAATGAAAAGCATAAAACGATTTAAGATTCAAAATTTGAACAAAAAAAAATCATTTCCTTCTCGGATAAATCAATTACTTTTCATTTCAATAAAATCAATTTCAATTATTCATATATCCCCACTCTAAAAGCTAACTCAAAGAGTCGAGGAGTGACTGTGGTGTTTTTTAAATGGCCGATTAACAAGCTTAAAATGCTGAATAAATTATGATCTTCGTAGTTTTAGAGACTTGTGTTTGCGTTTGGAACAAAAGACTCTTAAAGAAGAATAAACAGAAAATAGCCATGATCATATGCAAGAAATAAAATGGACGGGAGAATACTTTAGATGAGACTCGTTAATAAACTCATTGTTCCCCCTTTCTGCATTCTTATTTTAGTAACTGCAAAGGTGAAACTCAATGCCGGGCATCGAACCCGGGCCTTTGACTGTGTAGGCAAAATGCCTAAACCACTAGACCATGGATGCAGGCTGTAGAGTAATTTTTCAAGTTCAAGTTCATTTTATTTACACTCGTCATAAAAATGCAATACAATAACAACATACTGACAAATACATAAACACATCATAATGAATGACATACATCCATAATACAAGGTTAACAACAACGAGAAAAAAAAGAAAAAACAAACCTATTGGATATGAGAGTGATGGAGTGAACTAAAAAGGAAATAAAACCTTATGCTAGAGTTCATCCCTGAATAAGTGTTATTAATAATATTAAAATTTAAATGTCGTACTGTTTGGAGTATGTAAAAACAAGAAAATGGGGGGGGGGGGGTAAAGATCCTCGAAAGTTATTGCACATAAGATTCAGTTAGGTGCATTTTATATTTTCTTTTAAAAACTTGTAGAGTTTTACTATTTTTTATGATTGTTGGTATAGAATTCCATATTTTTGGACCTTCAAAACAAAGTGATTTTTTCATTAGGGTTGTTTTGATAAGCGGGAGATTTAATGCATTTCTAGATTCATACTCATGGATTGACGCATTTAAATTGAAATACTTTAAAAGTGCACATGGTAATGTTTCATTTCTACACTTGTACATGAATATAGCCATATGATATTTACAAATGTCAAATACATTGAGACATTTCAAATGATAAAATACTGGTTTAGTGTGAGCTCTGTAGTGAGAATTAGAAATTAATCGAATTGATTTCTTTTGTATTTTTAATATTCTGTTTAGGTTGGTTTCGCTTGTCATGGCCCAGACTTCAGCACAATAATACAAATGGGGAAGGATTAAAGTATTATACAATGTTACCAAAGCACATTTGGGAAGAAATTTAACTTTAGTTAAGATTCCAGTATTTTTAGAAACCTTATTGCAAACGGCACCAGTGTGTTCATTCCATGAAAGTTTAGAATCCATTTCTATTCTGAGAAATTTATTCACTGATACACGTTTGAATTCATGATTATCTACCTGGAGTTTGATGGCGTTTAAATCTATTTTTTGTTTTGTAAATATCATAAAATTTGTTTTATTAACATTAAAAATCAATTTATTTAGAGAAAGCCATTGTAAAAGCTTACTTACTTCATTAATGAATTCTTGCTCTAAAATATGAATATTTTTGTGTGACATAAACACACTGGTGTCGTCTGCAAATAAAATATATTTTAATTTGTCAGATATATTACAAATGTCGTTTAAAGATAGAATAAATAAGAGCCATAGGCTACACCAGAGAAGAAATCAACAACACACAACGTCTGCAACCCTTTTTGGCATTTTTTTTTGTCGTTTCTTTTCTTTTACCATGTTTACGGGACATTAAAGTATTGAGCAATATCAATCCGCATACCTTACTAAATCCATTGTGGATTTATGAATCAGAACATATACTTTCCTTGCAATATATACATATCCTTGCACAAAACTATATGGATACATATAGGTGTGAATCTTGACTTAGGTAGAAAAAAAAATTATGCAATTTTCCCAAGTAGATTTGTACAGCTATGTATACTCATTCTTAATGAAAATCGAATTAACATACAGACATCGTTCGCAGAGGAAAACAGTGACGGTAGACAAAAATCAAACTCTATGCTTTAGCTCATTTATAACAATGAGTTTGGATCACCCTTTTGCCATCGTTTCCTTTCAGGACAGATTTAAATGAACACCTTGAATAGTAACCTACCCTGGTAAATACTCTTTTGACGTAGACTAGTAGTGTTTCGGCAATACCGCCAAGAAACTCACTGAGTGACTTGATATCACTCCTACCGCATCCCTCGAATTTCGATTGGATGGGCACGCCCCGTCGCTCGGCGAAGAGTTGTAACTCCCGGTATGTGATCTGACGAGAGAGGAAAATGGTGCATAGAATATTGATGTGATGAGATCAGGGTCCCGTTTCATAAAACTTGTTATCAGTAACAACTGCCACATTTATATGACAAATTTGCTCTCAGCCAATCAGATGCAAGGATATCAGTACCTTATAACAGTTGCAACTTGTTATTGATATAAAGTTTTATGGAACAGGGACCAATACTACATTTGCCACTCTCCACCCAGGTGTTAAATGGGTACCCGGTAGGATGCGAAAGTTAATGTCGTTTGCTTAGCATGTGGCGCTTTATAGCGACTGGCTGGAATACTCCCCAGGGAGCGGATAAAGTGCACACATTGTGTGCGGGCATGTCAGAATCCAATGACCGGGGTAATAATATATCTGTAAAGCGCTTAGAAACACAACCATGTATTAGGCGCTATATAAAAGCGGAATATTATTATTATTATTATTAATACTACAATAATATTTGAAAAGTTCTATTTAACATTTTAGGAGGGGGTATTTTTGCCGTATCAGGGACAAAAGATACTAAAACATATTTCATCTGTGAAAATATGATTAAAAGGATTAAATTATAGACCACGGTTACGGCAGTAAAAGACCAAGAAAACTTCTTTTTTTAAAACCACACTTAGCCATAGTAGTGTTCAAGAATGTTCTTATAACCAATCACATGGCAAATGTTTAAAGTAGAACACTGATGATTTTAAATATTGGCTTAATACTTATTATTGCATAGATGGCATAAATTAAACAAGGTTATCCAAATTTAAAGCTTGGAAACATTTGAATTAATGATTATTATCAATTATAAAACGGTAAAATACAGCCCCCGATATAGCAGCTGAAAAGCTCCTTGAACGCTGCTGAGATGTGTGACGACACAAGAGGGGCGAGTCCTGTCTAAGCAGACGATGTCCCATAACATTATACACATTTTTCAGTGCCTGTTTTGTCATCTCCTCTTCACTTATTTCTCTTACTTGACTAGCGTCAGTCTTAATGTTAGTCTGTTGCCTCACTCTTAACTTCGTGTATGGTATTATTTTGATGAAAAATGCAGCGTTAAAAAAATAAAGGAATCAGTCACTTGTAAACAAAATAAGACGCCATTGTATTTTCAGCTGCTTGCACCGCGGCATGTTCGGCGTTTCAAGAGGGAACGAATACCATCCAGCTATTATTCGCAGGGCTTTTCAATTTGAAAATGGGGTTTATTTCATTGATCATTGACCCTTCTCCTGTGTATTTACAATCAAACGGTTTTAGTTATCAGAATCAGTTCACTTTCCCTTTTCGAATGGTGTGAAATAAGGTCATGTTTAAATGTACCAAACTCTTTATAATTTGATAAATAATTGCATTGCAATTACGTTCATTCATTATAGGACGTCGTCTGCTTAAGCAGGATCGATCCCTCGTATGACGACATCAAAACATCGCTATATTTCTGGCGAATCCTCGGATATTCCACATGCTGAGAAGAGCTTTTATTTATGTTGTTTTTATAATCATCATATACGCAGTTGACATAAAACTTATACGATTGCCATCTGTAAGCTTCCCAATTTCTAGTGATACATTAATTGCCATATTTGTGATTTTCTTGAGTGTTCTACTTTAATACTTGGCGTTAAGAAAAAAGGAAACCCAACTTTCTGTAAATGGACTTTATATCTAACGGCGTTTTAATTTCATATCATATCAAAGAGTAATTCATTTGCTTTCCATTGGTAACTTATTCAGGTTTCCAGGGTCACGCATGAATGAACACCATTGTGCAAACTTCTAGTTGGTTCGCTTTCTTGTAAAACACAATAGGCATGGTTTGGGTTGAATTGCTTTGTTAACTAGCTTGGTTGCTCTCCATGGCTATTCATTAGTAAGCAAATCACATAGTGACTAATTGTATTGCCTTAACGACGAGTCTTATAAACTTCACAAAGCATGGAACAAGTTGTTAGTTAATATAAACTTTGACCAAGAAGAAGGGAAATCTTCAAAGAGCACAGAAAACACATTCGTTTCTTCTGAGTGCTGCAGTCATCTTCCGCTGATTTTCAACAAAGAGCTGACTATTTCGAATATCAGCAAACTCAAATCTTCAAACACATGTATGAGTTTTAGGTTTTCCTTCTTTATGATCTTTGTCTTTGATTTGCAGTTCTTTATGATATTGCAATCATTCTGGTTTTCACTGGTTCTTTGGCATGCAACCTTGTTAAAATTCACCGAGACTGTCTTCTTTGAAAAACGATTCCTACATGAAAAAGGATTTACAAAGCAAAAATCCTGATTCCTAAAATCTCATTAACACAAATTTGAAAAAGAAAATCATCCATGATGAGAATAAGCCAGTTCGGGGTTAGCGCATGGTACAAATGACCCCAAATATCCACAGATATTTTAGACATGGAGGGTCCCTTTATGTGCACTTCAGAAAAATAACTCTGGGAGTGATAGAGGTGCCTCATGAATAGCTTTTGTTTCCCCCTTTAAAAAGAATACTTCCACCTGGATATCATGGAATGCACCATTAGTGCATAATTGAATAATAATTACATGACATTCATGAGCACATATCGAATATTAGTGTCAGTGGGTTTTAGAATTTGGTACAGATGACCTTTATCTGCTCATGCTCAGATTGCAACTCCGAAATGGCTTATTGGAACACACCGGGCCATCTTAACATCGTGCCTATTGTGTTTTACAAGAAAGTGAACCAACTAGATTTTTACACAAAATTCTGAAGACAATGGTGTTCAGTGATGCATGACCCTGGAAACGTAAACAAGTGTCCATTGGAAAGAATATCAAAAATTATATGGTATGGATTTCATTGTCAGTAAACATGTAGTTCATTTACTGGAATTTTTCAAAGTTGGGTTTCCTTTTCTTAAACGCCCAGTAGAAGGTCTACCACCAGCATTTGCATCCCTCCTCATCTCGTCATATCGTACTTTTCGTGTTAAAAAATGCAAATATATGGTGATGTACCGTATATGGAAATAAATGAACATCAAATCAAAATTAGCTGTCTTAAATGGTATTTGTCAGGAATAGTTGTTTCTCTTATAGCGCCTTACCCGTTAGAGTGTAACCGACCAAAGCGCTTACAGCATTATTACCCCGGTCACTGGATTCAGTTGCGATTCTGCACATTACATTGCACATTCAATCTCCACTCCTCTGGGGAGCATTCCAGCCAATCGCCTGTTTCCAAGCGCGCACGTGCTCGATCGCCTCCTCCTGGGTACCCATTTAACACCTGGGTGTAGATAAAATGCCTTGCTCAAGGGCATAAGTGCCGTGCCGGGGTTCGAACCCACGACCTTTGCATTCCCAGTCAAGTGATTGAACCACTCGACTACGACACAGGAAGGTGATTGTTTCAGGGTATAGTTTTTAGGGGCTACCTGTCCGAGGTAGTTGCCCGGGTATTAACATGGAAAGAATCGATGGATTATTCGCGAGAGCAAGTGGAGTGAGCGGACTAAAAAAAATATTAAGAAAAGAAAATCAAGACTTCTCGTAAAATCCTAAGAAATATTTTGTACTCCCTCCCATCAAATGGTTTTTTTAATGATTATTTTTAACACAATTTCAAAGACTTTAGAGAAATCACCTGAAGGACAATTTTAATATACGCTATTGTATTGCATATTGAAATCATGCTAGGATTACGTAATGTGTCTTTATAATGTTCGCACATTTCAAAATGTGATGAACAGGGCTATTGAAATTGGAGAAGGTTGATTTTTCGATAGTCTTTGCGCTCGTATTTTGTCTTGATTGAATTCTCTAAATAAAAAATGGACTACATTGATATCAGTGTATCCATGATTTTTCTTTCCAGAAATCGTTTTAAAAAAATAATAATGTGGAAGCGTTACAATGGTAGATGTATTTCAAATCCAAATGGCTTAATGGAGTATTCATTTAATACAAATGCATTCTATAATTCATGGACAAAATTTGGGGAAATGGTCCTTTCCTGAATATTTTTGCAAACTAGGTTTTCCCACACACTTTGCAGTTGTAAATGTTCTTCTCAGCAATGTCATCTCCTGCAGTGAGTTTGAAGAAAAGTGCACCTTCATCATTATAAACCACCCTATTATGTTGCCCCAAGATCCTCCAAGAGGATCTTGGGTATTTGATTCTAGTTCGTCGTGACTTGGCCGTGAACCAGAATAGCCTGGTGGTTAAGTCGCTGCCCGGCAAGCAGTAGATGACAGGTTCGAATCCCGCTGGTTCCAATTTTTTCTGACTTGTGTTTTTCATTATAGATCGAGCATACGATCTTTAACACTGGGAGTAATATGCCGAAAAATTTGTTTACAAATTAAAAATTCCTCCCCAGTCAAGCTTCTTCGTTTACTAACCATTGTTCCACGGCGGACCGTTTGAATATTAATGAGTCAGAAAAAAGAGGATCTTGGGTATTTGATTCTAGTTCGTCGTGACTTGGCCGTGAACCAGAATAGCCTGGTGGTTAAGTCGCTGCCCGGCAAGCAGTAGATGACAGGTTCGAATCCCGCTGGTTCCAATTTTTTCTGACTTGTGTTTTTCATTATAGATCGAGCATACGATCTTTAACACTGGGAGTAATATGCCGAAAGATTTGTTTACAAATTAAAAATTCCTCCCCAGTCAAGCTTCTTCGTTTACTAACCATTGTTCCACGGCGGACCGTTTGAATATTAATGAGTCAGAAAGAAGAGGATCTTGGGTAATTTGATTCTAGTTCGTCGTGACTTGGCCGTGAACCAGAATAGCCTGGTGGTTAAGTCGCTGCCCGGCAAGCAGTAGATGACAGGTTCGAATCCCGCTGGTTCCAATTTTTTCTGACTTGTGTTTTTCATTATAGATCGAGCATACGATCTTTAACACTGGGAGTAATATGCCGAAAGATTTGTTTACAAATTAAAAATTCCTCCCCAGTCAAGCTTCTTCGTTTACTCACCCTATTATGATTTCACAATGAAGCCATCGATGCATGCAACTCCACATTGCAATGAAGAGGGTTCTTTGGGCTCGTGAATATTCATAAGATTTTCTATAGGCTATTTGGTGACGAATCGATAAACTCTTGTCAGTGATCATGCAATGCGGGCACTTATCCTACGTAGATACGGGGCAATTCATTGTAAACAAACCCTTTCTTCTGAATGATCTGTTTTCCCACTCCCCAAGATTTATTGCTGGTGATTTTTGACAGTTGTATTTGCACGAGGGCCTAGGATGGTGGTTCTGAGCGCCTTTCATAAAAACGGAAGGCATTCTTAAATAGATTTCTATTTTGCTGGACCTTCAGCAGTACTTTCAGCAATGTCAACGATGGACAAGCACTTGTGATTTTCGCCAGAGTTCTGAACCAATAGACCCGCAATTATAAAGTTAAATCCTGTGTCTGTGGGACCGGATGGCACAGGCAGTACAAGTGGATCGTAAACATATAGGAAGGAAATAATTATGTGTTCGACGGGCATAGGGATAACGAAGAGGAAAACGAAACTGTCGACACAAGCCACAAGGGAAAGTCAAGTTGAATAGACGATATTCAGTGTTAGGCGGTCATCCGAACTTTTTTTTCTAGAATATACCGAGCTTTTCGATATAAGTTCACGGTTTAATAGAAACTATGGGTTCGAGAAACTCGAAGATAGCTTCCTCTTCGAAGCCGAGAGTTGAAGGAGAAGATGAAGACGATGGTGCCAGCGGCAGCAAGAGGGATCCTCATGAAGAGACTTCTCAGAGAACTCGTCGGCGAGAAACGGACACCAAGAAGAAACGCAATCGAAAGATCACCCTAGATCCGCAGTCTTACCAAGGCCAGGATATCCTAGCCGCCGAGCAAGCAGAGGAAAAATTACGGAACAGCAGCCTCAACATCAAGAAAAGACTTACAGACTCGCTGAGGTCGATCAGGTCCGACGCGTCGGCATCGGACGCGTCGTGGTTCACGGATAACAGCTCTGTGGAGCTCATTGATTACGAAGCCTTCGAGTACCCGTTTGAAAACGTGATCTTCGAAGGAGGCGGGAACAAGGGTTTGGCTTATGCTGGTGCCATCAGGGTGAGTTTACAGTAATTTTATTGATGTATATTTTCTTGTGCATCATTCCTATTTTATGGAACAGTGTTCAATATTCACCTCAACTATTTTTCCATGTACAGAGTTTTGTTCCCACGTTAACCAGTAGGCTAATGATATTCAGGGGAACTTCAAAGGCAAATACATTCTTCCAAAGTTTTCTCAATGGGTCTAATATTGTAATCCACTTCCTTCTAAATACAATATTCATTCTAACCAGTGGCAGATCCAGGAAGAGGGAATTTTCGATTATAAAGGCACCTGAAATGTGATATATTTTTTTCCTTTTAAATTAAGATAGATTTTTCGCCCCCCCCCCCCCCCGTCCCCATTCAAGAGAATCCTGGATCTGCCTTTACCTTGGGACTCAATCTTGACAAAGTCTACTACCCCCATTAATTCGATCGAGAAGACCCTGATTATGAACACGCTAAAACGTCGATAACGACCATTGTTCTATTCAATAATAATTCAGAGTTCCAACCTCGTGAAAAGAAAAGGTTCTCGATTTGCTATGTCCAAATGCATTATTCAAACTATACACCGTGCTTACCGGTTTTAAGACCACCAGGGGAGGGGTGGTAGGGGGACCTATTGTCTATGAGTCCTCTTCAAAAAGAAAAAGTCGACGTTCCCTACCCCTCTCCCTTTCATTCTCCTCATCTCTCTTCCGTTATACATGAAATATAGTTACGCAACTGGTTATAATATTTCATTTGCAATCTATGTCTTCCTTTCTACATATAGGAGATGGAACGTGTCGGTGTATGGAAGAACATCAAACGACTTGGAGGGGCAAGTGCGGGTGCCATGACAGCTACGCTTATGGCGATTGGGTACAACTCATACGAACTCCAGGAATTTCTTAGCATGAATCTCCAAAGCTACTTCCTAGGTTAGAGCTCAAAAACGCTGAAATTATGTTGACAATGCTATATTATGTGGGTGATACCAAGTTCTTGATATGTCAGGTACACTATCCATGTGATTTGAGATCTCTCTACCCAATTTGCCATATGTCTCATCGATCATACGTCCGATTGGTCCTATTTTCCATTGGTCATAATCCCGTTGGTCCTAGTATCCAATTTATCCTATGTCGGAATGATCCCTTGTTCAATTACCCTATATCCGAAAGATGCTTTCGTATTAATGGAACTTAGGACTAATTGGGATGTGCTATATTGATCAGTCTGACCATTTATTAAGAGGAACTCTCTCCTCCGAAGCCGAAAAAGCTAGCTGCAATGCTGTGAACTTTTGGACGTTGATTGCTTATTACGCAGACTGGCGCATGTTGTTTATTCTTCTAGAGTATCGCCAATTACTTGAATGCTCAAGACTGGTGATTTCTTTTCCCTGTTAATTCCTTACCTTTTTAGATGCCAAGTGCGCCACGTGCAGTCTCCTGCCTAACCTTATAAGGCACTTCGGTTGGCATCCCGCTCGTCGTCTCTTCGAATGGTTCGGCGACCGACTGGAAGAAATGACTGGTGATGCCGATGTGACATTTAAACAACTGTACGACAAACTGGGCAAGGAGCTCTGTATCGTGGTCACCAATCTCAATCACATGGATGCCGAGTATTGTCACGTCAAGACCACACCCAACATGCCAATCAGGATCGCAGTGCGCATGTCACTAGCAATCCCAGGTAAGCTGTAGTATTAGATGGAGGCAGCATTCACCCCAGAAATTTTTTTAATATTTAGGCCATCTTTCGAAGTCTGAGGCTCACTTAAGGTAGACATACATGTTTTTTTCAAGGTGAGTTACATTATGAAATATTTGACTGTGCTCCTGCAGGTTTGTTCGGCGCTGTAAAAAGTGAAAAACAGGGAAGCCACGACTGTTACGTCGACGGGGGTGTGCTCTGCAACTATCCATTGCACTGTTATGACGGTAAGTCATTCTTCTCTACATGCACAATGAACGATGTGCGTGTAGCCCTTCAAGGTTAGTTACTTAGTGTTGGTCCATTGAGGGATGGGGGGCACTGGTTATAGGGGAGGGGCACCAATCCTTAAGAGATTTTAGCTTAAGTCATACCTATTCAAAATTCCATACGATTAGGCACTTCTTCAATTTTTCCCAATGAATCGTTAACCGCATATGACTTTAGTCTATCCAAGCGCCTTTGATTAGGCAATTAGAATAATTGGCTCTCGACAAATTCCCGAATTGGCTTGGATTAGATTGAACTAACGAAAATGAAAGGAATTTGTTATAGTTACAAGACTTATTTTCTTGTCAAAAATTATTAGACCATCCATGAATTCTCATTTACTGTCGCCAATGAGCTTAAGTCAAAACATAGAAGAGAATGATGAAAAGTGTAGGTATTTTTCCATTCCCCAAGTCAGTGAAACCTTTTCAGAAAACAAAGGAACATGGAAGACTTTATTACCATGGTATTTCTACCTGAAACTTTCCAATATGCCTTCTGATTGATTTATTCACAATATAACCACTTTTATCTATTTTTTTTTCTAACGAAAGTTTAGTGGCAGCCATTACTGGAGATTTGTCCTGTAACGAAGCGAAATATTTTCTCTTAACAGGTTGGTGGCTTTCTATGAAACCAGGTGACAGCATGTTGAGAAGACTTCAGCCACTCGAAGACATCGGGAAGCTATGGGATAAAAAAGAACGCTTTGGTACCGTTAACCCGAAGACCATTGGACTTGTCCTCGTATGTATTCCCCACTCTCTCTAAAGAAACCAAAAAAACTTGGTCTTGTGAAATGAAATGTTAGCAAATGTATATGCATGTTGTGTAAACTTTAGGTCTGACGTATTCATGAATGCGACGTATCATGCGTATTGTATATTGCTGGTATATTGAAATCCTCAAATACTACTACTATTCTAAAATATCCTTGATAATGATCCACTACGTTAAATATATTTTTAAAAACTTCTTTAATTGACAATAAAGATATGGAGGCAGGGGTGTCGATCCGTAATCACGACGGGGGGGGGGGGGGGGGGGGGGGGTGACCGCCGAGGGAGTGAAGCCAGTGGCTTATCCAGGATTATGGCGCCCGGGGCAAAAAATGAAGTTACTCCTCCCCCTCCCCCCCCCCCCCCCCCCTCCCGGGATCGACACTCATGTGTGGAGGTACTGTATTTGTAACTTTAATCAAGGTGCCAATTATTATGTTTGCTTATCGGAATACTTGAAGTTGAAGAAACAAAAAATCGAAAATGGAATAAGTTTGTTAAAGCAGTGAAAGTTTGGATTTTCGTCCATGATTATGCCATAATGATGATTGATAAGTACCAATTTTTGTTTTGCTTAGTTTAATCTTTATATTTGTCTTTTATTTTCAGTACAGCAGCGATGAACAGGATGTAATGGTTTCAAAGCTGCAAAGACGAAAAACGCATAATACACGTAGACCCAACACTAAACTTTCCAGGTAGGTAAATTTGGTGTGTGGTTTAGGTTTTTTTTTTAAGTCCCAACGTTGTATGAATATCGTAAGGAATACAAGATATATTTTAAGGTCGATCATTTTGAATGTTTATAAGCCAAGATTTTAAAAAGACAAATTGGGAATTCCATTGATCTGCAAATGAAGAAAAAAAAATTGTCAACACGAATATATTTTTATTAGAGGTTCGTGGTTCTTTAATCCACTAAAGTTTATTAAACTTAGAATATAAATTCAAGAATTGATATATACGTCTGTTGAGAGCCAGAAGTGCATTGAATCTGTTTTTAAGTGTATTGTGTTAACGTCCTTCTGGTTCACAGCAGACAATCGTTACTTTCTAGTCTGTTACCCCGTCTCCATTAGGGATAGGGATCGCAGCCCTGCGTTGCATCTGGGTGAATGGGCATAATTTCGCCAGGGGCTGACGTCTCTTGTCCGAATACCACTTATCCGATTTCCAGATATTCGTGAGAGCAATGTAATTCTAACACTTTATCACAGTGAAAATGTGATTTCTTTATATGAATGTACTGGATGATATATAAATAATACAAATAGACTATCTCGTTGTCGAAATATGAGGTGGTGGTTGCCCGAATATTCGTAATATTTAAATTCTAATTTTAGCCGTCAACAATTTCAGATTTGGCGACAGAAATTTTACTTTGGGGACACCTCTCTAACGTACTGTACTGCCCTATCCTCTTTCATATTCGTGTTCGCTTTTTCCGATCTTATTCTTTTCTATTCGCTTCATTTTTTTTCTTCAACATTTTCTCTCTAACAGGCGGAGGAAAGCAATGAAAGAAGTCAAAGATACAGCCGTGCGCGAGCATGCCATCATCACCTCGGCCTTGTCGAACTTTCTCCGTCTCCTTGCTGAAAGCGACGTCGATGAGAGCGGCACGATCACGAGAAAAGAACTGATGCAGGCATTCGACAAGAAGGTGGATTACTTTCCAGAGGGGCAGCGTCGAACGCTATTCGGGGATAACTACAAAGTGGAGGACATTTTCGACTTTTTGAACCACGAGGAGGACGACGAGGTCAGTTGATTTTAATAGACACTTAGGGGTGTTGCAAGAAAGTTGCAATCAATTGCAAATCCCCCAAATCAGTCGCAAGTCTTGCAATTGATTGCAAGTTCCATTTAAAATACATGTATCATATTTCCAATCGATTGCAAATGGGAGATTTTCAATTGATTGCAACTTTCTTGCAACACCCCGACTGGTTAAAACTCTTGACTGGGGATGTGGAGGTTGTGGGTTCGAGCCCCGACATGGTACAATATTGTGCTATGGCAATGCATTACTCTACATTTGCCACTCACGAAACGTGTTGAAAGCGGGTACCTGGTAGGATTTATTCCTTGAATCCAGTGTGTGCTGATAACGGATGCGGAAAGCCGGGTTATAATAAGAGAGGCGCATCGGACGTGATATTATACACACGACAACATATAGATTTCTACACCTGCCTTCGTCATTTTCATATACTATCATTTTGGTTAAAGAGCCCAGTGGTATATCCAGAAAGTGACAAACAGGGGGCGGAACCAAATCAGACCGCGGGGGTTAATGCATTTGGACAGCCCCACGTGCTGTAGACATATTGTAAGTTTCTGTTTTCTTCACTGGGTCTTAAGATGAGGGGGGGGGGGGCGGAGAAAGGGCATACGCTGAATTTACTCTCTGTTTAATATAGCCTTGATATGCTTCAGAACCATATACTAATAGTATACACAAATGTACAGTTAAACATGTTAAGATAGTAATTTGCATAAATATTTCACTTTGTTGCACAGTCTATACATCCATTTGAAAAACGTATAGAAATTTACCCACCGTATATAGTGCTCCTTTAATTAACCCATTGCTTACTTTAACCGGGTCCTGGGGAGCGTTTCATCAAGCGGTTTGTCAGTGATTTTTTTTACCAACTGTTATTAGCTACTGAAATCCTTGCATCTGATTGGCCGAGAGCAAATTTGTCAGTAAAAAACATCACTGACAAGACACCTGATGAAACGCTCCCTTGTACTAAGCCTATATGATTTTGAGGATTCAGTAATAGTGGGTTACCTATTTCATGCATTTTTTTCTCCCGGACAGTTTGATTTGGATTGACTTGAATAAATATGTTGATTAGCATGCCTAATGATCACTTCCAAGAGTAAAAGAATAAAAATTTCAGTTTCATCACGTTTTTTTTTTTGCACCATTCTCTTTTCTCGCGTAGATAACTTTCCAGGAGTTGCAAACCTTCGCCGAGCGACGTGGCGTGGCCATCCAGACAAGCTTTGAAGGATACGGCAGGAAAGAAATCAAAACGTTCGGGCAGTTCCTTGGCGCCCTTACCGATACACTACTCGTCAACGTTAAAAGAATATTCACCACGGTAAGCCTTAACCAGTTGTAAAATCATTTCTGAAGAGAAATGATGGTCCAAGGTCAAGGGAGGGAAGTGTAGTTGTCATAAAACAGAAAGAATAACAATTTACTGCATGGTAATATAAATACGGGCGGTCATTCTAGTGGTCCGCTACTTCACTGTCTGCCGTTATCGAAGACATTTTTTTCTGCTTGGCCAACTTTTGAAACCAAATTTCAATGGTGCAAAACTTGTCCCTTTTCATTATACGTCTACATAATTGGAATGGAGATCATTCAACCAACCGTGAGTTGACCATCCGTTTCATTCAAAACTTGAGCAGAGGAAAATTCGACATGAATCAGGAAAAAATGTTACTGTTCAACTGTCCATGGTCGGATTTTATTTATCAAGGTGTCAAATTAAATGAAACATGATAGGCTACAGTCTGAGCATCTTCTATTAAATCTATATTTACTAACTGCAAAAATATTCAGGGTTGAATCTGGGTTTCCTCTTTATTTACTCGATCACACTGTATATTTTGTTCATGGCCTACATAATACATTTTATTAAAAACGCTGTATAGTGTACCAAGAAACTGTTGTAATCTGTGGAATCATTCCAATCTTATTCTTGAACCAACTTCAAAAGATCCGCCGCAGGGAGGTAAATTTCCCCCAAATAAATTCCTCTTCCAAACCAAACAAAACGTTCTCGGGGGTCACTCACAGACTGAAGTGGTACCCATGCTCGTCCAAGCATCTCAAAATTGGACCCTTGATGGCGTAATCCTTCATGTCAAATTCAACCCGTTAATGGTGTAAATGGCGTAGGATTAAATATACCCCTAAGACTTCAGTCTTCGAGTGACCCCCCCCCCCCCCCCCCCCCCCCCGGGTAGAAGCCATACTCCGACTAGGAATCCCGAATGGGATGGTGTACCAGCGGCTACTCTGAATGTAACGACTGTGTCTGAGATTTGTACGCACCAAATATGAAGTCCACCAAGTCATGTGTGCATTGTGTGACTGGGCTTTGACCTATTTCACACAAAAACTTTAGAAATATACCATCTTCAAGGTTATTTCATTTTTATTTATACATGTATTATATCTATAACCAACATTGTAGAAAACAGTTAACGATTGCTGTTTTTTCCATTGATTTTACAGGATGACGATATCAGCAGAACAATCGGTATCGATACTGTCTACGTTGATACAACCGACTTTAAACTGGAAGAGGGCGACATGAAATTCTTGTTTGAGGTATTTTCATCAAATATCAGTTTGTTCTTAGTAATTCAATGGATTATTGGGTTTGTATGGGTTCCCACATTCTTATGACGCTTGATGGGAAGAAAGGGTTTAAGCAGTAATTGTAAGGCTACATGAAGTTTAAAGTTCAGGAAAAGAGTGGGAAAGGATTTCTTATTGAGACATTTTAAAAGCTTGATCAAAGAAGAAATGCAATATTTTAAATACGTACATTATGGGACATGAACACATTTTTTAGTATATTGTATAATGCATTCTGATCAGCATGATTATGCTCATCGTATAAGTTGTGTAGGTCCCATCAAACTAAACAGACAACTTAGAAAAATGTTTGCCTGTTGAAAGATCTCTACCAAATGAATTCTACCATTTTTTTTATATCGCAGCAAGGAGAGCGAGCGGTTCGCTCTTATCTCCGCCACTACGTTCGGCTTCATGACCCTCCGTTGAAGAAAGAACTACAAGGAGGTAGCACGACTGAGAGCACCTTGCCCTACAAGGAACACCAGCAGCAGTTCCACAACACTGATCACGACACTATCCCTGGAAGCAGGGAGGGCTCAGCAGTCCTTTCCCGCACCAACTTGCGTCTCCATACCTTAACTCTGAACGCAAGTGCTAACGAGGCACTGCCGAACTCTCCGCGAGCTTTAACTAGCCTGGATGGCGGCCCGCCAATTGTAATCTCACAACCGACGGAAGATGTGCGTCGTAGCCGCATACGATTGGCACCGCTCGAAGGTGCCGCTCACCGAAGTCCGTCACCAGCCAGGCGTGATCATACCCCGACCGGCTCCCGTGCCTCGCTCAGTGGAAGAAACTCTCCGAGTACATCTCCAAGAACTCGCGTTGGAGAAAAGTTAGTGAAAGTAAAGAGAGGAACGAGAAAGCACAAAGAACTTTCGAATGGTGCATTCAGTGATCCCCAGGATGTATGAAGAATGGGCAGGAAATTTTGTTTACTGCACAGAACTATGACTGTATTCTCAGCACAATGGTCTGCATTCACACTGGAGCTAAGTCACATTTTTTCTACAATATTCATTATATTCAATCAAACTCTGTTGAAATTCTTTTGTTAAACCCCAAGTTTTAATAGACCAAGCTTAAACAAAGCGTCAGTTGTAAATTGAATAGAAGACGGGCTACTATGTTCTTGATTTTCCTGACGATCTATTTCATGCATCAAGTAATCTGTACATTCAAAGAGTTAAAGAATAAGTCATGGCTGTCAAAATAGTATGTTTAGATGTGTATGATTATGTGAAAATAGTATTACATTTAAAATTTGTGTATATTCAATTGTACCATAGTCAAATCTATGCACTTTTCTATACAATAGCATTTACTTCTCTGCAATATGGCATATTACGCAATTATGATTATGCACAACTAATTAAAATGTAATTTTTGCAAGGATCATGCAATGCATGTATACCTCTTAATGTATGACAATTTTGGTAATTAAATGAGTGCTAAACGATATAATAATAGTGTGCTTATCACCATGGCGGTCTCTATGTGCTGAAATGAAATGAAAAGAGAGGAAGTAGGAAAGGGATATTTTTGAAAGTGTACCCAATCTTCAAAATGATTTACATAAAATGACTGTAACTGCAAATAAGTAAACAGACCACAGGCTATATTCAATCAACCCAGTCAAATATACTTTATTACCTTTGCACATTATTGTGTGCAAATTATTGCTCTACACAATAAAAATGATACCACACAGAGTTGGCAATGATTTCCAATACGAACAAGCAAACATGAAATAAAATTTAATAGAACAATACATGTACAGTGAAACCTGCTTTAGCGACCACCTGTATAGAAAGACCACCTGTCTATAAAGATAATTTTTGTTTCCCTTGGAAAGTGTTTCTCAAAGAACACCTGCTCATAAAGACCGCTTTTCTTGGCTCCCTTGAGTGGTCTTTATAGACAGGGTTCACTGTATATAATGTTATTTTCCATTAATTGGCAGGAGATATATAAAAAATGGAATGTGTGCTGGTTTAGCACAAGTGGTTCTTTCTTAACCCTTTCATGACATGAATTATTTATTGATCGCATTTTGTTCTTCAAATTGGCAACAATATTTTTCTTTTACTGCTACATGGCTCTAATAAGGTGTAATGTCTTTGACAACAATATACACGGTTAGGAATTTTCTCATTTTTTAAATTCCTGGCATCAAACGCAGTATGGTCATGCAACAAAAATGGACATAGTGTGTGCAGACATTATTGCTCTTTCTACTCGTGCATCTGGTATATTTTTAGAGCTCTGAATCAAAACTTATTGAGCAAAACCATTAAATGTGGTCAATTGTTTTGAAAGGGCCAAAATAACCTCATCAAAAGTTGAACAGGAATGAGAGAAGGCCTTTTGACAACATTGCACATATGGAATGTTCTAAAAGCCTAGGGCGAGCATATCAAAGCTAATAGGGAGTTCTGGAAACAGAATTGCATTTTGAGAGAACGTAGCTTGAAGCAATACTGAATTGCTTATCATGCAGAAGATGGGTGTTTTTCACTAGCAAAATGTACACAAATGAACAAAATGTTGCTAGACTTTACATTCTCTGAGGACCAAAATGCATTCAAACACAAGAGAATGTATGGGACCATGTGACATAGTGCTCCTCAACATGCAGTCGGGACAACTAAATGTAGCTTTCTTTAGTCCTTGCCATACTTTTCTCTATCCGTTGTTCAGCTTATACATTTTCTACTCAAACTGTCGGGCAAGTCTATTTGTTAGTCACTTAAAAAGTTTGGTTCAATTCTGCGACATGTTGTTACATAACATGTATCTGTCATTCCCAGAACTCAAGGTAACCTTTAATATGTCAACCTGACCAAGTCATATGTTCAATCATATACTCGCCAAAATCGGGGCGGGTAACAAGGAGAAGCAATAGTGAATACGCAACTTTGTGTGGAATTCAGAGAATACTGACCAAAGATGTAGAATATATCGTCCGTTTGGAGCCAGAAGGGCGTTAACTCTGTACAGAATGATATGAGTTAACGCCCTTCTGGCTCCAAACAGACGATATACATCAAAGCAATGGCAATCAATATATAGCTATATCAATTCTCTGCTTCGAATCGGTCAGAATTCATCACTGATGTGCAAGGGATTATTTTATGTCTTGTAATGATGTACAAATATGATTTGTTTTGTTATAGGTCTACCAGTATTTTCAACAGTACCTGAAAAAGCAGCATTCATAATGACATTTTAAATCAATGTACTTTTGTACGTCTACATATCACAGTATTGCTAGACATTATCGAAGTTGCAGGTAGTTGTAGTTTCGGATAACCTGTACAGTTCATCCAAATACATGTAGCCTACTCCACTATTAAAGCAGGTACAAATTGGCACAGCCCACATGCAGCAGAGACCAAGTAAATAGGCCAAAAGCCATGAAAAATACCACTGCAAAATGGAAAAACAACCATCATGGTAGAGAGTAGTTGTTTGAGAATGTTCTAACTTGAAACCCTACACAAATAGACAAGTTTGCCAAGTTCCAATCCAAGCCATGAAATACTTCCATCAAATCATTGAACTTTGGGAATTTGCATATAGTTTCATGTAAAAACAAGATCCTGGTTTATCGCTAGCTAATAACATCATTGGAGGGATACACATTAATAAGCCTTAATGGTTACTTCATGAATAAAATTTGTGACTCATTTCTATATTCTCTGTGAACTGATACAATATTGCTATAACATGTACTATTTTACACCTGGTAAACTGTTTTTTTAAGAGAAATGTACATCCGAAACAGCTGATATTAAGATGATGGTGAGTACGAACAAATGTGAAGATAAACATGAACAGTTCTTTCAGATGATTTTATTACTTTCTTTCAAGAAATAAACACGATGGTATGCTTTACTCTTCATCTAATATGGATTGAAATTCAAGACTGCCACGTTGGTTTGGAGAACATGTACATATGTTTCATATACATTGTACATGTGACAAAAGTTGAGCATGGAAGTCCACTGTTTGTTCCATTAGTCGACCAAATCCGAAAAAGAATTTAAGTGGGAAAATATTATGATGATTTATAATAATACGAGAGGTATTTTGAGTACAAACCTCTAGTATGATGTGAAAATTTTAAAGTACATGTAGTACAGATATGATATTAATGATGTACAATATCGTGAAGACAGAAAGTCCTGAGGAGAAAGTATTATCGATTAATCACTGGGAGAAAAATTGTGACCATATATCGTTTCAAGAGGCAAATTTTCATTCTTTTTGGCTTTAAAATTGTTCTACATATCTCCAATTAGTACCCACTGTTGTACAAAACCACCAGAAATGAATAAATAATCTAAAAACCGATTTCATCCAGTTGAAAAATAGAAAACATCAATCACCACCGAAATGAAAGTGAAAGAACAAACAATTTATTCCGACATGAATATAACAGACTATAACAAAAGAACCCACACACAAGGCACATGTTATAACTCATCTTTGTCCTGCTTCAATGCTACTGTTGCATGCTCCTCGATAAATTCACTCAATTTTTCTAGCGACCTATCACCACCCTCAAACTTGATAGGGTTGTCCTTGTCCGTCGCTTTTGCGAAATAGATTGTTGGAAATCCTGTGGTCTTGAATGCACCGTGCGAGACATCGTTTGCAGTAGCATCCATTTTGGCAATGACAAGGTTCTTGGTGTCTGCAAACTTCTTGCCCAATTTCTTGTAGACGGGTTCCAGCTTTTTACAGTGTCCACACCACGGTGCGTAGAACTCGATGAGGACGTCCTTGTTCTTGTCCAGGACGACTTTCTCAAATGTTTTCCCGACGACGGTCTTGACGGCCGCTTTGGATTTCTTGGGGATGGGCTGGGACTTGATCACAGGCTTTAGTTCACCTGCAACAAATAATCAGTTAACATTAAAGATAATCGTGAGTTCTGATAACGATTTAAAAACATAGATTTATAGAAATTCACAAAATATGTATAAATAAAGAACATCTGCAAGATAATTCTGACAGAAAATGTGAGATTACTGAGTAATATTCAAAACAAACAAGGTATTCCATGAAATGCAAGGACTTTCTTCAGGCCATGTATGTCATCTCCCTGCAATATTGTCCCTTGCCTGCATATTTGTACAGGCGATTTTCAGGGTATTCAGTTTTCAGGATTTTCTAATGCTAATCTTCACATTTGGTTATCCTAAATTTGACATCAGCATTCAATAACCGCATGATAATAATTCACAATAATCGCATGATAATAATTCACAATAATTCACAAAAAATGGATTTCTTTTTACACTGCTACATACCATTCTGCCAATTTCTGATGAATTCTCTGAGGACATCGGATTCAAATTCATCCTCTGGTTCCAGCTTATACTTCAATCCATCAGCACTGAAGATCCCGGCATTGATGTCTTCACCACTGTCGTCAAGCTCCAGCTGTTTCAGCTCACTTGCAAACTCGTCCTCGTCAGCGATGGCGAAGAGGAGCTCGTCAAACTCCTTGTCTTTGGCTACCTCCACGATCTTTTGACGGTAGATCTCAGTTGCTAATAATGGGAATATAAGAATGAATTATATAACATCTTACATACAGTATACTATTCTGAAAAGATTCTTTATGAATACCACTTTCCCTATTGAAGCAGTTTGGTCAAAAAGATTTATTATCTGATCTTGGTTGTTAGTGAATGGAAATATGAGAAGGAGAGAAATCATTAAAATATCCTCACCCTCGCATTTTATGTTCAGAATAGGCATGGGAAAAATACAAATTCGGCTTAACTTATGATTGAAAAGATGTATGTACACTCTGACCTCAGTTGCTAATAATGGAAACACAAGAACGAGAGAAATAATTCAACAAACCTTACACACTGTATGCTCTTCTCTAAGGGTTTTCTACAAATACACTGTTCAGACATTTGGCCAATCAGATAAATTTATAATCTGATCTCGGTTGCCAATGAATGGAGATAGAATGAAAAAAAAATAATGCAACAAGTCTAATATAGTATCTGAAAAAAGTTTTAGTTACGAAAACCACTTTACCTATTCAGACATTTGGCCAAGAATGAGAGTAATAATGCAACAAGCCTCCATACACAATGATCCTCTGAAAAGGCTTGAGACAACTTCTCTTTCCCTATTCAAAAACCTACACCAAAAATATAGATGACTTTAATCTACCTGGTGACAAGGAATTGAAAGACTATGTGGCATTGGTTCTCTACGTGTTAGGTAGTGTATAATAAGTCGATCATAACTGATAGCCGACAGGTTGTAGAGCAAATGCTTTGGCGACACTTGCTATGTGATCAATATCATACTCTAACTGCACTGTAGACCTCAACCCAGAATCAAACCCAATACCTAACCCTAACCCTAATCCCAAGATAAAACCCAATTGCATCCCTTACCCTAACCCTTTAACTTCAACGAAATAATGCCCTCCGCAATTATCATCAGAGCATTGTCAGAGCTACAACTGACATGTTAGTATTCTCGCATCGTCTATCTCTTGTTATCCTCCTTACCGACTCTGTGATCAAAGCTCCAGTCTACAGAGAAGAAAGCCACCAGTAGAGGGCGGTCTGTGTAACGCTTGTCTCGGTTCGCTCTCGTCATCTGGCCCACCAGAGGAACGTCGTGTTCCTGATAGAAGTTCTCCAGGTCTTTGATACTACCATCTGCCTGCATAGTAGGAGACACAGGAATTTATAGTGGAAGAATTCTTATAACAGTACAGACAGATTTTCACATGGAAACAGTATGTGTATTAACTTTCTTCTGCACAAGCGGCAATGATAGAATAATTGAACTCATTCAAGTTGAAAATATTTACCCTGTAATGACATATTTTAGAACCCTTATTGATACCTTATAAACTGGCGAGAGCCCTCATGAAATATTCTTTATTGGCTGAGAAAAATGTCTCTCTTCAAAAACAATCCAAAACAGGTTCCTGAATTGTTGTAAAAGCTCAAAAGTTCAAAATTTCAATATCATGACACAATGAGGGAAAACAAATTGTGTAAAACTCTCAAGGGTCCTGGCAAGTAGCGAAGTGACTCACGAAAATGTCTATGTCCATATCAACATATATGTTTACAAAATTAACACCATAAACAGTATTTGTGTACACAATGACAGGGTAAAATGTACGGAAGAGATAACATATGCTGAAATTTTTTCTTTAAAAATTACCTGGCTGAAGACATGCCTCCATGGTTCATACTTGGATCTGAAACGCTCTGGCAAGAACACAACGACTGATGGAGCGTTGACCTTGTAGCTGTCCCGTGACTCCTGATCAAATACATGAGCAAATCTGTAGTCATCCCTCAAACCGTTGCCTAAGATGTAGAACATGATAAGAGATTGTAAATGAAGGTTAGCAATGAAAAACCCAGTGAATATAACACGGGGGCCAGGCAAAATAATCTAAGGAGCTAACATAAAAATAAATATCAATTGTTAATGCTTGGTAATGTAAATATCAGTGAATGTAAAGTTCATTTCCACTTTAGGTGTAAAAAAATTCATTCATTCATCTCCCCCTGCCTGATAAAGCGAGTTTATATTCCTCTCGGAAATTAAAAAAAGTTGGGTGCACAAAAAAACATGTGCGTACATGTGTGTAGTCTCATAAATCTACATCTGTGCACAGTGACTTTCAGCAAGATTCAAAAAGTATGTTATCATACTGATGATTCCAAAACCTCACAATACAACATTATCATTATCATTTACTAGGTAATAAACCATTCTCACTAAATGCTGCACAGTTTGCTTGCTTCTCAAAGCAATCACAATGACCAATGCTCAACTTGTCTGTTAAAGCAGATAACCGGAGAAATGTCTCATAACATAAGAAATAGGACAAATTATACATTTTTGGAAAGCTAATCCCCCAAAGAATACAATGAAATTAAATTTTAGAGATGTAAGCTTCTTCAAAAAGATTACCAGGACTTTTTTTCAAGACCCCTGACAGGGTCTCAGATGAGCCACGAAAGCGAGAATTCTTGCACTAGAAAAATGACATCATTCTAGGGACAGCTAGCTTACGGTATACAACTTGACTGTAATTGTAGCTGTATGAATCGTATATGTGTGTGTGGCTACTGCGGTGATTCACCCAGTGATTGATGGAATGACAGTGTGATTCCAGTCCAAAATCAGACATTTTGTCGACAAGATTTTCAAAGATTGGAAGAAATCAGTAGCTTACCTCGAACTGTGAACGTTATGTGCGCGCGCTGTATTGACGTGATCGTGAGCTAGCTAGAAGCAAGCAAGTGTGTCCCGAGTATTATGTCACATTTCCAAGGTTGAAAAAGAAACTGCTCGCGGGGCAAAAATATGCGAATATTTTGGCACACATTTGAAACAGAATATTAATTTATGAAAACCTATGGATTTCGAATGTTGATGGAATGTTTTAGGGCATCTTCCCCTTTTCTTTAATACCAAATTTATTGCATTTTGATTTGTTTGTACATCTCCGAGTAACACCTTTAAGATTTTAATTCAGGTTAACAAATTACATTCAACTCCAACATTTCATGATTAGACTTACCTGCATCAAGATATGTGGCATAAAGCGGATCTTGGTTATCATTGAAGAAGCCAACAATGCTGACATCATCCTGGTGCGTAAGGAACTCTCTAAGAGCTTTAAGAGATCCAAGGAGCTGAGAACTATCACCAACTTGTTTCTTCATGTACTCAATGATACCTACATGTAGGTGATAAAAAGTGACAAGATTACTTGATGTAGTTATTGCAGAAGTCTGTGACGCTGATATCGTACAAGTGATTGTTCGACACATGCCCCGGCGACATTTTTAAGGATATCTGATTTTGCAGATGCTGAACAAACCGCAATGACTTTCACATCTTGCCTGTACTCATTCAATACCTGGGTAAGAGAACCATTGCAGATACAACACCTTGCTTAAAGAGAAGTTTGAGTTCTGGGAAAGGTGACAATTTGTGAGCTTTCTCATTCCTGTTATGTCAGTTTGGAAGATCATAGAAATATCCCCTGAAAAGTATTGATTTTCAAATGCCCTCATGTTCGAAATATGACAAGAAATAGCCGAAGTGTTCGGGCCGAACAATCATGCCACTTGTGTGTGCATTCCCATGTACACATTTCTGCGTGCAGCACATGTGCTTTTCAGTGAGATATGGTTAATTTCTTAATATGATTATTCCAAAACCTCGCAGTATACATCAATTGTTATGTAGACATGACCATCCATTTCATATGGCTTATCTAACAGAATTGTGTACTACTACAACTACCTGCTACAAACTAAAAACCCACAATTACAAAGGAAGATAGGGAACAGGTTTATCCACCAAGACCTGATAAGAATAGAACAGATTTGAGTTTGCATGTACCTCTGGATTCTCTGGGTCCACTGTATTCAAATTCTTTGCCCTGCCTGAAGATCTTGAGAGTGGGGTATCCGCTTACGTCGTACCTGGTGGCAAGGTCACTTTCTGCAGTGGCATCGACCTTGGCTATCGGGATGGGTGGATCTTCGTTCTTGAGGAAAGTTGCAGCGGACTCTAATTCTGGGGCAATCTTCTTGCAATGACCACACCTGAAAGAGAAGAACAATACATGTAAATGATGATGACATATAGGGAGGACGAGAAGAAGAAGAAGGAATAGGAGAAGGAAAAGGAGGAGGAGAAGGGCGAGGGCGAGGGAGAGGGAGAGAAAGAAGAAAGAAAAAACAGGAAGAAGAAGAAGATTGTATCCAAATGGTTAAGTGAACAGTGCCCTTAAAACTACTTTCTTCTTGGCAGAGAAAAAACATTTCAGGTAAAATGAATGGAGCAAAGGTAATGCCAGGAAAACAACATACCAAGCATACAATTCTACCACCAGGCAAAGCAAAGAGTATTTCCGGAGAGAAGTACGGAGAGAAGCTAATACCAGGAAAACAACTTACCAAGGTGCATAAAATTCTACCAGGATCAGATCAGCCTCATTGACTGTGTCATCAAAGTTTTCTTGGGTGAGGGTGAGGACAGCTTCTGGGGGCGGGGTCCAGTCTGGATCAGATTCCTTCTTCATATACTGCACGATACCTGGTGAAGACAAGAGATGACGACTGTAGAAAGTTTTTTTTTTGTTTACAGCTCTTCAGGGATTTTTTATGGTACAAAATGAGATTTTATCTTCTTCTTCTTCTTCTGTTTACTCTGCCTCCTTCACTCCTGAAGATTTCTTGCAGATGAAAGAGGTGTGTGTGTCACAATGATTTAAACGTTTCTCTTTCTTTCACAATAACTCTTTTGGGTTTTCTATATTTGTTTGAGATTTCGTAGCTAAATCACTCACTGGTCCCATACATGTTTTTATCACTGGATATGAAAATGCTCATACAAAACACATCTCAAAATATTCTTCCTGGCAAGGCTATCCACAAGGATCAATGCATACTTTCAACCAAGCAGAAATCATTCATCTCACTAGTACAAGGGCCATATTTGATGGGTCAAAGGATGTACTTACTTGATGGTAAAATTACACCAGGGAATATTTGTCAAATGGACGGGACCACAGGACATATCCAAGGCACAATTTTTTTTAAAGGTACATTTAATGGCTTTTGCTAAACAGTCGGGTAACGTCGCGTCGCGTTGGTAGAAATTTTCGAACATTTTTCAGGAAGGTGTCTTCAAGGGGACAAATTGAAAAAGAGTCCATCTCAGTATGATTTTTCCCGTTTTCAGGCTAAAAACGACAAACAAGGGAATAAAGAAAACAATAGAAGGATAATGCAAAGAAAAACATGAACTATAAAGAGAGAATAGAATGGTAGGAAGGATGGAAGAAAATATGATGAAAGGAAACAAAGAATACAACAAAAGGAAAGTTGGAAAGTAAAAATAAGTGGATAAAAACAAAGAAAAACATAAAGAAAGATAGAGACATAAATGATAGAAGGATAAAGATATTAAGAGTAACATAAGGAAAGATAGAAGAGAAGATGCAATTGCGGCAAGCTGGCGCGCGTGCCGGGCTAGACTCGAGCGAGCTAGCTGTGAGATTCTTTTCACATTTTAGCACTTACTGTAGGCCTATTACTGGATACTTATGAAGTTTTTACGTTATACAAATAAAATGTGCATCCAATGTTTATCACGTAATGAATAGTAAAATAAAAATCATTCCGAAAATAGTGATTTAGTAATGTGTTTTTTTTGTTTTCTAAAAAAAAAAGGTTTTGAAATATTAAACTATGAATAATTCTAGAGCAAGTCCTAACTTCAACTCTTTTTTTTGGGGGGGGGGGGGGGTAGCGTGTGTGTGTGTGTGTGTGTGTTCCATTTTTTTTTACAGGGTAATTATTTTGTTTTTCATTGCTATATTGTCCTTTTGCGGTTTACATATATTAGAGAGATATGAGAGAGATAGAACGAGAGAGATATAGAACGAGATAGAGATAGAGAGAAAATGTAGAGATTAAGAACTAGTAGATCAGGTTAAACAACGAAGACAAAGAAGATGATCGAATAACAAGAGCAAGGGGAAGAAAGAGAAAGCGAGAAATGGAGCTTCAGTGCACAGAAGGATAATGGGGAAGAAGAGAGAAAGAAGAGATTGATCAGGTAAGAGTGAGCATTTTGTCCGTCCGTGACACTTGTGATATCCCATGTTGAGAGGCTTTACCTAACTTGTTCGTATCTTGGTAAAATGATTTCTTAGAAAATTCTGATATGTCTACTTATTTGGGCCATACAATTTTCAGCATGGGTGTTGTTAAAAATTGCCATGTTAAGCAAAAATCTGTTACACCCTCTTTAGCATTCGCTACAAAATCAGGGGTTCGACATAAACTTGACAGATGATTGTAAACCCTGTTTATGTAACTAACATTTAATAAGAAAATATTTGACAAGTTTAATTTATTTGGATTGTAATTACAAAAGGGGACGAGGAAGTCAAGCAATCAATTTCTATCTCGTCCGTCCGTCACAATGAACATTTTTCCGATTTGCATATCAGGCCCCTAGCCAGGGGGTCGGAGGGGTCGGACCTTCTTGGGATGATATCTGCTTTTTCATGAAAAAAAAATATTGGCAACACTGCAACTCACTTCACCATCATTCACAACCCCTAAATTTCCCCTCGGGAGTCATTAAATTACAGCAGTAAGCATCTATATTTTATCATTTTCCGGGGGGGGGCATGCACCCGGACCCCAAGCAAGGACCTTACAAAAAGGTCCACTTTACCAACTTCCCCTTTAGAAACCCTGGCTACTGGCCTGCATATAGAAACCATGACAACCATGTTTTTTTTTCATAATCCTTTGTGATACTCTTTATGATAAACCCCGAAGTTACCCATGTTTATTTGTTAATTAATATTCATACCCCCCCCCGCCCCACCATGAAATTAAATTTTGTTTTCCATCTTTCATAATGTTACTGTTTATATTTATTCTTTTTATCCTCTTTTTTATTGCTTTGAAAGTCCTCTGATCAATCAATCGCAAACCTACAACACCCTCTCCGGAAGTTAGACCTGCGATGGATATCCATATCAAGTTAAGTTGAGATCGATTCAAATCAATCGCAACTCTTTACTACATATATCAGCGCACCTAGCTACAACTGACAATGTAAATGAAAAAAACATGTATCACATATTTTGCCTGATGGAAAGGCCTGTTCAATCTGCTCAGCATGATTTTGTTATTCATTCGATGACGGGATCCTGAATAACAGAAAATTACAGAAGTCTCACCATCTTTTTCTCTTGGTCCATCATAGGCAAAGGGCTGCCCATTCCTGAAGATCTTCATTGTAGGGTAACCCGAGACATCAAAGCGAGAAGCCAACTCCTGGTTTTCTGTGGCGTCCACCTTGGCGAAAGATACAGGAGGGGTGGCAGACTTCATTTCAAAGGCAGCAGCGGCATACTCTGGCGCTAGACTCTTGCAGTGACCACACCTAGAAATATGATGATCAAGTTTGCATAGTTTTAATTTACTGCATTTAATGGAGACATGTTATGAATTATCTATTTAAAGAAATCAGTATTAAAACACAATGAAGAGTCTTGAAACATTCAGTGTTAATCCTAAATTTCCTTTAAAGCACATTTTGGGACATGACTCAAAAATCACTGTAAAGTAATTAGTAGAATTTTAGAGTCAGATTATCTAATTTGGCTTTGGAAAATTTTGTGTCAAGACTGCATGGACATACATATGGAAAATTTGTTGTCAAACAGTTGGTGCACCCATGACTCTGATTTGGTAGGTGCAAGGTGACGCATGCCAAACTTCTTAGATGACAGACAGATTAACAGAATAAGAGCCCTGTTTCATAGAACTTGTCATCAATGACAAGTTGCAATAACTGTTATAAGCTACTGAAATCCTTGCATCTGATTGGCAGAGAGCGAATTTGTCGGTAAATATCACTGACAAAACACTTGATGAAATGCTCCCCCCCCCCCCCCCCCGAATTCTCCATTGAGTCTAACTACTTTTATCAATCAATGCTGCATTGAGAAATTTACATTCTAATTATCTGAATTTAATGAATAAACACTAGACCTACAATAACATAAATGTCCCTTTAGCAGTTTGCTTCTGTTGCACTTCAATTCATAATCGGTTGCAACAGACTGCAATGTGATATATGATTTTTTATTTATTTCATTTTTTTTTCTGTGTAGGGGGGGGGGGTGTAAACAATGATAGATTTTTATCCACAAATTAAGTTTGCATTCATCCCAAAAGGGGTCCAGAACCTACAACTAACTTGTTATATGTTCATTGTTCTTGAAAAACTGCTTTAATCCGAATTAAATATTCTTAAAGAGAAGGTTGAGTTTATGTCAGTTTGGAAGAAAATCATAATAGATATGTCCCCTGAAATTGATTGCTCTTCAAATGCCCTCACATTCGAAAATTGACGAGAAATAGCTGAAATTTTTGGGCTAAACATTCATGACACACGTGTGCGCAGTCCCTTATACCCATTTATGTGTGCAGTGCATGTGATTTTCAACGATATTGAGAAAATATCTTACCATTTTTATGAATCCAAAACCTCACAGTATACACCACATGATTAACCTTTCCCAACTGATTTGAGATAGTTTCTTTCATAATGTAATTATATTACCAGAACTCATGTTTCATCTTAATATATACTTTACTTCCATTACTTTAGTCAACAATAGATTCTTTAAAATAGAGCCAAATTTTACCAAGGAGCGTAGAATTCTACAAGAATGATGTCTTCACTGTTGACCACATCATCAAAATTGTCTGCATTCAGTACAAGGACATTATCTTCTTCCTCCACATCAAATGCTTCCTTCTCTGCGTCTTCGACATTGATTTCTAACATTGGGAAGATAAAACAGGATACAGAAGTAGAGCGTTAAAGAGAAGGTTGACTTCTAGGAAAGGTGAAAATTAATTTGCGAGCTTTCTCATTCCTTTTATATCAGTTTAGAAGAACATCATAGTACAAATACCTGAAAAGTATTGCTCTTCAAATGCCCCAATATTCAAAATTTAGTGAGAAATAGCTGAAGTGTTTGGGTGCAGTCCCATATACCCGTTTCTGTGTGCAGTGCATGTATTTTTCAGCGAGACTGGGTCGATTTCTTATCATATTGATGATTCCAAAACTTCACAGAACAGGTTTGTCTGTTTAACAGCAAATTTTCACACTTTTTCTACTTATGTCAGCCCCATTCTGGCTTGCTTCCGCGATAGCTCTGTCAGTCTGTGTAAATAATGAGCATGTTGTATTATGTGCACAGACGTCAGTGACAGAGCCGTCGCGAAAGCATGCCAGAATGGACATGACATAAGTAGAAAAAGTGTGAAAATTTGCTGTTAAACAGACGACCTTTGTAACAAGACTAGAAAATCCAGGAGAGAAGACGGTGAGAAAGAAATTGAAACGATTCAAGGAAATTAAAGTGGCGTAGAATGTAAGAATTTAATGAAAAAATGAGGTTATTTTGATTGTGATGACGGTGATCAGTGATATACAATACGTGGTGATAACTGATACAATAGGTCTTAATGCTGGCTTGTGGCTGTATCCAGCCATACGTGGTTTGGATACAACCACACGCGTGTGGCTGGATGGTAAAGACACATGCGTGTGGCTGTATACACCACTCATAGGTACACGCCATTGCCGACTGTGTAGTAACGCAGCCAACACACATCCCATACCTAAACTGCATCACTGTGCATTTTTGGCTATATTTAATTGAAACTCATATATTGCAGTTTACTTAAATCCAAATACTTATGTTGAATAATAGATGATTAAAACTTACCAGGTTGTTTTGTGACCTTTGAAGAGGGTTTCCTGAAATTTTGGGTCCTTTTTGTCGATAACTGCTATCGAGACTGTCCCGTCAGCATCCAGTTTGTATTTTTCACGATTATGATGAAGGGAGCCCTCAGCGCTCGTAGTAGTACCGGCGCGATCGGTTCGTCGATCTCCTACGAAGACCTGGAAGGGCCAAACTGACGACGTAAAAAAATTAAAAATATTACGTACGTACGTAATAATTACTACGTACGTACGTAATATTTTTTATTTTTTTACGTCGTCAGTTTGGCCCTTCCAGGTCTTCGTGGAATAGCTTGTGTGCGTAACATTCTGCGTACGTATCTACGGTGCGTAACCATGTAGAGCGGCCTCACTAATGCGCAACATATTGAGAGCAGTCGTCATCCGTATGGAGGTGTGGGTAACAAGTACCAAAAAGAGGGCTGTAAATGTAAGTTTTTATAACTTTCTACATTTTGTATCTTAACGAACTGATAACTTAAAATCTAAAGAATGATACTTAAGTATCAGTTTGCCCACAAAAACCTCCATTTCAAACAAAATTACATCTGTATCCTCAATACCCAGTATACACACATGTATATGATCCTAATGGTCAATATGACCATTGCTTGCTGATGTGGTATACACTGCCATTTTCAAAACACAAATTAGATATAGATTACCGATATACCGTACTACCAGTACCATAGGCCATACCATGAAATAAATAGATGGGGAGCAGAAATATAAAGGATCACAATCATTTTTATTTCAGAATAATTTTCATGCATGATATTGAGTGAAGTAGGAATATTCAGCATTGGTAGAAAGGGTAGGCCTAATAGTAATAAATCAAATGCTTTGGTAATAAATGTTTTATATAAATACGGTATAAATCTACAAAATATTGTAACACAAGGCATGGAAAGTTAACATCAGTGAAAGAAAGAGCCACAGGCACTTGGAAAAATAGATTCATATTTTGGTCAGATGAGATGGAAGAAGATTTTAGCAAACTCCGAAGGGAGTTTGGAAGGTTCACCATACATGGAAACGGATGAATCCTGCTCAATGAATTTTTGTTGTTTACTTGGGATTGGGTCTTGGCTCTTTCATAGCTTGATCATGTTTTTGTTGATGTTCAAATCATGAAATATGCCAAGACATATTTTATAAAAACATTAAGCCGTCAAAACTCAAGCCTGTAAATTATGGCTACCAGGCTAGTAACGACCACTACTAACTTTACTTGGTGTAGTCTAACAAGTAACATGTCTAACTTAAGTTAAGACTAAGTAAGAGTCCAAGTTGATCTATGAATGATTGTCTGACTAAGTACGACTAGGCCTAGTATTATTAGTATGAGCTCAACTGCATCTGCCTGGAGCGAGGTCGCGGTAACTCTCAAGCTTAGCACGCCAGAGCTCGGGCACAGTTTCTGGACACCATCCTGCTCAGCTCGAGAGGATGGACGTGGAATTCTTTTGCACTACACCGGCCACGTCCGATGGCAGTGAATTTTGCTGTTACAATGCAAATCATAATCGTATTTGAATAAAAATACTAACCTTCAGTTTCTTCGTCATCTTGGCTGCTTACTTCATAGGTTGATAGGCCAATTACAGCCAAAAAGAGGACAACAAATCGTAGTTTTCGGGACATCATCTTGCGGGAGTAGGCGGATCAAACAGCCAATGACCGGATCGCATTTCGGCTCGTAGAACCATATCACCATGAATATTACGCGAACATAAAAGTGTACACATTTTATTTTTTTTTAAATAACATCATAAAATTAGTTTAATAATCCATTTGTCATTCTAATTAGTAAAATCAATCACTAAATAACAAGTGAATCATCATTTGAGAATCAAATATCATTAAATTAACAACAATTAAAATTTCCCTAGCGCATTAATACTTCATCGGGTATCAAGAGCCCTGGCGAACCAATGACTGAACGCCAAGTTTTGTAGTACCTGTGTCGTCTGCTATGATAATTGCACACGTGTACATCATAAAAAAATTCCATACCACATAGACCAAAACTGCACAAGGGGCACCTCCTCCCTCCCGCCCCCTTCGTAAAACTAAATATGGAAATGCCATCTTGCGCCCGGTCCAAAGGAATTTGAGAAAGACATCAGTAAATAGCTATAATCCAAGTGCTACTAACAAAAACTGTTATAAATAATCTTTCATACGCCGTTCAATTACAGAATGGAATAGTCTACTGTAAAAATAATCCTCGACAAACACAAATTCAAAGAATCCGTCCAAAACCACTAAAACCCCTCTCTCGTAGCCTTAAAGGGATACGCAACCGGGCGGCCGTGGGGAAATTCAGGATTGCCTAAGCCCCGTTCACTTGTATACAAAGTTTTTGCGTCGAACGCGTCCGTCGGACTGCTGGGATTACATTTCGGAGTGCACGAAACCGAACGAATCTCGCACGAGAGCTCGAGCTCAGGCGGAGCGTGCATGTTGTGCGGCCACCAGTCTGGCCGAAGTGTGCGCTCCGCGGGGCAACGGCATGATCAGGTAACGATCACGCTGCCCTCTCGCGGCATAAAACGTCCACAATCTGCGGTTGAGTATCCCTTTAACAACATCTGTGCGCCCTACCCCTGCCCGTTTTACCCGGCTTTGAGGGGTGTTGGGCAGTTAACACGTCAAAGTCAAAGTCAAAGTACACAAAATAAAAATGGAAACAAAATTCGTGTGCGTTCCCAGGGAGTGATGACCCCTTGAGGGAGAGGGGGATCTTATAGCTGAAAATAAAGCTCCTTAAGGAATTCCTTTACATAATAATAATGAACGTAAAGAAAACATCGATAGAATTATAAACCAAAAAAAAAAAAGAAAAGAAAAATGCCATCTCATACCCAATTGGGCCACTTTTTCTACAGGCCTATACAAAAATACCAGTAGCCCTCTCTGACCATAACTCTTTTCATCTTTTATGAAATTTCACTGACAGAAAAGGCAAAACGAAATTTTAAACGTCTGTTTCACTCTGTGACAAACAATAAAAGTATTTTGCAATACTTTTTTTTAATTCATATCATTTTTCATCTCGCCATATAACTTCACGCGGATTATACTTACAATGATCATTCAAGCATCTCGCTCCCCTCACAATGATCAACAATCGAATTTGTCACTTAAAGTATTCATGTCTCTGACCAACAAAGGTGTATCTATCTTCCTCAACTTGATTCTGCAATTGAATTGTAAAAAGGACCAAATTTAGGGCGAGTTGTTACATGCCAGTTTACAGACTTTATATAGCCTCATGATTTTGTAATATAGCTACCATATAATGTACAAATACAGTGACTTTGAGACGTCATCACGTACATTAAACTGAAATTTGAACATAAACAATACAAAACTAACCAAGAAACTCAAATGTAAAATGATTCGAAAAAGTCGAACTTATCATACGGACATTAAAGGACAATTAACCCCACGTGATATTCTAGATGCACCTATTGTCTGCTACGTCTTTCCATGGAGGCTGCCATTTTGTGCATGACACGGATCATTAGGTACCATATGCATTGATAATAGCCTACCTTTACAACAGATACGTCGCTTTGTTCTGATTGCATTACGATTGTTATTGGCCATGGGCCTAGATAATTGACGACCCATGAGTTCTAATAGCCATCCTGTAAAGCAGATTCCTCGCTTTGTTTTGGTATTGTTACGATTGTCTCCGTCCTTGACGTCAATTCTCCGTCCTTGACGTATATTTTTTATGAAGTATATTTTTTATGAACAAATTAAGACCTTTTAAAAAATATATAAAACTAAACTTACATTTCAGAATATGTGACTTTATCTAATATATATTTGTCCTCTAAAAATCAATTACAAGTTAACGATGAAGGAAATTTTACTTGGGATGAAAAATATGTTCGTGTACACATAAAGTAATGGCAGCCCCCTTATTATTGCTAGCAGACGATAACTTGGCTGGAAAAAAGTGATTTATATCTATATCCTGTGTTTTTACATGAAATTGCATGTATCAAATAAGAGGCATATACTACACCATTCAAAATAAGCTAATTCATACGCTGAGGTTAATTTCCCTTTAATCACAATAGTGTATTTCCAGCGAGGTGCCCGAATATTTATAATCCTTATACATGTATTTCATATAGCGTAATTTGATGCTGAAATTATTTTTTTTTGTACCTTAAAGTGGCGTGTTCATTTTGTGCCTTCTCGACACAGGATGGTTTCGGGCAGCGAAACGGCATTTTTACCATAATAAGTTATTGACGTTGTTGTTTCTTTGTGTAAGCATGGCTTTTTTAGAATAGATTTTAAATATAAAATAAGGATGATTCGACATGAAAAGGTGTCCATTTTATTTCCTTTCTTTTTTTCTGCTCGCTTGTAAAGAACCATCCATTAATAATATACTGTACAAATAATATATAATAATATATAGTAGGTCCCACAAAAAACGAAACCCTAAAACAAAGGGTTATTGTGACCCACATATTATGTGCTCTATGAAAATAACTTATCTATTTTCCACACACTATAGGAGTATTATGTTTCTTAATGATACCTTGCTGGCATCATGCTTTACCGATGAGCAGCATTTGAGTTTGAGTTGAGTTTGAGTTTATTAACAACACATCACATAAATGACAGTAATCATTAATATAAAGAGTAATATTACATGAATACATTACATAAAAATTACTTACATCTCATGAAATGAATATAAATGGAATTACAATAATATGTAGTCATGTTTGTAGATCATTAAACAATCGAGTACGATTACACTTAACTGAAACATCATACAGTATTTATACTAAAGATAAAGTTGCTAATTGGAACTAGAAAATGACATGAAATGACATGTAAAAACTCAGTTGTGCCGGATTTGGGAAAAACCATGAAAACGTTAAGATCACATGCGACCATGCATGACCCAAATGCAACATGACTTTTAAAACCTATGTTTTCATCTGTTTCTTTCAATAATGAGGGTAAGGATAATGCCCTCATCATAAAATAAAGGATGGTCAATGCTGGGGTAAAGAAAGGACATGTCTTATATTGAAATGGTACCTGCAATCGAAATGAAAGCAATTTCTTGCATTTTTCTGAACTGAATTTCCTTTAAGAACAAAGCGAAGGGAAAGGTGATGTGTTTCATAAAAGTAAAGTAAGTGACACATTCCTTTGTCATTAAATGGAAGTACAAGTTAGCAAGGGCACATAAGGCAGAAAAATAATCAAGTTTATGGCAATTTCCTACCTCAGGAGGGGCACCCTTTCTATCACTGGAATGCATGGCATGCACTTAAACGGATATTTATTGATATAAATTTGGGGGCGTATGCCCCTGCCGCCACTGGAAATTGGTTATTGACCCGTGTTTTATGAATTTCTGGTTGAATGTTTTCCAACAAACAAGGGAATTTCACGTATCATATCTCTTAAAACTAGTATTTCAATTCAGTTATTTTGCATGTGATTCTAACAGTTTTTCACGGTTTTACCCAAATCTGTCATTTTCAAAATGCAGCTGCTCGGAAAAGCATGTACGGATGGATGCCATCAAGGTATTATTTAAAAGCATAATATTTCTGTAGTTTATGGAAAATAGATAATTATTGTCATAGAGCACATAGTGTGGTCGCAATAACCCTTTGTTTTAGAGTTTCGTTTTTTTCTTGGACGTACTCTAGAAATTTAAATGATAAAATTTACAAATTAAGAAGAGATGGGCACAATGAACGTTGGTTTCTCCCCCCCCCCCCCCCCCACCCCCACTCTGGAAATAGGGCCTCCCCACGACACCAAGTTATGTCACTGACCCCATGCCGTCATCCCCCAAATCCTCTTTATTCAAATTTACAACAACACCTGTCTGTAGATTATATCATTTTAACAAATTACCATTACGTACAGTAGAGTATACTCACTAACTACCCTTCTATTTATATATCTTCTTCAAGCTATCCCTGCCTCTTTATCAACACCCCCCCCCCCCCCGTATTGTTTCTTCATAACATTTTTGTTATTTTCTTTTTCCCTCAGTACTGTTCACATCCGTATTTTTTTCTTCTCATTTTCTTCTTCTTCTTCTTCTTCTTCTTCTCTTCCTCCTTCTCCCTCTCCTTTCTTCTTCTTCTTCTTCTTTTCCTTCTCCTTCTTCTTCTGCTTCTTCTCTTCCTTCTCCTTCTTCTTCTTCTTCTTCTTCTTCTTCATCTTCATCTTCTTCTTCTATTTCTTCTTCTTCTGATCCTCCTCCTCCTTCTCCTTCTCCTTCTCCTCCTTTCTTCTTCTTCTTCTTCTACCTCTTCTTCTCCTCCTTCTTCTTCTCCTTCCCCTTATTTTTCTTCTTCTTCGTCTTAATTCTTCCTCTTCTTTTTCCTTAATTTATTTTTTTCCTGCCCCTTTTTTCTTCTTCTTTTTTTTTTACTTGTTAAAAGTGCTAAACTTAGCACGTTTCATGGACTGAAAATAAATATTTTTTACAATCTTAAACAGGGGCCTATGAAATTATACAAGCCATGCTTTCTTAATACCCCTCCACTCTTGTTTTCTTTTACAATGTTTATCAAAGTATATCATACCAAAGTCTATTGAATTGGGATCTGTTATACCCATGCCTACATGTATATAATTGTTATATTCTTGCTCTTAATTTTGATATGTACTGTTAAAATTTTCGTGAAAGACACATGTGGAAAATCAATAAACTTTGACATTTGAAACAGATGTTATTTAGGATAAACTCTGTCTCTTGTACTAATAAACAATGATCTTTTAATGTTTACGTACCCTGTGGTTTTCCTATACACCGGTTAAATCTCTAGAGTGACATAACGGGTTTGACATCAGCGCCAAATCAGTTTCATTTTCACTTTGGTTTTACGTCCGCATAAATGTATCAACAATACAAATTAAACATTACATAAAACCATACGACGTTTATTTTTACGTCTACAATGTAAAAAAACAAACCACAAAACAATAGTGACGCAATGAAGTGAAAGACCACGCATCATGCGTAAGCATGAGATTGAAATAATGGCGGCCTGACGGGGGTGAAAGGTGGAGGAGGAAAAGAAGTAATGAAGAGAATAATAAGGAATTTTCGGATGTGTCAACTAAAACGCCGTCCTAGATCCTCCCAACGAAAATGGACTGCTTTGTGTTGACTGCATACAAAGTATATATGAAGCTAACAATGGGTGAAGCGAGGTTCACGTTTTAGAGAAGGCGGGAAAACCATGTTTGACGCGTTCTCGATCTGACTAGTGGACGAGGGAGAAGCCAGTGGACGGGTGAGCCGTTCTTGCACAAAGCGCGGTATGCAGCTAACACAAAGCAATTCATTGTAGCTGGGAAGATCTAGGGCGGCGTTCCAGTCCACACATTCGAAAGCTCACTAATATGTGGTAGTGCAGGGTGTGAGGTGATGATTTGGTTTGGGGGCACAAGGGAGCACATCCTTGAATCCTGGAACTGGGTTGACGCTGGTTGTAATCATCATATATATATCATACAGATTGAGGGGCCCATCCCCCTTTTTTTGGTGAGCTGATGGCCCAAAATATCTGGTGACACTTTTTTCTTTTTCCTCTTTTTATAGCTCGTCAGGAATTTGCCGACTATACAGTGCGTATAAAAAAGTACACACTTTGAAAATATCTTCCAAGATCATAATTTCACATTATCGATATGCTTTTTCTGTTTTTTTTTATGTAATCGCATGACCAGAACTCAACTTTGTAGGGAAAAAAAGACCAATTAATCAAAACATTCAAGGCGGAGCGGATACAAGATTTTGTAAAAGAGGATCACAATACAGTGCGTATAAAAAATTACACACTTTGAAAATGTCCTCCAAAATCATAATTTCGCAATATCTATATGACTTTTTCTTCTACAATTACGGATGAGGGTCTGTTTCATCGGGTGACACTATTAATACTGACAATATTTTACGCTTGAGTGAGTAATGGCTGCTTCTGTAAAACTCGAAAAAAATGCCTCAGTCTTGAACTTGATCAAAGTGCCTATCAGGCAGTAACTTCATGCTCTCTGTTAAGTATTAATAATTGATTTGAACAATAATTTAATTCTTAATCCTATACCTATCCGCGCAATCCCACCCCCCTCCCCACACACACACACTTAAACGCCCTACCCAAAACATCGCAGATTATGTCTTTCTGTTCACAATTCCACTTTTGACTGGAGCATGCCGAGAGGATGCAAATTGTAATACATTACAGGAAGATGGACCTAAAAATATGTTCCATTTTCAAGATGGATGAGAGAAAAAAAAAATGGGTTTGAACAGTTTATTTTGGTTTCTTTTTTACCCAATCGCTTCCAGCCAGTTCAGGATGCGTCACTTTCTGGAGCATGTCGAAAGGATGCACTGTACTGCATGATGATATCTTTTACAGGTACATAATTAATTGAAGAAATGTTAAAACATTATTTACATCAATTAATTTGCTTCTCTTTAAATTTCTTATTCGTTATACAAGAATTCGTCTTTTGGATCTTGTAACTTTTAAGAGGAATACAAAATTTGAAGAAGAAAATATATGTAAATGTTAGGGTTCTCCTTCCGTTATTGCATTCAAGCTTTCCAACACTCTTCAGGCAAAAATGGGTATATATGCACATGACTTGTTCTGGAAAGACACCACCTGCAATGGTGATGGCAGTTGTGGAGGAGGGGGGGGGCGCAGTGGCGTATCCAGCCATTGGGCGAAGCTGGTGTAGCTTCTTCTTGAAGGCACAGGAAAAAATAATCAGTACAACTTGCTATGCTCTGATGTTTGTACAATTAAGAACAGAACTGTCCAGATAGGCCGACATCGAACCCCTTGTCTTGATAGCATCCCGCCCCTCCCCTTTACTTCCGGATACGCCATTGTGGGTGTGCACTACGAGGTATAATTATGGTTAAAGGGAAATCCTACCTTAATATATCAAGTTGCTTTGAAAGAAAGAGGAAAATCACAGAAGCAGATTGATGAAAGTTTGAACGAAATCGGACAAGCAATAAGAAATTTATTTATGAATTTTTGAAAGTGTAATCACTATATGGGAATTTCAAATTGGCCAATAGGTAATGTCATTGTGATGTAGCTGTGGACAACTCCCCCATTCGCTCCAACACACAAAATGACTAAAATGGCACTTTTTTCAAAATGTATTACTCAGTAGGATCTTTTTCCTTCATGAGGACCTATAACAATATGCCATCTCCAATATATTTTGAGCCCTGCCCTGAGGGTAAAAGCGCTTCGAAGAAAACCGCAAATTAATGATATTTTTGTGTACGACAAACGGGAGAGTTGTCCACAAAAATGTCACAATCGACTCACCAATTTGCCAATTTGAGATTCGCATAGATGTAGTGATCTCAATTTTCAAACATCCATAACTTTCTTAGCCCTTGTCCGATTTCTTTCAAACTTTCACCATCCTGTTTTTCTTATTCTTTGCTTTCACACAAATCATCTTATTACCAAGGTTGGATTGCCTTTAAGGACTGAATGTATGTTGAAATCATTTATTGACACTTAAAGAGAGAACATATACAGTTACTGCTTGATACTCACTGCGATCAAATTCAAGACCTATAGGCATTTTTGCGCAAACCAATATTTGCGAGTTTCACAAAAGTAGCC
The DNA here is from genome assembly GCA_025617745.1 of Heliocidaris erythrogramma. Lineage (NCBI taxonomy): Eukaryota > Metazoa > Echinodermata > Echinoidea > Camarodonta > Echinometridae > Heliocidaris > Heliocidaris erythrogramma. Next base: position 9,118,832 of record CM046870.1, read on the forward strand.
AGTACTCACTCAAGCGTAAGATATTGTCAGTATTAATAGTGTCACCCGATGAAACAGACCCTCACCCATAATTGTAGAAGAAAAAGTCATATCGATATTGTGAAATTATGATTTTGGAAGACATTTTCAAAGTGTGTACTTGTTTATGCGCACTGTATTGTGGTTCCTCTTTTACAAAATCCTGTATCCGCTCCTGGCCCTGCTTGAATGTTTTGATTAATTCTATTTCCCTACAAAGTTGAGTTCTGGTCATGAGATTACATTGTGAAATATCCTGTCTCAAAACAATAGATCGCTTCTGTAATGTATACACATTTATACACATATATTCTCTGAGCACCGAGTGACGAGCTATTCCATGAACTTGCTTTTTATAAATGAACCTCAATGCTTGGAATCCAGTTTGCATACATTATTTGTAGCTATGTCCGGCAAGCTTCCAGGTTGTCAAGAACCACCTTTGTTTGAAAGATATGCATAAAATTTGCATACATTACAGAAGCGGTCTATTGGGAAAGGTTACTCATGCGGATCTACATAATGTGAGGTTTGGGAATCATCAAAATGAATCATCAGAAATCATCAAAAACCGTGTATAGATATCAAAATCAAATCAAAATCAAATCAAATAAGCCTATTTGCTCAATATCGCTGAAAATCACATGCACTGCACACATAAATGGGCATATGGGACTGCACACATATGTAGCATGAATATTCGGCCCGAACACTTCTGTTATTTCTCGTCATACTAATATGAGGGCATTCGAAGAGCACTCCTTTTCAGGGGAAATTTTCTATTATGATTTTCTTCTGACATATCAAAAGGAATGAGAAAATAATTATCTTTCACCTTTCCCAGAACTCAACATTCTCTTTAACATTGCTTGGGCTTTGAAGAAAATATTATTCATCTAATACGTTTGGGGAATCCCACATAGCAGATAAGCTGAGTTAAAGGTATATTTCTTGTCATATTTATACATTTCTCATTATTTCAATTTTCACATGTTTATATTTGAAGAATCTAATCAAATAAAATTAAAACAAAATATGATTCTAACAAATGTCAACTGTGCGTAATTTGTTACAGGGGCGGATACAGGATTTTCAGAAAGGATGGGCGCATTTCAGAAAGGGGGCGCACACTCAGGAACCCTCCGTTTGACAAAGCCAAACGGCCATCTAGGGGGTCCGGGGGCATACTTTGTCAGACAAAACGGGGGGGGGGCGCACGCCCCTTGCGCCACCCCTGGATCCGCGCCTGTGTTATATCTGTACGAAATGCACTGAGAAAGCAAGGAAAAAATAAACATAGCAATTTCTCGTAAAATTTCAAAGGTCTCTTTGTGATTCTTTCCAATAACCCAGTTTGAAATAGAATCCACAATAATTATTCATCCACTTGCATATTTTGATTTACAAAAAAAAAGGATGAATGGATTTACATGTACTAGCATTTACTGTCTATTTATACTGACCTTCTTTGAAGATGACTATATACTCTGAAAATTTATACTTCGCTAATCTGCTTTTACATTCATTTTCAAACGCTCGTATTCAAGCGATTTGCTCGTGCCGTTTACTCCTTTGGTTCATATTAGTTTTCAGGCGTTCAAATTCATTTTCCAGCGTCGAAAAATATGCTCCCAACATCCTAACTAATTTATCGTCCTTCAGTTTCAAAGAGGCCAAAGCGTCATTCAAATTCATTTACGATGACTTGGGTGCCGAATCTTGTTCGTGTTTTACTTAGATTTTCATTGATAGGCACTCTAGTTAGCAGTATGTTCCTTCATTTTCACACAGGTACAAGAAGTACAGAAAATAGCCGGGCTTTGTCCTTTTTGATGAATCTGACTTCTCTATTTTTTCGTCATTTAAGCATTCTAATGTTTTCAGATGTAATTTATTGATACTGTACTGTAGTCATCTAACGATGTGATGTAAAAACAAATCATTGGATGGACTACCCTTAATTTTCATATATATCATTTCAAATGTGTACAGCATATTCAAAGTAATCTTTCACATCATATGGCCTGTCTTTATTTTGTTATTTGTTATTTCTGGGTTTTTTATAATCACAGCCCCCTCCCTCCCAAATATGAGGGGTGCTAAGGGGGCTCGAGCAACCCCGCTTCATAGTCAGAAATTGTTCCGTGGCGCTTGCGTTTGTTTATCAACTTTGTTATGTTCCAATATGATTTTACATTTTGCAGAGTAATATCATTTTTCATTTTTTAATCATTTAATCCTAATTAAAGACACAGCAAGAACACATCTTTACATCTCGTTTTTAAATCTTATCTTGTAGAAACAATTTGAAAATTCGAAAGGAATTGAGTGCAATTGTTAAATCCATTGCTTATTATTATTATTATCATTATCAGGGGCGGATCCAGGATTTTGTAAAAGGGGGGGGGGTGCACAGAGCCGGCACAATGCATACTTTTCTTTTTAAAGGTGGGGGGGGGGGCACGGGCCGGGATCCGTAAATCCGCCACTGTCATTAATATTATTAGAAGAAGTCCAAACGCACCCTTTCGGCAAAACCGGGGGTGGGCTATGGACAAATGGTGGCGTTCCAGTCAATGCGACGCGACGCGACGCTACCCTTTCGGAACAAGCCTGATGAAAGTACCCTTGCCCTAAAAATCAATTTTAATGCTCAATTTAGGCAATTGAATGTTGATTTTGATGAACATTCAAATTCAAATGAAATCGAGCGACTGTTCATCAATTTGGCTGCTGTTTTGATGAATTTGACCGACAGGGAAAACCTACACTACACCTGAGTCAAGTGTGGAAAATGTAGATTAATGTCTTGCCAAAGGACTCTAGTGTTGCGACAAGGATTCATGTGGTTCACAGTCTCATATACTCCAACACCTCTACAGACCATGCGCAATACCTCTACACACCACAACACCTCTCTCTCTCTCTATATATATATAAAACGTTGTATAAAGAATGGGGCGTACATAGGCCTACTTGTAAAAATGCATCTTATAAAAAACCCATACTTATAAAAATACTAGTTTGGGGGAGGTCAGATGACACTGTGATCAGGTATACGTCATGGATAGCGCTGGATCATGCAAAATTACAACTGATCATAATATCAGTCCACACACAAGACATAAGCCCCACCCAGTAATACGGTCTACGCTAAAGCCATAGTTTGGGGGTGGCACTCGTTTTTCCGAAGGTCCGTATTTTCCAAAAGTTCATAATTCTGAAACACAAGTTTCCCATACCAGGGGGTTCATAATTTTTTTTTTCGAATTCCTTCTAAAGTTCATAATTCCGATGGTTCGTAAATATTCCTAAGGTTCGTATTTCCAAAAAGGAAAAAAAAAGGGTTCACAATTCTGAAACGGAAATAGGGTTCATTATTCCGAAGGCTCGACATTCTGAAAAATGATGTAGGGTTCTATTACAATTTCCAAATTACGAACCTTCGGATTCATGAACCCTATTTCATTTCGGAATTACGAACCCTATTTCATTTTTTCGCAATTACGAACCTTCAGAATTATGAACCTTCGGGAAAGCGACATGTAACCGAAGTGTTTTCTTCAACCTAATTCATTCACGTGATTGTGGAAAAAGTCACTGTCAAAAAAGCCTATATAAACATGTTTGAAAACAAGGAACATATTACTTGAGAAAGAAAACATATTTATTGACACTCACTTTTTAGGCCTATGACCGTACTGTAGTGATCTCACTTCCTGCATGCAATGCTCCTTTTGAAATTCCCCTATACGCGTACATGTAGGCCTATGTGATAAAATTAGGCAGTGTCATTATTATACGACATACCAGAAAGAATTCTGTTGGACGGAGCGTGAAAGAGATCCACATAGTATAAGGCTCTGCAGTGGTATTGCTAATATAATAGTATTACAGGGAATGCTCGTTCATCGCAAATAATTAAATCTCCTGGCTAAATGTTTACGTAGAATGAACAAAATCAGTCAAACTCACAATGTTGGTCTCGTCTGCAACAAGTTGTGCTTTGTATGACTCTCCTGCGATTCTTAGACCTCAAACCATGCATACGAGAGTTCGGAACACTCTCCGTTCCCTGTTGTTTTCTGTCGCAGAGGACCTCAGCACTGAGGATCTCCACAAGCTTCTATTCCTCACATCTGATGTCATTCAGTCGAAACATGAAAAGCAAAGGATAAGATCGACTGGTTCTGCTCTGGACCTCTTCGAAGTCCTTTTAGAGAGGGATGCTCTGAATGAAGACAACATCGATGTTCTTATCTATCTTCTCTCGAAAATCAAAAGAGGCGACATCATGAGGAAGACGATCACCAAATGGGGTAAAGATTTGTGCTTCGTATTAATATGGCAATATTCTAATTATTAACCCATAGACCATGTAGACTATGGAAACCAGGTGGCTCCTGTATTTAGTTAAAGAATTCAGTAGTCAACGGGTCAACTTTCAAGCTTTTTATGAATGTTATGACCCTATGACTAAAAAGGATGTAATTCTGTGTCTCTATCAGTCAATCCAGAATTTCCTGGCCAGAGGGTACAACGACCTGAAAAATCTGTATAATATAGAGGAATGATAATTTTTTTTTTAATGGGATATCACTTTTCTCTTGCAACTGTTTATTTCAAAATTCTATTAACTGCTGCTGGGGAGGGGGCATATTCTTCTTTTTTATCTAATATGTACGAAAGGTATATCAGGTTCGGTTTAGCAGGGGGCACGTGTCCACTTCCCCCTGAATCTGCCACTGCATATAATATCCCTCTATGTTTCCTGTGCTCGAAACGCTTTTGCAGAAACGCGGGCGAAATTTCACTGTCTACATTTTATCAAACTAGTGCCATAGGCCTAATTATGCTTATTTCTCGTTTCAAATAGATCGGCTGAAGAGACAGCAAAACCTTCCTCCCCAAACACCTGATCCAGAATCGCCACTACCACCATCCTATGATGTCCAGAGCTCTTCAAATGTAGTCAATTCACGGTCTCGTAAAGATGGCGGCCTTGTGCAGAGACGGAAACGACTGGGAAGTAGGCCTTCGCTTAGAGACCTTCGACATCGAGCTGGCACCAGTGGACGAACCTTTACGAAGTACGGACCGATGTCGAGCATTGACTGGAACGACGAGGAGGTCCAGGAGATTTTGTGCGAGCCATTTCGACAAAGGGTGGCCAGACCTGATGCTTCTGTGCTACGACACACCTTGACAAAGACGAAACGTCTCCTTACAGCAGCTCCCTACCAGAACCAGTGTTTAAAGGCAAACCTCTCAGGAGAAGGTTGACCTCTGGTAAAGGTGAAAAAACTGTGAAAAAACTGTGAGCTTTTCTCATCCTTTTTATGTCAGTTTGGAAGAATATCGTTGTAGGAATTACCCCTGAAAAGGATTACTCTTCAAATGCCTTTGGATATATATAACGAGAAGTTTGGACTAAGTTTCAAATGCCACATTTGTGTTTAGTCCGATAGGCCGATTTCTGTGTGAAGTACATGTGCTTTTCACGGTCCCCCAACCTTTTCAGCAAGATTGAGCCTATTTTCTTATCATAACGGTGATTCAAAAATCTTCCCAATTGCTTTCAGATATAGATTTTTTTCTTTCTTTTTTTCTGTGAGATTGACTCTAACTAGGCACATGCTGCAGGACGCATTAGGTTTTTTCACTTCCTTTTCGACTTGGAAATTTGTCAAAATCATTCAGATTTTACTTCCAAAAAATCTTGGAAACTCAAGTTTGACTGAAAGTATCTCTCAGATTATAATGAATTACTAATGAATTACTATCTTTCTATTTGTTATCATCATAACCTTCTTCAAATTATTTCAAACAACATTGTACACGATTACGTTCCTATTCAATTTATGCTGCCATCCGTATTCTGGTCGGTCTGTGTTGTGTTGTGTGTGTATCTTGGTAAGAGTCCTACCCTCTCTCGTTCTTTTTCTCCCTTCCTTTTCTGTCTCTTTCACTCCTGTTATGTTTTGTTTATCCGGTTCATGTGCAAATATGTTCCCTTTTCAACGATACAATATTTTTGCAATTATAGGTTATCGGGGGCTGCAATCTACAAGCCTAGCTTTTTAGCAGTCCCCTCCGCTACCAACCTAGTTTGGTTTTGGTTTTCTATGTCTATGATACCTATTTAATTCCTATCACTGCAACTGCTAATCTGTTTTGATAATGTAAATATTAACTTATCATAAGACCTAAATAGGGGCATGATTATGAAATTCTGCAAAATTAATTTCTTTTGTATAATATATACACTAAGTGACGAGTAACAACTTTTTTCGAATTTTGTTGCGAACATCGCTCTTGCTATACAACATTTTCAACATCAGTTTGGAACAAACTTATAAAAGATTGATAATTATTCTTTATGATGACGTCACTATTGTAATGATTGCGAAAGTTCAGCACGTGCTGTATACCGGAATACATGTCAGGGAAGCCCCAGAAATTAAATATTTCTGCATCGTTACTGTGATCGTCAAAGCCGGACTTCCCTTACAAGGCCTCTCTATTTAGATTATTTAAACCCCACCCTGGTTACTAAACGTTTAACTCTTTCAGTGCCGCGGTGTCAAATACATGTGACAGATAGACTTGTCATTTTCACTCACCAGCTGCTCGACCACAGGAAAGGTATATGGTGGTCAATATATATACAAATTTTGAGCATAAATCAAGCATTCTAAATATATGATTATAAATATATGCTACCATAGAAATTTTCAGAGAAAATTGCAGCTTTTTAAAAAAGATATTACCTTATTTCAACATTAAATAATAGTAAACAAATGAGAAACCAAAATAATGGACAAAAAAGAAACTCAAATGTAATTTTCAATAATTCTCATGCATAAAGTTGGGTAAAGTAATGTTTAATATCATAAGAAAGGGTAATAAATTTCCTACAAGTTTTGTAGACAATATTTTGTCAAATAATAGATGGTTAATGAAGTGCAGACATTTGAAAAGTAAGCATTGATCACATTTTGGTAAAATTTTGAAGAGAGCTAAACCCCTTTGTACAGTAATGCTGCATTTACACTTTCCCGAATTTTGTTTCCGCGTAGTTCGCGCATCGTTCGTGTCAGTGCGGGAATTATTCGTGGCAGCGTTCAAGAGGATGCTGGAGGATGTGGGCCAGTGCTTGAAATGCGTGACAGAAAATCAAACATATTTAATTTTTTGGCACAACATTTTTTTTAGGCAACATTCGTGAACACCCCGTGAACTTTACGCAACCTAGTCGCAACCTAGCCATGTCAGGGCGAGCCAGTGCGTGCCATCGGCAAAGTAGCACGCATGTTCCGGACGAGCTCACGACTAGTTCACGAATAAGTTGCTCAAATCTGCGCACTCGTTACGCATACTCCCCGCACAGTTTTCGCATAACATGCGCATAGTCTACGCATGTAGAACATGTGATCAAAACACGTGGCCTTTTCGAGTGATCTCTTTGGAAGAAACCTTAATCAGCTTTCCCTCCTTAAATTGGCAGAAGTTAATCTTATTTCACACCTACATTAGTTTGTAGTTATTCTTTGTTCTTCTCCTTTCGTTTCTTTCTATCTTTCCTTATGCTATTCTTTGTTTTTCTCCTTTCATTTATCTTTCTCGATTTCCTTATGGTATTCTTTATTTTCCTTATTTCATTTCTCCTTCTATATGTCCTTATTTTATTCCGCTTGTTTTCCTCCTATCATTTTCTTTTCTTATCTTTCCTTGTTATTTTTTCCTTCTTTCATTTCTCTTTCTATCTTTCCTTATGTAATTCTTTGTTTTTTCCTTTCATTTCCTTTTTATCTTTCCTTATATTATTCTTTGTTTTTCCTTCTATCTTCTTTTCCTCTCTTTCCTTTTGTTATTTTATGTTTTCATCCCTCTTCCATCTTCTTTTTTTCTTCCTGTCAACCTCTCTTTCATCTCCTCTTTCTATCTTTTCATATTCTTTGTTCTTCTATCTTCTCTTTCTATGCTCTCTTATGTACAGTCATTCTTTGTTCTTCTCCTCTCATTTTCTATTTTTATCATTTCCTATACACTTCTTTGTTTTGCTCCTTCATATGACGTAATAGCTAAGATCGGAGAGAAGACGGTAAAACCATGGTGGACGCGTTCTCGACATCGACAAGGGAGACGACGTAACGCATGCGCAGAGCTTCAAAATGACTAATCTCGTAATCGAAAAGTCCGTATATTCACAACATGAACAACAACAACCGGTTACAACCCTACCAGAGTTCGGTATCAGCGCGCATAGATAAATGTAGATCAGTTTACACATCCTGCATAAGTTGTAACGCGCTGCTGTTAAAATGTGGGTACCAGCTAGAGGCCATTCTGAATATGCAAATTGCTCAAAGTTGCCTTATTGGCAACAAAGCTGAATTTGTTCAGAGGCCTCAACAACAACAAAAAAGTTTCAAAGGGAAAGAACATTTCTAGGTATATAAAATGTCAAGTCGACTAGACTGTAGTGCACTTTGGACTCTTGCGGAAATAAAAAAGAAAAGAAAAGAGGAATAGCCCAGGAACTTTTTAAGTTGCAAAACTATAGTAATCATGATAGCAGATTTATTAACTTAATTTATTAAGTTTTAAAGGGGGAGTCCACCCTAAAATCAGGCTGGTTTTTAAAAAGAAGCAGTACAAAATTATATATACAGATCAATGAAACTTTGAGCAGTATCGGATAAAGAAAATAAGTAATTTACTAATTTTTGAAGTTGCAGTCAATCAGACACAAATTGGCAACTCTGTGACGTGTCTTTAGATGTCCTCTCCCAATTGCCCTTTTTTTATCACCAATGTCTTTTTTTCTAAAGAAAATATTCAGTTATGATGCAAACTAGATAATCATTGCCCATATGTTTTTACGGAACCCCTGTATGAAACAAATCTATTTCTTCGTCAACAACTAAGAAAATGGATATTCATGAAATTTTAAGGAGGTCTTTGAATGGGAAAGGACCTCGAAGGATACGTCACGGAATTGCCAATTAAATTTGGTTGATCAAAACTCCAAAAATGCATTACTTTCTTTTGAATATGAATGAAAAAACTTATGCAATCTTGAATTCATGAAAAATCTAGAATTAAAATCTCTAAAAAAAAATCTGACAGCACTACGCTACGATTTCGTTTGAACAAAAGCTGATACAGAATAAGAAAATTATACGATGTTGAATTCATAATAATCACTACGCAAATTGGCAACTCTACGCTAAGATTTCATATTTAGAGCTTCTCTCCATTTCTTGAATGCAGAAAATTATCGAAATTAGCCCTATCCTTAAATGTTAATATAAATATGAATGTATCATTTCAAAGAGATGGGCAAAGATACAAAATATATTACTATATTGTTATTATTTCTTTCTTTCTTTTGTGAAAACTTGTAGTTTTCTTTAGTCCACAAAGCAATTATGGAAAGAAGCTCGAAAAGGGAAAGGAAAGATTAGCTAGTTTGTGATCTTTAAAACTGCAATGATTTTATGACTTATTCTTTATGGGATTTTCCCCCTCGAATTTTCTCTGACCTGTGTATCCCTAATTCCTCTGTTTTGTATTGTTGGTTTTTTTTTATAGATCATCTCTAGGGTTGATTTCCGCTTCATTGGAGCGTTCATGAAATGTTCTCATATTTAACAATGGAAGGTGTGCCAGGTACGGGTAGTGACATGCTACTGAAAGTTATTTATAGCACTTGGCTAAAGCTCATGACTTCGCGAAAAACAAATTGATGACGACAATAATCGCTTCCACATATATACAAAGGATAATGTTTTAGGAGATAAAGTTTTAATTGAAGTTCACAGTATAGGTGCACGGAAATTTGCTCACGACAGTAGTATGGGGATAAAATGTAAAGATAGCTTTCAATTCTTTAAGGACGGAACATGATCTTTTTGTGTTCTTTTAAAATTTTAGTTTTATTGAAGTTTTATACATATAAGGCAATGATTAGAAAAGCTTTATTTGCCTTATATTTCATTGTATCTATGTACTCCTTTACACTTTTATATATACTTGAATTAATGTTTTTAAGAAATTGTTAGGAACTTAAATTTCCTCATTCTTTGACCACGAGCTAAATCATATTCAATTTTGTTTATCATGTTAACGTTGTTTTATGTCATATTCAAGGTGTACCTTGTGTTCCGAGATTACTTATTTCTTTCCTTAAATATTGTTGATCTTAAGTTTTGAACACCTTTTTCATCGAACTGATTGTTGATTATATAATCCTTTTATAAAAATGCTATAGCTCGTTGTATAATGTGGTCCAATTGTGTTTTATCAGGAAATACCTGATACTTTATTCATATGCATTATCATAATGAATCTATGAATTTCGTTATAATTATTTCAAGTGAGTATTGGGAAGGTTATTCAACATTGCGGTGGTATATACAGTATGGCAGTTACAAAATGAGGTGCACATAGGAATGAAAATACATTTTCGTCTGATTGTAAGAGGGTGATGGAGAATACCCCAGTCACATCGACAAGACCAACAATCAGGGCCTCAGTCACACAAAGGTTTGCAATCAATTGCAAAAAGGCAATGGCCAATTAATATCATCGCTGCATGCGCATGTTGTTCAAAATGCTGACAATAAACCAATCAAAATCGTTGTTTCAAATTTGCAATTGATTGCAAACCTTTGTGTTACGTCCCGAGTCCTGACCGAATATAGGATTACATTACCAAATGGCCAAAAATCGCTCTGTTCGGAGTCGGTTTATGTAATTCAATGCCGGGCAGGTGAAATTCTTGTAATGTTAGAAATAATGAAGCTTGGTGACAATTTCGCTTGAATAATGAAGTTCGTATGTATGTATATATGTATGGAATTATATGTTTTCGATTAAATGTCTGGTACATTTCATAAAGTTGCCCCCCAAAATTTTTCGATTGTCTGGTACAGTTCATATACATACAAATGTGTATATTTCTATTGCTTGTATTGATCACTAGTCGAAATATCTATGCTTAACAGCACTACTCTGTCCAACATACAATGAGCAGAATATGTTGCCCTGTGAAAATTTATTTTGACAAATCAATAAATGATAATTAAAAAAAGTGAGTCTATTTCTAAATTCTGATCTCTTGGAAGAAGCCAATTATCACTGTCAACAAAACAACAAAATAAACAAGCAATAATTTACACGTATTTCTTTCTTTTTATTCAGTACTTCACATCTTTTAAAAATAAATGTAAGCAAAGTTTTAAACACTGCTCGTGGAACCAATGTCGAAGGGGTATTACTGAAAAAATATATGGCCATAGGATGAGGAGGGGTGTGAGAGCGGTCGTTATTATTTTCTTTTCCCCTCTTCCTTTCCTCCTCTAGTTTTCTCCTCCTCTTCTTCTTTTCTTCCTCGTCCTCTTCTCATTCTTCTTCTTCTTTTTCTTCTACTACTACTTCTTATTATTCTTCTTCTTCTCCTTCTTTTAATTCTTCTTTTTCTACTTCGTCTTTTTTTCTTCTAGTTTCGTTATTCATATTCATCAGAATACCACCCCGGTTTCTAGGCCCCGTTTCATAAAACTTGTTACCTATAACAAGTTGCAGTTACTGTTATAAGCTACTGAAATCCTTGCATCTGATTGGCCGATATTAAATTTGTCATAGAAATGTGGCAGTTGTTACTGATAACAAGTTTTATGAAACGGGGCCCTGATGTGCCGTTACTTTCACGATAAGTATACATGTATAGAAATAATAGAAAATATATTGACATGGCAAAAGTCGATTGACTTATACGTAGACTGAAAATGATGACGGTGACTTCAATTTTATGCAGTGCTCTAGACAAGCGGAAATACTCCATGACTTGAAAAAAGATTGCATATTTCAACGGAGTTCATTGACCTCTACTGAATAATGTTGAAAGGCATCATAGAGAGAATACACTAGTCTAGATCAGCCATGCATGAACACTAGTAACGGATCCATGGATGGGGCCGGAGGGGGGGGGGGGGAATAAAACCTAATGTGCCATGCTTTAAGACGAGAATACAACAGGGGATCATGTGAACAGGATCGTGTTCCCCCCCCCCCCCTCCCCCAATTTGGATACTTTCACTTTTTACAATTTATTTTCTAGCTGTTAAGGTGGGGGGGGGGGGGGGGGGCTCAGGGGCTCATAGATTATTTGAAATTGTGCTCGATCCCCTTACAAGATAATCCTGCATCTGTCACTGACTATAGTCTAAGAATGAAACTGGTGAAGTTCTTTTAATTTAAATGACGTTGTATGGTCATCTGAGAAAAAGATCCGTTTCCTCAACAACATCATCATCGTCGTCATCCTCGCTATCCGTGTAAAAATTCCCGCAATAGTATGGCGATCCGTCGGAAGACGTGGCTTGCCCACCCGTCATTTTATTTCGTTGTGACGTCACCATCCTACGTATGCCTTCGTCCACCGACGTTCTCTTGAGATTGGTGGGCGGGACCGGGGGAGCCGGTGGTATGCCATGATTAGCTGAATGTTCACTGGACAGGCCTGAGTTGGGCGGAGCTTGTTGCGATGGCACGATGTGATTTGACGGCGAAGTGTAACGGCCGAAGTTTTCCGAGGCATGTCGCCCCTCTTGTATTCGATCCATCTTCTGTGTTATAAAAATGTAAAAGCTTCTAAAATATATCTTTTGGCATTATTAGTAATAAATATAATAAAGAAAATATGCATGTCAAAATCCTAATACTATTTTAGTCGAAAATAATTGAATTATAGCCCATATACTTGTTGGACGAATTCTCCCAAGTATTCAAAGTCGCGTGCTTGCTTATATAGTTGCTTTTAAAAGTAATAAAACTAAAGGTTGTGTTTCTAAGTCTTTTATTGTTTCAAACCCCAAATGAATGTTGTTAACAGAAACATGGCGCCATTTTGATGTTGTGAAATCATCATCATCACCTTAAAAATATCTGAAAAGTCTTCACATATATTCATCATAAAATAGGAAGATAAACTATGGTTCTGGTACAAAAAAAAAATTCCGAGCAACCGATAATTAAGATGATGTTAGCTCCGGAGAGAGGGAAGAAGGGGACAAAACTATCGAGTTGAAAAAAAAAATACAAAAGGAAAAGGAAGAAAGATGGACCCCTCCCGCACCCCAACCCCTAATGGACATGTTGATTTGCATTTCATTTTACCGAGTAAGACACATGCCTTTCCAATTAACCAGTTGAATACTGAATTATATCATGCTTATAGGTTTAACACACCGATCACTGGGTTCCCGTAGGCAATGGGTGGATCGATATGACATCACTGACTAGAAGACATGATTAGCTTTAAATCACATACACAAAGATTCTCAGGTGGTGTGGGTGATTTTGGAAGTTGGTGTCCGATGCTCAAAGAAAGAAGTGTTTACAGATCGGTTTGGTAAAAAAAAGTTGGACGTCATCGAGCTCTGCCCCCCCCCCCCCCCCCCCCCCCGCCCACTCGCCTTCCCATTTTTCGTGGCCCAGAACCTTACCTCCTTGGCCTGTCCATGCAGAACAGCAAAACTGTTCTGGGCAGACTTGGCAAATTTCTGTTTAGCGTGCTTCCTTTCCCCTTTTCCATTCACAAACTGCTTACGAACACTCAGTTTCTCCGTTACGGTCCCAAACCACCTTGACAGAACAACAGTAAATAACCATGAGGTGTTGAATACACTAGCCAAGAGATTGATGAAGTATACCTGGGCCCTGTTTCATAAAACTTGTCATCAATGACAAGTTGCAATAACTGTTATAAGGTATTGAAATCCTTGCATCTGATTGGCTGAGAGCAAATTTGTCGGTAAAAACCACCGACAAGACACTTGATGAAACGTCCCCCCCCCCCCCCCCCCGCCAGTTCTACACCAGCCGCCATTTCGCTGATGTAGATTGCGTCAGCGACGTGCGCCATCCTTGACGCACAATGTGAGAGTGATATGGTATAAAAAGTGAATGCAAAGTGAAAATTCAAATTCTTTACTTTCATTCGCTTTGTGTACGATGTCTTTTTAAAGCCCAGCTCACACGAAGCGTCATTTCGATTGCGTCAGTACCTGCGCTAATCAAGTCCGTGAAGGCAATTAATCCATACGCATGTTAGTAAAGCCGCGGGCTCACACAAGGCCCCATTTTGCTGATGCATAGGGACCGCGTCATTGACTTGAATGTACTGTCTTTTGCGTGTCGTGGAGGAATGGTATCGTTTCAAAAGCGGTAGTAAAATGAACAATCCAAACATTCCTTCTAATGACTGGAGTATGATTGGGTAAATTGTCTTCTCCGTCTCAATTAGTGCAGGTACTAATGTAATCGAAATGTAAGCCGGACTTAAAAGTATCGTTTGCACTGTTTAGTTGCATAATACCTTTTTTAAACGATATCATTCTTTCATGACGAACAAAATACTGTCCAAGTCACTGACGCCGTCCTTACGTCAAGTAAGGCCCGTGTGAGCTGGGCCTTACTTGACGTGTAAAAGACAGCGCCAGTCGTTGACGCAGACCTACGTCAGGCAATTGACACCTGAAGTGTAACGGGCATAATGCAAACTTATATGAATTGTTTGATGGCACTTTCCAGTGTTAGTTGATGTACGGACTTGATTTGCACCGAAATTATGGCAAAACATGACGTAGACAAGGACCGAGCATGATAGGCAACATTGCAGGGCCCCTTTTCATAAAACCTTTTATCAATAACAAGTTACGGTAATTGATATACGCTACAGGAATCGTTGCATTTCATTGGCTGTGAGCAAATCTGTGATATAAATGTGGCATTTGCTAATGATAACAAGTTTTATGAAGATTGTCATAAAAGATGACGCAATGTAATCCCCGTCAGGAAAACCGTTGCGGAACTGTTGATATGGTGTTCCTGCACTTAAACAATTAGGCCTTATTCTTTTTTTAAAGGATCTAAAAAAACCAACAAAAAAACCCCGGAAATTGCTTTTTTAAAGCTTGGTCATAGTCGAGTTTAACAGGCCCAATATCTTTCAAGTTATATCTTTGGTAAATTTGACTTAATTTGAACGTAAACCAATGGAGATGGTTAAACACGTTAAGTAAAACAGTCTACAGGCCGAAGAAGGAGGTGGTATGATTTAACATTATCATCATAATTTAACAACAATCTGGGCCCGTCTAATCAAAAGTTGCGATTGATTCGAAGCGATCGCAGGTTGAGATTGAATCAACTGCAAAATACAGTATATATTAGTTACGAGATACGGAACTCTAAGTTTGTTATAGATTAGGGAACTTCAATTCAGATTAGATGCAACTCTTTTAAGACAAGTCCCTAAAATATTTTTTTTTTTTAAATCAGTTGATTAAAATTTAAAAGGAATAACGATGCAGCAATGACCTGCATACCTAGCTGCACCACAAAGAATTAGATGTATTTCCTGAAAGTAGAAAGAATGGTTGATTTTTCTCCCCATTTTTATTCTTACCCACAGCATTTCTTTTCCTTCCTCTCTCTTTTTATTTTCTCCTTTTCTGGTTCTTTGATTGCGTGGTCCCTACATTCTATTTGCTGCAAAGAGAATGGCGGACGCAGAAGAGAAAGGAATCATAATCACAGAAGTTTTATGTTAATGATAATAATAATAATATTGAATATTTAGGAGCGCTAAAAACAGAAAGTACCATATAGCGATTACAAAATTACAGATTCGGAAAGAAAAGACAACAGCAACAGCAAAAATTAATGACAAACTCAAAAAGTAAGAGATTACATTAGAACATTATATTACTGGGGAAAGAGATATGTTTTTAATAGCCGCGATCTTTTGAAAGTGGCAAGATGCCGCCACTGACCTAGTAAAGTCTACTATTCTACACTTTCAAGTGAAAATGAAAGAGAATTTGTTTATGAATATTATAAATGGAAACAAAATCATGCAAATTGTATGAAAACTGATTTTCCCCCTCATTTTACATCCCTTGGCACTTGGTCAAAATTATCTTCTCTTTTTTGAAATGGGGATTTTCATGTTGTTGTTGCTGCTGTTATCTCTTTTAACACGTTTGAATAATTTTGCGCCTTCTCTCCCTCGCCCTCCTCCCGCCATGGGCTAGCTACAGCCATTATACGTGTTGTAAGAGAATTCTTATTCTTCAACAAACAAAAATAGTCTTGTACTGGATATGATTATCCTGATAAAATGTGTGTTTAATTAATAAATATTAATAACCACGTATTGCGCATAATTATATCCATTCCAGGGGATGCTCAAAGCGCCTACAAAGTACTATTACTAACCTGGCTTGAGCCCAGCTACCCTAAGGCGCTAAAAGTATTCAAGAAACAATTTCCTAACATTTAGTACACCTGGTTGGAGAGTGGCAAACGTAGATTAATATCTTGCCAAATGATATTAGTGCATGCCGCGGTAGGACTGAAACCGCGATAGATGTATATATATATAGAGAGAGAGAGAGAGAGTGAGAAAGATAGATAGATAGACAGATAGATAGATAGATAGTCCAAAGTTTTGGCTCCTGGTGTTTTTATTTGACTCCTGAGTATTTACTCTTTCTTCGATATCTATTGTTTACGCACCGATGCAGAACTTTCATATTTTGTTTTTGAATACTAGATAGACAGACAGACAGATAGATAGATAGATATATTCATAACCCTGCAATACCTGCAGTGCTATTAAGCAACCGACCAGCAGACCGCATCCCAGGCCTCCAAGTATTAGCCAGATAAACGACGTCGGCATGCCCTTTTTCATCGGCTTCGCCTTCGACGCTGGTTTCGGCCTGGACGAAGTGTTGGCCGTTTTGCTTCGCAGGGATGTTTCCAACTCGTCTGATGATAGTTCTGATAAAGTCTTGGGGACATAGATATGAGAAGGGGGGGGGGGGGGGGAGAGAGAGAGAGAGAGAGAGAATTTGACATTGTATTGGGGAGGAATCTGGTATAGGTGTAAATGGCCTGGGTCCCTTTTCATAAAACTTGTTATCAATAACAACTGCCACATTAATGACAAATTTGCTCTCAGCCAATCAGATGCAAGGATTTCGGTAGCTTATAACAACTATCGTTACTTGTTATTGATAAGAAGTTTCATGAAACGGGGCCCAGATCCTGAACTATAGCTATTAACTAAAGAAAAAAAAAATCACAAATCGGTCTCCTAAAGAAATTTTTTTTTTTTTGCGATGCCACTGATCCGTTCAAAATCGGTGCTCTCATTATCTTATTATCATAATGAGACCTGCAACACCGATTTTCAACACCTTTTCCACATAAACCTCTGGAGACCGATTTTTGAACGACGGATAATAATAGTTATATGCACCGGCCCTCAACAGAACTGGTTTGCTTGGTATAGCACATTTATAGAAGATTTGCGAACAATATTCGAGAAAAGAATACGAATCCTTAATGCCTGCGTCACATATTCAACGATCTCAGGCAGAATTTGTAGATCGCCACAAAGTCGCCGAATTTCAAATCCGCCAGGAGTCGAGCGTTTTTTTTTTCCCTTAAAATCTATAGGTGGGGATCGGGCGGAGTCCTTTGAACACAAGTGCTCAGAAGTCGCCCGGCGCCCGTCAGTAACCAACGGGAGTCCGGTGAAGCCCGCTCGACATAAGGGCGGCCGCCGTCCGAGCTTCGGTCAATGATCCCTAGTTCTGTCGGTCCCCCGGCCGACACCCGGGCAACGCCCGGACGAGTTCCGCCCGACGTCCTGTCTAGCGTCCTCCGACGCCTCTGCGTCTCGAAAGTATCGTCTGTTTGGAGTCAGAAGGGCCTTTATTCTCCGTTAAAGGTATAATATAATTATAATATAATATGATATAATTATATCATAAGTAATTATATGATATAATCATATGATTACATAATTATATAATTATAATTATTATGAGTATACTCAAAGGGCAAAATTCCTGAGTTAGAAGAGGAGCCCGGCCGGGGCCCGTAGAAGCCGCCCGACGCCGACCCGACACGAGTACGGAGTGCGCTCGAAGCACGCCCCAAAATGGTCTAAAATCGACGGATTGCCGCCCGAATATCGATCGAATTTATTCCGATGCCCGAGCGATCTCTAGGCATCCTGTTTACGAGCTCTGCGACCTCAAAAATCGCCATTGGAAAATCGCTGAATTGGGAGCAGGTTTCGGTGCCCTGCGGACGTCGGCCGACCCCTAAAAAATGCGGCGGAGCCAGCAGTGGTCGAGCAGACACTGGCCGCATTCCAGCCGTATTCCGGGCGAAAATGCCATTTTCAGCTCGCAGAGAAGTCGGACGGGCTCCGTTTTGGATATGTGACGGCCCCTTAACGAATTCATTGATGTTTGGCCCTTTTTTCGGACGCACGATATTTGACATGACGATTCGTATGACCATTCATGACCTTAGGATGAATTTGCATTTTTGAAATTTCGAATCTAATATCAATTTCAAGTTGTCAGTTCCAAAATATTTATGGTGATAATCGCTTTTTTAAAATTTGTTTTGTTATAATTTAGTAACTGATTAAAGTAGGAGTACACTAAATAAGATATAATAAAACATTTTCCAAAACAACATAGCTGCCGAAATTATGAGGTGGCGGCTGTCTCGAATATTGTAGTTTCTAAATTCTCCTGGGGCTGCAGCCCCCAGCCCTGTGACCCTCTCCCCGCTTAGTAAGCCTATGCAATTTTTTTTAATGAACTTACCATGTTTTGGCCCGTTGCGTCCACACTGTTTGGGAATTAATTGAGAATAAACATTATTCATAGGCAAAGTATTTATTTCACCTGTGAAACTAAGAATCGTTTATAATTATGCAGGCCTAAGCTTGCATATATTTTCAGTTGATTTATAGAAACCCAAAAAATATGAATCAACAAAGAGCCAATGAATTAATAATAAAGTGAGATTCCTTTCGCGTAATGGAGGCTGTATGCTTAAGCCTGACTCACACGAGGCGTCATTTCCATTGCGTCAGTACAACTGTTATAAGCTACTGAAATCTTTGCATCTAAATGGCTGAGAGCAAAGTTGTCAGTAAAAATCACTGACAAAACGCTTGATGAAACGCCCCCCTAGCATGTGACAGCAATTAACCCATACGCTAGTTATAAAAAGTATTGTTTGAATTGTTCAGTTTGCAATCGTTTGTTTTAAAGACATCACTCTTTCACGACAAAGACCCTACCGGTCACTGACGCGGTCCTAACCTCACCAAATGACGCCTCGTATGAGCCATACTTTTGGCGAAATCACTTTGATATCATCACTTCTATCTCTATCTAAATATGTGTTTTTCTAACAACAGTGAATGAAAATACATAGCATTATGATCACATTTGCTTAAGACAGAAATTGTCGTTTTTTAATAAAGAAAATGAAAATAATCCTTTCCAAATAAATCGCAATACTCAAAACATTAATTGCCAAAACAGCGGGATTTTCTTTCCATTTTTGAGGGTAGAATATTTCCTTTTCTAATAAGGATATATCACAGAAGTAAATGATTTTTGTTTTGCTTTTTGTTTCTTACTGCAGAAATTTACATTGTAAATGGCACATTTTCTAAGAGATTGACGAGAAAGCACGATTACCCATTTAAGACGTAATGCCCCCTTATGAAGTTAGTCATGCTCTGTTTAAACATATCTTTGAAAGATTTTCTTTTTTGGTCGTCCTTGAGCTGTCCTATTTTTTCGTGCGTGTTCCGATCGTACTGGTATAGCGCCCTCTTGCCTTCGACAGAGTTAAGTTCGAACTCGGAACCGTCGGGGAAGACCAATGTCCCTTTGCCCCTGACAACGGGAGGTTGTATGTCATCTAATGTAATTTCGTGGGTGCGCTGAGTATGATGACGGAGCTCATCTAGAGTGATTTGATGAATGTTCGACACTGTTGTGAAATAAAGAGAAAGACTAGGTTTCGGTGAAGAAAACTGAATGTCAAATGTCATGCATTGGTTCTAGCATAAAATGGGAATCAGCCCATCAAAAGTATAACATTTTGCTGAGTGGAAACAGATATAGTCAGAGAAAGAGGTCGGCGATTGGTAAATTTGAGTAAAATCAGATTAAGAATGAGAACATTATATGACTTTTTACAAGTTGAAATCACTAATACAATATCTTCACGCGCTGTTCTTTCTTAATTTCTGAGGCTTGTGTTTTCCCCAGTTTAAAACTCTATTGGATTTAAAAATAATCCTTCAGACTTTAAAAATAAGTCTTAGAAATTAAGAGAGTCGTCCATTCATTTTAGGGGACGCTACGGAAGGGGCAGGGGGACCGGCTCTGGGGGTTAAAGAGTTTCTTGGAGCTTGAAGCTTGTTTGACATGTAATTAGAATATACCAGGAGGAATGCCCCTCTCCTGGTATACCACCCTTACCACAATTAACCTCGTAAAACTACCTAAGTAGGACTAGTTGTCGGGCGGGAGAGTTGATCAGGCGGGGTCATATTGTCCATGGTTGTACGAGGTAGTTGTACGAGATTATTGTTCTATTAGCCTACGGTGTAGTCGTACGGTGGTTATTGTTCTATGGGCAGTGGACAGTTGTCCGAGATGGTAGTTGTCCGGGGGTAGATGTCCTAGGAACTTGGGATAGTTTTCTGGAATATAATTATAGTGTGTCCTATTATGATTGTCTCAAAATCCAAAATAGCTTAAATCCGAGAAAAATATATGATGGGTGTGTTGACTTTTTCGTTTTCGTTTCTTTTTTCTTTTTTTTTAGCAGGGGGGGGGGGGGGGGGGAGGCTAAAGAACTGGATCAGTCAATGCCCTTCCCCTACATGTAATCGTACCATCACAATATAATCTCCACGTCTCTATGCAGTGTGCCATGAAATCATTTTCATCCATGATATCAATACTTCGCATCTTCAAGGTTTCCATGGTTTCTAGCCAATCACACGTGCAGTTTTCAACTATTCCAGCAATAAATCTGCGCGTATGAATGAAAAAAAAAAAGGTTTATGAGAAATAACATCATGATAATGGATTAATTATATACAATACATGTAAATCTGATTTGAAAAGGAACCCATGAGTAAAGGACGTCGACCATCAAGAGAACAATAAATGACTCAGACTATGTTTTTGATATACAGCACATTCTTTCAAATTCATAAAGTTATTACAGTTTGGATTTAGGACTCTATCCTCTGACATGTCTGAAATCCCTTTACAAAATCTAACAAATTTTGAAGTAATACTGTACTTCGACAGTAGTGACTAATAACGAATGAATACCAAGAACGTCCGGGATTGTAATAAAGGTATAATACCTCTGTCACATCGCGATACCAACCTCAAACCGACTCCAGACAGACCGAGTTTGGGCCATTGGGGGTAATGTAAATTTTTGTTCGGTCAGGGCCCCGTTTCATAAAACTTGTTATCAATAACAACTGCTTCATTTATTATATGACAAATTCGCTCTCAGCCAATCAGATCCAAGGATTTCAATTATTGTAACTTGTTACTAATAACAGGTTTTATATGAAACGGGGCGCTGGTGTGCGATCTGGGCCCTGTTTCATGCAATATGTCATCAATGACAAGTTGCAATAACTGTTGTGAGCTACTGAATCATTGTATCTGATTGGCTGAGAGCAAATTTGGCGGTAAAATTCACCGACAAGACTCTTGATGAAACCCCCTAGGGCCCCGTTTCATAAAACTTGTTATCAATAACAAGTTACGATAGTTGTTATGCGAATGTAGCCATCCTGATTGGTCAAATAACACCACGTGACCGTGAAAAAAAAGCACTAACGCACGGCAAATTAAAAGGTATTAAGTACGGCTGAGCTGCGCGTACGCGTACTTCTGGTGCGTGCAAACTTAAAACGCAATGAAATCGCGTAGTTTAATTGTCATTTTAGCGCAGGGATTACATGCGCGCGCTGAAACCCGCGTGACTTTTGTTGGCTGCGCTTATGTGATGTCATCAAGGAAAGCAAATAGCAGCCTCCATGACTAAGTGACTCTTGTCGTTCTATGGGGTTCGTAACCATTTTTATAGACTTCATAATCATATTGCCATATATACCGTTTTATAAAAGTATTAAAACATGGTTGTGAGTTCGTGCGTTAGTGCGATCCGGCAACACGCAGGTTTTTATCGTGGCGTTCAACACACTCGGCTTGCGCCTCTTGCGTATAGTACACCACGATAAAAAACCTTTGTGTTGCCAGATCGCACCAACGCACTCCCAACCTTGTATTAATAGTATACTGAAATCCTTGCATCTGATTGGCTGAGAGCAAATTTGTCATAGAAATGTGGCATTTGCTACTGATAATAAGTTTTAGGAAACGGGGCCGGGGGTGGGGGCGTTTCATCAAGTGTCTTGTCGGTGTTTTTTACTTACACATTTGCTTTCAGCCAATCACATGCAAGGATTTCAGTAGCTTATAACAGTTATTGCAACTTGTCATTGATGACAAGTTTTATGAAACGGGGCCCTCGTCGGTGTGACAGGGGTACATGAGACGTACATCAGGCGCAGATTGGGCAACGGTTCAAGAAGAGCTATCATTTCACTGGCGTGTCTGGGTGAGGAATTTGCCAGAGATCTGTAAAAGAAGATAGAAGCCATCTTAATTTTTGTTCATGTTCGCACCAACATGAATCCTATATAAGCCAGTTCGTAGATACAATCCGAGCATGAGCAGATAAAGGTCATTTGTGACAATAGACCTGGGGGTGTTTCATAAAGCTGTTCGTAAAGTTACGAATGACTTTACGAACGACTGGAACATGTTCTTGGGTGCTATACCAATCAGATTCTCTATCATTTAGCACAAGAACTAATCACCAGTCGTGCGTAAAGTTGTGCGTAAACCCCCTGGGGTGGTATACTGATGTGTATTTTATCTTGATTTTAGTGAAAAGATTTTAATTGTCATAACAACTTTTAAATTGCAACATTTCATTGGTGTTTGCGCAGATGAATTCCGCGTACACAGCCACTTTTGCGCAGTCATTAACCAATGATGCGCCATAAGCGTACACTTTGTTGTGACAATTAAAATTATTTCACTAAAATTAAGATAAAATAAATCTCAGAATACCACCCCTGTTCACAAATATATTCAAATTTTATGATTGTCAGAGGCTTTTCATACATAGCAATAAGTAATGTATGCAAACTGGATTCCAAGTATTGTAGTTCATTCATTAATAACAGGTTAATGGAATACCTCGTTACTACGTCCCCAGTAAAGAAACATCCATCAATTTAAATGGCTTTGGGAACAGGTCTATTTCTAAAACCCAATCGTATTCTGAACTCTGGTTTAACTTAAACTCCAGTCTAAGTTAAACCAGAGCTTTAATCAAAACTGACTAAAACCGTAAGTCCCGCCTAAATTTCCGTACAAAGTTAAGCCATGCTAGACTGGAGTTTAAGTTAAACCGGATTTCTGCAACTATGGTTTAAAGGGCAGTTTTAGACTGGGTTTAAACCACACTTAGACCGCGGTTTAAGTTAAACTGGAGTTCAGAATACGGGCCAACGACACGAATACTATGTGCTCTTGAGTGTCATCATGATCATTCAGTTATTCACCAATGGTGCATTCCATGATACCCAGGTGGAAACATTCTTTCCAAAGGGCGAAACAAATGCTATGAGACACATCTATCACTTTGAGAGTGATTATTCTAAACTGCACAAAGTTGGACCTCTCCATGTTTAAAATATCTGTGGATATTTGGGGTTATTTGTGACATGTGCCACTTTAAAGACCTCAGCCTGACCCAAAACAACCATATATTGACGTAAAGCTTAGTAAATAAAGAATATAATTACCCTTGGTATTCATACATTTTCGTCTCCGTTTATCCATAAAAAATAAAAAAGATATTTTTTTTTGGTCCGCCCCCTCCCTATGGCGTAACAACAGAGGAAACTGCAGGGGGTCGCTAGACGTGTGACGACATGTCATGTATACAGCTCCGAGTGCGTCTACACGATATGTCGTCATCAAATTTTCACCCCCCGCAAAGTAGCGTTCCTCAGAGACGGGGCCCTCGTCAGAAAAACCACCGGGGCTCAACATTCGGGACGCTGTTACTCATTCCACAGGAAACGGAATCTCATGAAGTTGGTTTCAATTTGTTCAGAAAATATATAGCTCCCCGTGGATGAATAAAGGGTATATTTCAAAATTCGGTCAGGCTGAGGTCTTTAAACTGGTCTACTGAACTGAACAATATAGTACCGAAGTGATGACGTCATAAAAAGCTATTTTTTCATTTTGACATTTTTTATACCATATCTCAAAAGAACATGGTGAAAAACAGCCAGAGCCCAAATTTTATGGCAATTGGCTCATTGGGCCCCGAGATATGGCCGCATGAATACCTCCTTAGCCCCATTGAAGTCAGTGTTAAATTGGCCTGGTTCTAAACTGTTAAGAACCAGGCCAATTTACACTGACTTCAATGGGGCTAATTAGATATTCATATAGCCATAACTTGGGCCACCATGAACTGATTCCTGTCAAATTTGATGTGTGAACGTTTTCCATCATGGTCTACCTAAATATGGTCATAAAAATACTGAAATACCAAAATCAAAATCTGATGACGTCAACCTTCGGTACTCGGTATAGTTGGAGTGATCAACGCGGTCCTTAAGTCGACAAAATGACGCCTGCTTAATACACTTAAAAATCAAACATAATAATTACTCTAAATTATTCATTACTTTATATTACGTTTTTTACGAGTTGCACGGTGCAGTATGATACCTTGTTATCATTATTATAGACAGTAGACACTAAATCCCGGTTGACACGAGGCGTCATTTCGATTGCGTTAGTACTGTGAAGGCGATTAACCCATACGTCAGTTATTAAAAATATTGTTTGCACTGTTCTTTTTGCGATCACTTTTTGATCGATATCACTCTTTGATGACGCGCAAAAGACCGTGCAAGTCAATGACGAGGTTCCAACGTCAGTAAATGACGCCTCTTGTGATCTAGGCTTAACGCATTCCTTGTCGCACTAGAGAGGCGTCATTATTTTGTTGACGGAGCCTGCATCAGTAACCAGTGGCGGATCTAGCCGGATTAGACACACTACGTTCTATAGGCCCGCTTTGTTTGTGCACAATGGCGGGCCCGTACAATGTATTGTGTGTTACCAGGCTAGATCCGCCACTGTCAGTAACTGTTACTGGGGCTTCTTTGACGTAATCATGCTATAGAGTGGCATAGTTCAACTTAAAGGCAAAGGCAAAACAATCAGTGACAAACACTGCGTTGATTATTTGACGCATGTACTCATTGCCTTCATTCGCTTGATTAGCGTAGGTCATAACCACATACGCATTAATTAATTAAGAACCCAATAATTATGATTCATGACACCTCGGCCCTCTTGCACAAAAAGTTGCGATTAAACGCAACTCCAAAAATTTAACGCAAGTATTAACTACACGATCCTTATTTGTTGAACTGAAATCAATTTACTTTTTTGAGCTGCGTTTAAACGTAACATTTGATTAATGGCAGAGGCCCCTGGTGTGCAAAATGCATTATGATCTTCATTTAACCGTTTATGAATTTCTCCACCTATATAACAAAGTGAGTGTACCAAGCTTTGAAAGTTGACTATCGTTCCATAATACACTTACAGTGTGTTGAGCAATTGTACATCAGCAAAAGATTCGCCGTTTAGGTGAGTTAGTGGGTTATAATGGAGATACCTATGAGAAAAATAAAGGGAGAAAAAAAAGAAATATTAATTTTCGCTTGAAATCATTATATCTTTATAGTAATACTGAAATGATTTAGTCCATTACAAGTACACTTAATTCTTCATAATAATGTTACACTTTCGTTCATTCTTCTTCTTTTTTCATTCGCCTATACGATTAAGTTATATTTCTTATCCGTTGACGATTTCATTTTATCAAAAATAAAAGTTGATTCATATCATCACTATACCAATAATAATGAATAAATTCGGGAATTTTATAATCTAACACTTTATACTGAAACAGAATGAAGTTTATTTGAAATTCATATTTATTTATTTCTCATTACTGCTAGAATGCGGTAAACAAATTATATACAGATCACTACAGCAATTTTTTGAGAAAATAGAAGGCGGCCAAAACCCGGAAAGCAAAGCTTGTGTTGGGAACGCCCTTTCATTACCCCATAAACTCTCAAATTTAACCCCATTACGACTCTCAGATGGAGAACCATTTCGTGGGAGCACTGTGGTATATTTGTTGAGGCTCTTGACTCTCACACGATAGATCCTAGGTTCAATCCTTCCTCGGTGCTTACATCTGGGGTAATAATGTTTGTAGAGCCCTCAGCTAGAGCAGATATGAAGCTAACACTGGATAAATAAGATCACTTTATTTTATTGTTAAGTGTTATTTCAACTTCGATAATGATGCCATGTTAATGAACTCCGTAGTCCCCGCTTGACAAAAGTTTAATACTGATGAAAATATCGCATTTTAATATGTATTCGTTTGTTTGTTTGTTCGTTTAGTGTTTTTTAAAATTTTCTTTCTATTTAAGATTAGCAGAGTTTTGACATCGGTGCATTGTTCTCCAAAAATGACTGATTGAAAAATAATCATACTTACAGTTCCTTGAGATTTGGAATGTCTTTAAAACAATTCGGATCCAGCGATGTGATGCTATTGTGCGAAAGATCACTGGACAAATGAGAGCAAAATAATATTGAAGCATACTTTCAAGCATTTATACAGCATGTATACAATTAAATACATTTATTTGTCATGTTTGTACTACATGTAACAATGCAGTACAACTCAATCCAAATTAACCGTGGTAACATTATTTTGTTATCCCCTTTTTCCAAAGTGTTCAAATAGGATTATATGGAAAATTGCGTCATATCCCGATGAGCCAGGAACCCGTGTTGGGTACGCCTAAAATATTTGCATAATACCAAAAAAAATGATGAAACGAAAAGGAAAGAGAGAGAGAGAGAGAGAACTGAACTGAACCAACCAAAAGATTGGTTAATGATGCGTGTACAGATGGTAAATTGCGGTAATCATAACCATCCGTATATTGCTAGGAAAATTTCACTTGATGCTCTTTTTATTTTGTCTTTTTTAAGGAATGTGTCATTTTATTGTTGTCCTGCTTTGCAAAACATGTTTGATGATCTTTCTTAGCCCCAAAATGTAGGATGACGTATATAGTGCTTTCAAATTGAATGAATTATATCATAATATATCAGTACATGTATTACATTTTACTGTTATTTAAAAGTGTACTTTCTATTGTTATACTATATTACATGCAATCAATTTGTAATCCTTGAATAAGTATATACTATCCTATAATGGTATTCTTTGTAGCGATATGTAACAACTTTGGTATCCCAAGTGTGTTTCCATATCGAGCCTAAGTAGTCTCTATACTTTGTTTAATAAACTATCAAAACTATATGACGTCTATTAAGATGTCTAATATACATACATCGTAAATTTTCATCAAATTTAAAAACTAATTACCGTCTATATATACATATAATTAAGATATTAGAAATATGCAACAACATTTTCTTGACAAGAAAACCCCACTTATTAGGATACCAATACTTTGTATAAATATATTTATGTATGTTCTTTTGCATTTTTAGTTGCTGTTATGAGTTTATAATCATCATTTTGACTGACTATTGTTATTAATTATTATTATTATCATCGTGATAATCAGGACCTCATGGAAGACCACCATTATATGTTGGTGGTCATGAGTCATCCTGTCTAAATATCAGAGATAAATGAATGAATGAATATAGATAAATAAATAAATACATGAATAAATAAATAAATAAATAAATAAATAAATAAATAAATAAATAAATAAATATATAAATAAACCGAATCCTGTGACCGGGGTAATAATGCTGTAAGCGCTTTGGTCGGTTACATTGTAACTGATAAGGCGCTAGGCTATATAAGAAACAGCTATTATTAATATTATTATTAATAATAAATAAACAAATATATAAATAAGTAAATTACAACTGGATTGCATAAGCATACTCTTCTAGACCTACGTACATAGTATTTAGATGGAGCAGAGGGGGTTCCGAATAAAATAATTCTGCTTTGATTGTGTCCAGGTTGTTGTATGAGAGGTCTCTGCAGAAGAAGAAAACAAATCATTAGTATAGAGTTATATCCTAGTCTTTCTCTTTCTCTTTCTCTTTCTCTTTCTCTTTCTCTTTCTCTTTCTCTTTCTCTCTCTCTCCCCTGTCTCTCTCTCTCTCTCTCTCTCTCTGTCTGTCTCTCTCTCTCTCTCTGTCTCTCACTCTCTACAGTTATTACAGGAAACATGAAATCTGGAGAAGAGAAAGTTAATAACAAAACAGACAAGGAATGAACTATACATATTCCGATCTCAGGAATTGAGGAAAGAAAACTGCTTCTTACATTGACTGCAACGCCGCCGCACCGTTGAATGCACGTGGGCCTATCGAAGACAATTGGTTATGCGACAGCCATCTGCAGTTATCGATGAAAAAGGAAAAAGCTGATATTTTGACTAATTACAAGAATCAGAAGTCGCATTATGACTGTTGATATCCAGTAAATGACTAGAAATATTTTCCGCAGTCAATTCCTGCAAATACTTTTAAAAAAAAAGAATGAATTCTGACTAATCATACAACAAATTAACTACATACTATGATATACATGTAGGTTCGGAAAGAATCACAGTACATAATAGGTTAACATATAAATACTAATAATATATACACTGATATCAATTCAAACACGTAGTCTGTTCTAAACAAAGTCATAATATTTCTATTTATTATCTGCCACCCCCTGTCTAAATGTCTTTCGTTCTCTCTGTTTCTTTTTTCTCTCTTTTTAACTCTTTCTTTTTCAATCTCCATATGACATGCCCATTTCCATTTATCACTGCATGTTTGTTTGTCTGTTTTCGCACGCGGGCGTATATAACCACCAATATAAGTATATTAATAAACTTACAATGTATTTAGATTTTGAAGTCCTCGAAACGAGTGAGACTTGACAGCAGCAATCTTGTTGTATCTGAAATCCCTGCAAAGATGGAAAAAAGAGGGTGAGGGTTAAAGATGAGAAAGATAGTAAAATGTCAATTACAGAATTAAACTTTCATTTAAACAAGATGAATGCGACTGCGTCTCCTATATGCCTCCGCCTAAATTCAGTTGATGGCTCAAACTGTTCTTGTTCTTGAAATATTGTGATAACCAGAATAAAAAAGCTTCTATTTACATTTTAACTGACTTCTTTGACATTTGACCTTACACCTTATAACCCAAAAGTCTGATCACTTTAAGTCCTCCTAGTCATGAATACAAAATAGTTGCGATATGCTGATAACAAAGGTAAAAAAAACACATTAATTTCACATACACAATCATGTATAATGACCTCTATGACCTGTCACATTGACCTACCTTTGAACAAAAATTCAGTCGGTTCGTCTCACTATGGTGATGCATACTAGTTCCAAGTTTGAAGTTAATGGATCAAATGGTTCTTGAGATATCACGTTAACAAAGCTAAAACCTGCAATTTCAGAATTGACTTCTATGACCTTTGACCTTTGACCTACGTATCCCAAAATCTAATCAGATCGTCTTTCTATGGTGATACATATTATTACCAAGTTTGAAGTTCATACCTCATGTGGTTCTTGAGTTATCGCGAGGACGAGAAAGCGGGACAGACGGACGGACGGACAACCTGAAAACATATCCGGCACCACCTTCGGTGGGCGGAGGCATAAAAAGCTGGAAAGTGTGTATCAAGCACATGATTTACTTTTTTGAATATCATGGATAGATAAAATTAAATCAACATCTTCACTGCCATTATCAGCATCATCATACAATCATAAAAATCATTATGAGATCATTATCATCATCATCGTAATCATCATATTTATAACCACCATCATCACGATCATCATCATAATCATCATCATCATCATTATTACAATCTTTATCATCATAATCATCATCATCATCATAACCATGCAGTAGTTCAGTACCACAATGATCGCCATCGTCATCATCATCATAATCATTAATAATGAACACTTGTAATGCGCCGGTATCCATCGTGGATAGATGCTCATGGCGCAGTGAAAGGAAGATAGAAGATATAAAGAAATATAATGAGAAAAGGTATGAAGGAAACATTTACCATGATGATGATGGTTATTATCATAACCATCATCAACATCATCATCACCACCATTATCATCATCATCATTATCACCATCATCATACTCATCTCCCTGACTCTTTACTCACGCCTCTTCGAATGCTGGAAGATGGATCTCCAGGAGGGAAGTTGGTATCTCCTCAAGCTCCTCCCACTGGTCTTCTTCAAGGTGGTGAGGATTACACATCAGACGGGTCCCTTCACAGATACATGCAGATTGGAGGCAGTGATCATGGTCCATAGAGATAACGCATTGAACCAAGACTAAACACAGGATGCAAACTGTTACTACAGAGAGTTGCATCGCGGCTATGTCATCGTCATGTCGTCAGCTTCGAACTGAAAATTAGTGGGAAACAATCAAAACACAAAACAATTGGAATAAAAGAATCCGTTTCTTCTCATTTGCTACCCCCCCCCCCCACCCCCCCCCCCCAATCTCTCTCTCTCTCTTCCCTTTTCTCTATTTCTCTTTCACAGAATGAACCATAATAATGATCTAGCCATCATTCATTGTTGAATACCTTCTTCTTATAGAATGCTGCTTTTACCATTATTTAGGTAAATAACCTTGCCTTTGTCTTGAGATAAATGGTCCCACTACCTTGCAGCCCCTAATCAATAATCTATATCATTGTCATCACCAATATAGTAATTATGGGGGTTTTGTGTCCGGACACTTAACACAAATTAGCCTGTCAATTTTGCCGTCACATTTTACGAAAAATATGCATCAGGTAACACTGAAATCAGAGAAAATTTGCAATTCATATGATTTTCAACCTATCCTGTGAAAGATTTGCGAAAATACGGCATGAAAAATTGTTCAATTTACTGTTTAAAAATGACCTGTCCGGACACACAACGTCTGGGTATATCGTCGTCGTCATCATTATCATTACCAACATCATCAGCATCATCGTTATTCGTCAACATCGTCGTCATTATTATTATCAGTGGCATCACCAATTCACCATAATCGTCACCATCATCAGCAGCATCATCATCACTTCTAAATATCGTCTTCATCAACATTATTGTAGTAGGAATTACCCCCACCCCCTATAGGGCTTTACCCATTAGAGGGCGCCATACACCTTTGGGCACGAGACTGCGTGGAAATTATGCTGAACCGAACAAGACTGACCGAACTGGAAACTACAGAACCTTTAGTCTCGGTAAGTTCGGCGCTTTTCACCATTTACAGTAAGTTAAGTATTTACTCGTGTAGTTGAGGTCCTTAAGACCAAATCTACATTATTGACGCTGCTTGCAGATCTGAATTTTGCCTTTGTGGGCGAATTTTGTCTCGTAATTTTTTGACACAGCGGGCACAGCTGCCCATATACGCATAGGCATCTTGTGCGACCCCGTGCGTTGGGCTAAGCTGCTCGCTGTGCCTGATATTGGAATCACAGTAGGGTAAAAATTTTGATTATTGTCGAAGGCAGGGCTGCTAGGTCGGCCTTGTTTATTTTGACCGTGGTGATATATATTTTTGTGCGTTTGGTGTGAGTGTCATCGGTCGGGCTGAGTTATTGGCCCGGCTTGAGGCATTTTTCTGAGTTTTTTTTAGTCGTCTGTCCCAGTGTAGTTCCGGCGAATTTTTGCCGGGGTTTTTTCCGTTGGGGGTGAGAAGGCTAGTGCTATACACGTGTGTCCTTGTTTTGCTTCTGTCACGGGTGTTTGGCCTTAGTTAACGCTGTGAGGTGTCTATTTTGGTGTCTTTTTAAGGTGATTGTCGTTGTGCGTGTGCTTTTGGGGTGTGAAAGTGGGTTATTTGTCAGTTTGAGTGTTCGTTTCGTCTGCTCACTATTTGTTGTTAGCGCGTAGGTTCTCGCAAGGGCCTGGGCTGGAACGGCTATACTCGTATAGCTATAGTGGTTGTGGCTGGCGGAGGGATACTCTTTGGGCTTTCCGTCGTGGATCGACGCCATCTTGTTTTCTTGTGCTGTGCAAATCCGTGCAGATCGACACAGACGTCAGCTTTCTGTAGAGAACGTCAATTGATCCTTAATTAGGTAAGTCTTTGGTATTTTTATCCGTTTTCATTTATATAGTGAACTGTTTCTGAGTTTGAGTGGGTATATTGTGCCCTGTTCGGGTTTGTTTTGGGCAGGTTTTCTGCGCCAGAACGCTTGGAGTTTCGAGCTAGTCTAGTGGTCTATAGTGGTAGGCTGTGTGTAGTCTATTGTGTGAGTGAGTTTATGGTTTCTGCTTGTGTTGCGTGTGGACCCACCCACTCGTTGTAGTGCGGGAGTCCGGTTAGAAAAATAGAAAAAAAAAAAAAAAAAAGGAAATAAGTTTGTGACGGTGTGTGGTGTGATTATTCGTGTGTGAGTGTATTAGCGAGATTTCGTTAATAAATTAGGAAACTCCAAGTGTTGTAATATTTTCCTGTCGGTAGTTTAGGACTGGACGGGAATAAGCGGTTATTTTAGAGTAGTGTTTAGATCGTCGCAATGACGGAGGGGGAGGATAGACTCCCCATCAATATGTGTTCCTACGAGGAACTTGCATCAATGCCGGGCTCAACCCCGTGCAGGCCGGGATCATTTTAGGGCTCCGGACTGAGCATGGGAATATAACCCCTGAATTATTTGTGGAATTTCCAGGGCTTACAGAGTCCCGGGGGCTGGTTGACCAATTCGACTTTGCTACTCGGGACGTAGAGAGCACCTGGGTCACAGAGGGGCCGCCCCTTCAGGGTGGGGGCAAAGGGGGTGTTTACACCAGTACCCCCAACGGGGCTAGGGCCCACGTAGGACAAAGGGGGGCAATAGACCATCAGTACCCCTATGATATTTATCCGCCTCCCTCAGGGGATGTGTCGCGCAAATCCCGGGGCGTAGCCCCGAGCATGTCTCACATTCCTGGGGGGCCCCAATATAGAGCTGGGGAAAACCCAGGGGAGGGCGGACCTATTGGTTATCGGCTGATGGGGAGGGCAGGTGAGGTTCCCATGGAGTCCGGGGGTTGTTCATGGAGGGGGGCGGGGTACGTCAGCCCCCCTACCCGAGTAGTCCCCCAACAGGGGGGCTCATTTTGGCAAGCCAGCCAGAGGGGCACTGCGGTGGGAAGGGACCACCGGGTCTCGTCACACCTGGGGTTTAGTTCCAGGGACATTCGGGAGGAATTTCAACCCCAATTAGGCCGGGAATGCTTAAGGGATAGTCATGGAAGGGGCAACCCCCTTTCAGGGTATCCAGGGGGTCCTATAGGGTCCCCCCTCTTTCCTGAAGAGCAAGATTATAGGTTCTCTGCTCCTAGGAGGGGTAAGCTTGGGGAAAATGCAGGTAGGCCAGCCTACCAGCCGCTTCCCAGAACTATCTCCTTTGACGGGCGGGGAAACTGGAAGGCATTCTTCCATAAATTCACGGCTTTTGCCGACCGGCAGGGGTGGGAATCTCCTCAACGACTAGATCAACTTAGTTGGTGCCTGGAAGGAAAAGCGGGAGAGTATTTGAGCTTGGCTCTTGAGCGGGAGCCAGACTTGGAGTATTTCTCGCTCGTACGCAAATTGTCGGAGCGATTCGGGGAGGGCGGGTTGCCGGAATCCGCCCAACTCGAGTTCGCGGCGGCCAAGCAGGGACCAGAAGAGTCTCTGCCCGATTGGTCCGATCGGGTGCTCGGGTTAGCCCTTCGGGCGTTTCCCGGGGCCAGGGGTCGTATGTACAACAGCAGGCCATTCTCCGTCTGTGCCAGGGGTGCTCAAATCGGGAGGCGGGGTGTCATACGCTGACTCAACACCCCGCCACCGTAGAAGAAGCCGAAAAAACTATCCAGTGGCACCAGCATGTACACAGGGCTATGTACGGGCGTGGGCGACCTGTCAAGGCTGTGGCCTTGAAGGACGAGGGGGATTTCGAAGTCCGCAAAATAGACCTACCCCCTCAATCGTCGAGCCGTCCCCCTGGAGACCGGCAGCGCGCCGCATTGGGTGAGCCTCGGGGCCGCCTAGAGGCCCGGGTAACCGATTTGGATGCCCGGGTAGCCGGTTTGGATACCCGGGTAGCCAGTTTGGATACCCGGGTAGCAAATTTAGAGCGGGACCTCCGGAAGGTCCTAGAGGCCCTGCAGTCCAGGCCGGGGGCTTCCCGGGAGCGAGCTAAGTCCCCGGGGGGCGATCGGTGTTATGCCTGCGGGGGGCACGGACATTTCCGGAAGGATTGCCCCACAGCCAAGGGAGACAAAGGGAACGTGCGGGTTTCCTTTGTCAACTGTCCTGAGGAGGAAAACTCCAGCGGGTCGGAGGCAGAGGCCAGCCCCCGGCCCGACCCGAAAGAGGCCAACTAAGGACTGGGTTGCCGGGCAACCAGGCGGCTGAAAAGCACCTGGGAATGCCGGTTTCTGACAAAACCTGGTCAGAAGACGCCTCCAAGGAGCTGGGAGAGGTTTTCACTGCAGGGGATCCAGTAGTGGGGGCATTTTCCCAGTATATAGCGGAAGTCACCACTTCCGAACTTCCAACCAGTCCAAGGGAGACCATTTCTTTGGATCCGAGGCCGGATATTGCCTCGAGTCCGGAACCGGAATCCGATGAGATAGAAGAAGTGGTAGTTTGCCGACTTCAGTCTTCTTCTTCGCTCAGTGTCCCTATAGTTATAGGGGGTCACCCCCTTAGAGCAATAGTGGATACGGCGGCTGAAGTCTCTATCATCTCCGATCGGGTGCTGCAACACCTGAAACCGCAGCCGAAAGAGCTCCGGAATGCCATATTACATGCGGCGGGTAGAGACATGAGCATGAAGGGGACAATAGTGGGGCCGGTGAGTATTCAGTTGGGGGAACAAACGTTCTCTGAGCGGCTGTATGTTGCACCTATCACAGATGATATGCTACTGGGAATGGATTTTCTCGGGAAACATAGGGCAATTATACATTTGTTTCACCCGAAGCTGGTGCTAGGGGGAGAAGAGATTCCCATGCTACATGGGGATAATCCCAGGCAGATGGGTGTAGCAAGGGTCCATGTCCGCAAGAGAATTGTAGTCCCACCTAATACAGTTAAGAGGATAACCGGGGTCCTAGACCAACGGTTAGGGGACTATGTGTTCGAGCCACTGTCGGGTCACTCATTCCTCTTGATTCCTTGTTCCGTGCACGGGGCGGGGAACGAGATGGAGGTATATGTGGTTAACCCCACGGACCGGCACCGGAAAATTACCTGTGCGGACGTCCTTGGGGAGGCACATGAACTCCAGGCCGAGGTCTCTCAGGTGGCTTCCTCGGTAAGCTTTGACGGGGAGATCTCCCAAGTCAAAACAGGGGGGACCGAGGGGGTCCCACCCCACCTAGCCGAACTGTTCAAGCAGTCCTCAACCCTTTTATCGGAGGAAGGGCGGGACAAACTCCGGGATTTATTAATTCGTTTTTCCGGGGTTTTCGCCCAAGACGAATTCGATTTAGGGAAATTTGAGGGTGTTGAACATTCCATCGATACCGAAAATGCAGCCCCGGTTAAACAGAAAATGAGGCGTACTCCGCTGAATTTTGCCGGGGAAGAAAAGGCGCATCTGGACAAGATGACTAGGGCAGGGATAATCCAACCTTCCCAGTCCGAGTGGGCCTCGGCCCCGGTCTTAGTCCGGAAGCGTGACGGGGGTGTCCGGTGGTGTATAGATTACCGGGCACTGAATGCGGTAACTCGCAAAGATGTTTACCCGCTACCGAATATCGAGGAATGTTTGGACACGCTAGTTGGTAACGCTTGGTTCTCTAAGCTGGATGCGAATTCGGCTTACTACCAAGTAAAAATAAAAGCGGGAGACAGGAAGAAAACCGCTTTTACCACAAAGTACGGGCTCTATGAGTTTGTGCGGATGGGATTTGGTCTGTGTAATGCGCCAGCGACTTTTTCGCGGGCGATGGACCTAATCCTAAGGGGAATAAATTGGCAGACTGTCCTGGCCTTCCTGGATGATGTTGTTGTCTTGGGAAAGTCGGTGGAAGACCACCTAGCCAATCTGGAGGAAGTCCTGGGAAGGTTCGCTAAATTTGGGCTTAAATTGAAGCCTAAAAAGTGCGTTCTATTCCAGGAAAAGGTGGAGTTCTTGGGGAGGGAGGTGAGCGCTAACCGGGTTCAGCTCCGGGAGGAGCATATCCGGGCGGTCCGCCAGTGGCCCACTCCAAGAACTACAAGACAAGTCGAACAATTCCTGGGCCTGGCCAACTATCACCGGGCGTTCATCAAGGGCTTTGCTGCTACTGCAGTTCCCCTCTACCGGATCACCGGGAAACAGCAGTTTCAATGGGGAATAGAACAACAGCAAGCCTTTGAAGGAATTAAAGACAGTCTCACGGAGGCACCGGTACTCACTATGCCTAACGGCCGGGATTTATTTATTCTGGACACAGATGCTTCTAATGAGGCCATCGGGGCAGAACTCCTTCAGGTACAAGAAGGGGAAGAGAGGGTGGTGTCCTATGGCAGTTGTGCGCTAACCGCGGAACAACGGCGGTACTGCGTAACTCGGCGAGAACTGCTGGCGGTGGTTAAATTCACTCGGCAGTACCGCCATTATCTGCTAGGGAAGCCGTTTGTGGTCCGCACAGATCACAGTAGCCTCACATGGCTTCTCCATTTTAAGTACCCCCAGGGGCAACTAGCCCGCTGGATGGAGGAGCTCAGTCAGTATGACCTGCGCCTGGAACATCGTCCGGGCAAGAAGCATGCCAATGCTGATGCTCTGTCTAGAGTCCCACTAGCAGAGCCGCTTTGTGAAGAGTACCGGTTGGGTTTTAGTTTAGAACACCTGCCGTGCGGAGGGTGCGGATACTGTTCCAAGGCTCACAAGAACTGGGCCACTTTCGGCGATGTGGTCGATAATGTGGTTCCCCTTGCTGGCCGGGCCGCAAGGGTGAAGGCCATGTTTGAGACAGGGCTAGAGAAGAGTTTTGGAGCGACTCATGTGGTAGTCTGCACTTCGTCGGCGGGGGCCGGAGCTGTGGTGGGGGAACCCATAGTAAGAACAGCAAGGCTCCGACCTGTGGAAGTCGCGGAGGAGGAACCCTTGCCTGCAGATAGGATGCGGGCTGAACAAGAAAAGGATCCTGCTCTGATGGCTTTGGGGAAATGGCTCGATGATCGGCAGGAACCGGATGAGGCCACTATAATGCTGTGGGGTCCGGAGGAGAAATTTCTCTGGATTAACAGGGCCCAGTTCCTGCGGGTAGAACGAGTCATATGCAAAAACGAGGAGGACCAGGGCGCGCGGCTGTTGGTGCCCAGGTCATTGAGGGAGGAAGTCATGCGTGCAAGTCATGACATTCCGGCCGCAGGTCATCCCGGCAGGGATCGGACCAAGTCCTACATTCGGGCCAAGTACTTCTGGTACAAAATGGGCAAGGATGTGGCGGATTATGTCCGAACTTGCCCGACCTGCAATAGGAACAAGAAGGCCACCAGGTACGGTAAAAGTCCCATGCGGAATTATCACGCAGGGGCTCCCATGGAACGGGTTCACCTGGATTTTCTGGGGCCATTGCCTAAGTCGTCCCAGGGGAATGAGCATATCCTCATGATGGTGGATCAGTTCACTAAGTGGGTAGAGTGCGTCCCACTGCCATCTCAGACAGCGGAGGAGACTGCCCGTGCTGCGGTTGGGGAATTCTTTTGCCGTTTCGGGTATCCGTTCGCTATTTTTACGGACCAGGGGAGAAATTTCGAGAGCAGACTTTTCAAAGGTATCTGCAAGGTTCTCCTGATCCACAAGGCCAAGACGACGCCATACCGACCTTCGGGTAATGGCCAGGTGGAAAGGTACAATCGTACCTTGATGGATGCTGTCCGGTGCTATATCGGGCGGACCCAGAATAAGTGGGACGAGTACCTGCCTCAGATCGCTGGAGCGCTAAGGGCTACGGTTAACCGTAGTACCGGATATACTGCTAACCGGCTGATGCTAGGGCGGGAGGTGAATCAGCCAGCCCATCTTATGTATCCTCTACCCGGGGACAGTGTGACTTGGGACCAGGAGGAATACTTGGGCAGGCTAATGAAAGCAACCCAGGCTGCTCATGAGACGGCCCGGGCTAATCTGAGGAACGCTCAGATGCGTATGAAGCGGGACTACGATGTACATTCTTTCCGGAGGCAGTTCCAGGAGGGTGACCCGGTTTATGTCCTTGACACTGCAACTGTCAAGGGCAAATGTAAGAAACTGAGCAGCCCCTGGAAGGGTCCCGGGAAGGTAGTCAAAAGGTTAACCCCCGATCTGTATCGGGTGGAGCTCCGGAAGTCGGTTTCCACCGTACACCAGGATCGGCTAAAACCGTGCCGGGACCGAGAGTTGCCGGAGTGGTGCCGAGAGGGAGGCGAGCCGACCCGGAAGCTGTGTATTGCTTATGTCGCAAACCATATGACGAGACCCGCTTCATGATTGGCTGCGACGGCTGTGATGATTGGTTTCATGGGGACTGCGTGGGGGTAACCCCTAGCGAGAGTACCCATATAGATAAATATTATTGTCCTCTGTGTGTGGGGCAGGAAAGGAAGTAAGTTTAGGTTTCCGTTCATGTGTGCGGGGACTAATTATGCTTTCCTTTTCTCTTCAACGCCCTGGTGAAGTCCTTCACCAAGGACCAGTTGATTGCTCTCCGCAAGGACCGTCTGGATCGTTTGCTAGAGGAAACTAGGGTTAACGCCCTGGCGCTCTACGGCCGCAGGCCCGGAAATCCGCGGGAACTCCATTCCCGTGTTCCTGGTGAAACCCACGGGAACTCCATTCCCGTGTTCTTGATGAACTAATTGGTGGGAACTTTTGAGTTTCTATCATACTACTTTTTGCTATATTAGCAAATGTGTAAATGTGTTTTCTATATTTTGGGTTTTTTCTAATGCCCGTTGGCATATATTATGATTGTTCCAGGGAGACTTTTTTCCAAATGGCTCGCTCTGAGTAATGGCGGCACTGACGCCTCCTTCCCGCGCCGGAGTGACCTAGGTGAGCTTCCGGTTCTCCGGCCACTCTCCGAAAAACTCAAGAAATGTACCTCTTGGGTAGGTAAGATGGCGCCGTAGTCCGGAAGGACAAGTGGACAGCTCACCGCTATGAGAGCGTGCATTATTCTGGGTAGGGAATCTCCTCTGGCATATGTTTCTAGTTTTTTGGAGCGTTGGGTTTATTGAAAAAAAAAAAAAAAATGTGTTCTGGTTCTATATTGCTCGTAGTTCTGGGGCAAGGAGAGAGAATTTTTTTTTTCCTTTTCATTCGGGTGGGATTTTCCCGGGCCCATTTTGGTTATGGGCCGGGTTTTTCAAAACAGGGGAATGTAGTAGGAATTACCCCCACCCCCTATAGGGCTTTACCCATTAGAGGGCGCCATACACCTTTGGGCACGAGACTGCGTGGAAATTATGCTGAACCGAACAAGACTGACCGAACTGGAAACTACAGAACCTTTAGTCTCGGTAAGTTCGGCGCTTTTCACCATTTACAGTAAGTTAAGTATTTACTCGTGTAGTTGAGGTCCTTAAGACCAAACCTACATTATTATCATGCACACCACTACACCACCATCTCCGATAAACGACCGTATCACAACAACGAACAACTCACACTAATAGAATGTTGCCCAAACATTATTCTTTGATTCGCGCTACTTTCCGGATGTCATATTGAAGTTGGTTCAAAAGCAGAAATCCCGTGCATCTCGAATTCTTTGTAGGATCATCATGATAGGTGCATTTTGCATGTTGATAATGATGTGAAACTTTAGCCAGCAAAGAAATAGGTAAAGGTCAGTGCGCGTATCTAGCATGCATGACGCATAACCGCAAAATAGTGCGCGCAAGTAAAAAAAAAGGGGGAAAAAAAGGCGCCTAGCCCCCCTTCCAGCCCCTCCCCCAGCTACCCAGGTTAAGTCTTCTTTATTTCTTGCTTATTACCATATTTTTTTTATCTTTGGTTTACCTTCATCATTTTCCTTTTCTCTCATTTGTGTGAAACTTCTTGCATAATATAGCATGTTTCAAAATTAAAACTTGTAACTTAATTTGTTTAACAATAAAAATTAATGTTTGAGCTAAAGCTAATGTAAATTTTGAATTTTGAATAAAACATGGGAAATGACTCAATTTCTGGTGCAGCTAGGTCAGCCGATTTTCTTTATCAACATTTCCTATCAACACATTAGAAAAATAAAAACAAATTCCTATAGCACAATGTACAATCATTCATATACACCGCTCAGCAAGAGTGATTATTCATGTGGATTTAAGTGCTCTGAGCATCTGAAGAGCTTATCTCCGTAAACAATCATGAGATCGGGTTATGAAAGCTATCATCCACATCTTGATAAACAATCTCTAGATGAAAGTTTTGTATTATTTTGTTTCTAATTAATCTCACCTCGTCAACGCATGTCATTTACATGATATGCGGAAGAAGTCGAGGACCTATGGATGCGATTTTTTTTTCGAACTTACTGCAAAATAGAAGGCATTCATGTAGAACATAAATGGGGACTGCTTGGGTGACATGCAAGGGTGTCGATCCGTGTTCACGATTGGGGGGGGGGGGGGGGATGACCGGCGAGGGAGCGAAGCCAATGGCATGTCTAGGGATTATGGCGCCTGGGGCAGAAACTGAATTAACACCCCCCCCCCCCCCCAACCCTAAAAAACGCAATTTCTTGTGCATTTTACCCAGGAAAT
This sequence comes from Heliocidaris erythrogramma, assembly GCA_025617745.1. Lineage (NCBI taxonomy): Eukaryota > Metazoa > Echinodermata > Echinoidea > Camarodonta > Echinometridae > Heliocidaris > Heliocidaris erythrogramma. Next base: position 9,159,756 of record CM046870.1, read on the forward strand.
TTTGATTTTGAGCGGTAGAGGAGCTGGAATTTTATACATTGATAAACGAGGGGGCAAAAAATTTGACACTTTTAATCATAACAATAGTTAGGATGATATTATATTATGCATCAACATAGTACTTAACAAAGTTTTTTTTTTCTTACTATACTTTTGGAGGGCTGCATGACATCGTCTCGCGGGCCGCAAGTGGCCCGTGGGCGGCACGTTCAGAACAAGGGCTTTAAGCTATTTAGAAACTACTATAAGTCTACTGGGGGCGCGAAATTACGAGATCTTGAAAGAAAATAATTATGCGAGGGAGCAAAGCGACTGAGCTTTTGAAAAATGTTCGCATTTCAAACCTTCAAAAATTAGATTTCTACTATTCTAGTGCATTTACCCTGCGGATTCTTCATTTCCCCCTTTTTTTTTCTCTCTCCTTTGCGTTTTTTACACCCCTCCAAGTGCCGCCAAAGGCACGTGCCCCCTGCCCCTAGATACGCCACTGAGCGAAGCGACCGAGCGGGGGAGGGTGTTTCAAAAATCTGTCTATAAATCTTGCATTTTAGAGCATCCCAAATTTTTATTTTTTTTTAATGAAAAGAAGGAATGCACAAATCTACACCAATGGACAGAACCCCTCAATTGAGAATAACAATGTGAGTGAACGAATTTTCTTCGATATTTTCGCATTTAAATTATGGCATTCCTTATTTCCTTACTTCTAATCATTAAAGAATGTGATGGTATTTCAAGATCAAACATAATGAGTTTGGATAATTATTAGTTTTAAGTTAATGTATCATAATTCTTATTTATTTCATGCAAAAATATTGTGGGGGATGATTATACAGGCCATCCCCCACCTCAAAGTTTTGGGGGATATATACAACCCATCCCCCCCCCCCCCCCCGGGATCGACACCCATGGTGACATGAGAAAATGAATGGAAAACGGATGAAGTGACGTGTGAAGGAAAGCGGATATGAAACAATCATTCTGTTACCGTCTGGGCCGGGCTATGATATATTCTTTTTTTTTTCTTTCAAAATAGGTTGACTGATATATAGCTTTATTTTTTTAGTCCGGATTTTTTTTATGGATTATGAGGCAAGATAGAGCCATTGATAAATATTACTCCAATTTATTGACCTCAGAAACCCCATTTATTTGATTCAACAAAGCTCGTTACTTATACTGGCGCGTCTGTCTGTCTATCGCCTATCCACAGATAACCATCAGTTATTCTGATTTGCGTAAATTATCTCTTAGGGATTAAAGTAATTCAAATGGCCGTGCGTAAATCTGCGCTACACGGAAACTTATCAATCGGATTTCATATCTATTCATTTATTCATAAGTAAAGAGAATTATTTATTTTGCCCCTTCCTTTTCTAAAGCAGAGAACACAGGTATACGAACTATGAGTAACAGGTGTGTTCTTTGCACGTGTACGTATATGCCTCTTTCATATTCTTTCATTGAACATAATTATGACTTTGAACTTTGAACTTTGAACTTTATTTCTATCGACCCCTTTCGGAATATGAGAAAATACATATAATACATAGTAGTATATACATAACATGCTTAAATAAGATGGCAATATAGGCAAAAACAAAATCCAGAAAACTATGAAATCATAGTTTACACAATACATGTGAATCATAACCTGAGATTATAACGCGTGCCGTTATTACTTATGATCTACAAACCTTTAACATAACAATTTTAACAAACTTGGTAAGTTTTGACAGTGTTCTTGCGTCTTTGATATTGAATAAAGTACACATTTTCAATGTGTTTGGGCGGTTTCTATACTGAGGTAGGATATATTTGTCTCTATCTTCTGCGAAGTAAGCACACTCAAAGAAGTAGTGAAATGACTGAAAGGCCCATGTTCAGAACTCCAGTTTAAAACTAACTGGGCCGGGGTATTTTGGGAGTTCTTATGGCCGGGGGGGGGGGGGGGCCTCCCAGCCCCCTCCCCCCCCCCCTAAGATCTCGGCAACGGTTGACTCTGCGCGCATGAAATTTGACACAGATGTAGATTAACTTGTGTAGAACACAATCCCGGTGTAATTTTTTCGATTTTTTTTTCTCAAAATGGTAAATTTTGCTATATGAAGATGAAAATGGATCGAATATTGCCTGTAACTGGACCTCTAAGATTCACAAATACATAAAAAGAAAGAAAATTGGGTAAAACGGTGTTTTATTAAATTTGCATAACTCATTAATATGCAAATTAGCTGTGTCATGTGTATTACAAGCCAATAATGTATTTCTTTGTTTTTATTCTTATGTATTTTGCCATAGGCTAATACACACGAATGGAGAATTTGATCATTTTGCTTGACATGTGATCAATAATTGTAATCTGACACCAGAACCGTATGACCGATCCACATAAATGAGGTATCAAAATGTGCGTGAAACATCAGGGAAAAAAGTCATGAAATTTGAGCGCGAAAGATTCAGCCGTCGCGAGGCCACGTACAAAATTCGGGAGGGGGGCTCCCAGCCCCCCCCCCCCCCCACCCCGGCCTAGTTAGGGTTAACTTAAACCACGGTCTCAGAGTTGTTTATACTGAGTCTAAACCTGCCCGAAACCGGATTTTTTTTTTTCGAAAAATCACAGCATTCTGAACCGGAGTTGAGAATATGGGCCAAAGAGTCTATAACTGAACATACTAGGAAAATTTGACAGAAATTATTTTTCTTTCCAAATGTTGACTTAAGTGAATTCTATCATAAACGAAATACTATACATTAACATTTGATTACTGGTTCGTTTAATACCGATTTTCCGTAAAACAACATTATGAATTTTAACCCCCAGATCTCCCCGAACTTTTACTTTGAATATAGAATGGACTGACCCCCTTCCCCGCCAAATGGCATGAAAAAAAGGGGGAAGAAAGAAAGAGAAAGAGGGTGGAAGAAGACGCTACGGCCACCTCCAATCTGACCCTGCCCCTGAACAATATAGCCTTGTTGATTATAGCACTTCATTCACCTAGTAAAAACGATGCCCCCATCCCCCTTCCATGATGCCGGTACCCAAATAACAAATAATTATGTAACCACAACTTCATTTCCTATTATATGAATATAATGAATGACTTTCCCTGGGGCGTGATGGCTTAGTGTTTGAGCAGTGGTCTCGTAACTGGGCGGTCCCGGGTTCAAAACCTAATCGATGCGTTATGCCCTTTGGTAAGGCATTCATCCTCATTACCAAGTCCCCGGATAGGACTCAACCCGCAGCCCCCCCCCCCCCCCCCCCCCCGGCTGCCTATATAATTATCTACAAGCATGTACATTTGCTTTTTAACCAGTCAGGTAAAATAAAACATCTATCACAATATTGCATGTGAAAATTATGTGCTAGGGGTGTACATAAATAAGGTGGACTTAGTGTTTCCCTTTTCAAACTATAATTTTCAATCATATGTACTTAATCCTCCCAAAGTATTGATATCATGAACATTCATTGTCTTGTCAATGTCGACGAAATTTACTCCTATAAGAGGCAAATTTATCTTTTAATTCATAATAAAAGTTATTTTAACTTTGCCTTTTCAGTCTCTAAAAATTCATTTCAAATCGACTTAACCACATTGCATCTCTTTATTTTAGGAACAAAATTTAGTACCATAAAACGGGATGAATGCACCGTGGTGCATGGAAGAAGAATAATTATAGGAAGGGTGTTTTTTTTTAATTTAAAAAAGTGATGCCTACCCTTTTTAATTTTTTAAAATTAATTTGTTTTCCATTTTATTCATTATAAAAATGGGCTGCTTCAATACTATAAAAAGTATTTTTTCAGGAAGCATTTCAATTTTTTGTTCCTATTCACCCTTTTTTACCGTATACCGCTACCTATATTCTGAGAATATGGAAGTTCTCGAAAATTAATGTGTAGCGCCATCTTTAGAATGGTTCCGATTAAAAAATGGTAAGCTGAATGAATACAGCTTTTGTTATACCGCTGAACAGGAAAATTTGAGCAATATTCAAATTGTGTGGGGTTTTTTTAAAGCAGTTTTTATTTTTCACTGACAAAAAAAGAAGGCCTACAAAAATTCGAAACAAACTATATAAAAAATAACAATAAAATTATGAAAATAACTTATGTAAGAAGAACAAGAAGGTGTAGAGGATGTGGGTGAGAGGTGAAATTTACTCAAACAAAAAAGACCACTGTCTTGATCAATCAATGATGATAGCCTTGAAATATTTGTATATTAAAAGCCTGAATGAACCTTTTCATTAAAACGATAGGAAACGTGTGGAATCGAAGTGATTCATAATTTCACGGCAAGTCGAATTATACACGTAAGAGGGAGAGAGAGATATAGATAGAGAGAGGGGGGGGGGGGGAGGGGGTCCATGGTTGTATGCAGTATTGAATATCGGGAGATCGAGAGAGAGAGAGAGAGAGAGAGAGAGAGAGAGTTAGTCAGTAATTGACAGTGACCTAATTATCGGGTTCATTGGTTATCTTGTCAAGGTAAATTGCCCCCTTGTTTTTTACGTTTTCTTTCACTCTTATATAGTTTATGTTCTAATGTATTTATACTTGACAAATCAAATGAAATCAAATCAATTCAAATCGAGGGAGAGGGATTGCTTGAGAGAGATATATATATATATATATTGAGAGAGATCGATAGAGAGAGAGAGAGAGAGAGATACAATAGAGGAGAGGAAGAGAGGGAGGGGAGATAAAGAGAGAGAGAGAGAGAGAGAATGAGAGAAAAGGAGAGAGAGAGAGAGGGAGAGGGGAGAGACAGAGAGAGAGAGAATATTTCATACTTCCATGATCCACACATCCCACGCATATTTACTTTCTGACGTCATTTTACAAACAAACGCTTAAAATGGTTTACATGAGATATCCGTATTTATAATTATGTCCAATACGACTGCACAAATACATGTACTATAAATCAGACCATGTTTATCGAGAATATTATTTTCAAAATCAATTTAAAGATTAAGATTTTCAGATTTTATAGAAGCCGCTCTTAGACAAGAGCTGGGGGAGGGTTGATCAGCTGTTATACATAGATTCTAATATCATACTCGTTGAAAAGAGTGATGTTTAAAAAATTAAATAGTGAAAAGTAATTTGAATAAAGTGTCATAAGATTGCTTATTATACAGATTATTAAATTATAAAGATTTAAATATGAGATTAGATGTTTGAGTTACTGTAGATACTATCATACTAGGGATTAAAACACAAAGAATTGGAGGTGTGAATATTGAAACCGAATTTTAAAGTCTGAATCTAGACTATGAGATGAAGCCATTTGGAGAATGACTGAAGAAAAACTGTACGGATGAAAGGCAACCATTGGTATATTGGCAGTCGCGAAGCGGCCGACTGCGGGATTTCCTCAAATTTTTAATACATTTTTGTTGAATTTATTCATGTTCCGGCATAGAAAGGGACCATTTTAGTGGACCATATAACATCATCATGGAGAAGAGGAGTTGAAGGAGACATGTTGTGGAATTTCCTTCGCCTGGCGTGGCTTTTTAGCGCCATTTCCCCTTCTTTTGCCAGTCCATATGGGAACATAGGTAAGCTGAAGCTCGAACAGGTTGTTGTGTTGTTCGGGGCTGATGTTGTAGAGTCTACTCCGCCGTAGCGTTGGCGTAGTTTGAGCAGATGAAGTGTCCGTGTCTGTGTACGTGAGAGATCGAGATGTAGCTCTTGCATCTTGTGTGTGGGAGGAGGATGGTTTTGATTCTGGTTCAGATTGGGCATGTTGGGTGGTGTGCCTGTTTGAAAGAGGAGATGAAATTCTCACTTCCGTTTTTTCCACCAGGTTATTTTCATAACCTTAATAGATTTATTCCAATTTGACTGCAACACATCCAAGGGCAAAGAAAGGCTAGACTGAGCATTGCACATGTAAATAGACAACTTCATAATTATATCTTCATTGCATACGGTACATAGGACTCCTCCCTAGGTGTAGGAGAATGCATTACTATTATTGAGCAGTCGTGCTTAAACTGCTTACCTCACTCACATTGCATGTGTGACGAAATGAAGATTGAAGCTTTATCTCTTGAAACATGCTATGGAAATGTGACTGTAGTAAGTGTCAGGCCTGTAACATGTACTTGTACTTGTAGGTGTGATTGCACAAGACATGTAGTTTATTAACCTAATACCATGATCATAGACCTTATCGCTAATCAGATTCGCAGTGCAACCTGGGATAGATTAGGGGGCAAGAGCACTCAACGCGGCGATCAACTGTACATTTTCGATCGCGACCGCAGATAACGAGACTTTGTTAACCTAGTACCTGCGCTGATAGCAAGCGGGCGCTCGCGGATATATAGCCATACTTCGGCTGGCCATATGCCTTGTGCATGTGGCGATCGATATACATGTATCGCGCAGCTCGCTAGCAGACTGTACAGTTGATCGATGCTTGGAGTGCACTTGCCCCCTGTCTTATCCCACAATGCATTGTAATGGGGCGCCCTCTATTGATATTTACTGATTCGCGATGTGGTCTATGAGCTCTGCCTGTCATTTCCATGTCTATTTTGTTCAAACATAATGATGCTGAGACTCCACATCTTGCTTCTCTGACTCCCTCTTCATCATGTAATTAGTAAATACTTAGAAAAATGTGAAACTATTTCAACCAGACTGAATATTTTTTGTCCATCTACATGTACATATGTAGCTCACAATAGCTATGTACATGTACATATCAATAGCAGGTTCGAATCCCGCTGGTTTCAATTTTTTCTGACTTGCGATTTTCATTACAGATCGAGCATAAGATCTTTAACACTGGGAGTATGCCTAAAAGTTTGTTTACAAATTAAAATTCCTCCCATTAAGCTTTTTCATTTACTAGCATTAATATTAATGAGTGTAACTGTAGCTGCCAGGAGCAAGGAGCATGACAGGAAGCACAAGCCAAACTTTATCATCTACCACCCCCTTCCCCTCCCCCTCTTACTTGTGTGCACATGCAACTGTACATTTTTTAAAGCCAAACATGAAATTCCATCTTTACTGTAAAGGACAATTCTGTTGTTTTGGAGAAACAGGATATTTTGACAACTATTCCAGCCTAGGAATTTGTTGTCATTCTACATGTATAGTGATACCAGAAAGATAGATACGTCAGTGGTCCCATCAAATGATCTTCTGATTAATCGTATACATGTAGATGTAGTAGTTTATGACTAGCCCCGGCCCCCCAAACATATTGCTTGTAGACTTAAAACATCGTCAAAATGTCCCATTTCTCTAAATATGAAATAAATTTTTGGCAGTGCAATTTAAAATTAAAAAAAAAAATCTTGTTCTATTATTTGTTTTGTAGCTTCTTTTAATTCGAAAAAATTAGTGCACTATTCTCATAACTCATAATATTTGTAAATATTAACAGCTTGTTCTATCAATATATTGTGTGGAATATGGAATAAAACAATGTGCATGTATGTAGGTCTATTACAATGTATACACTTCCATGTACATGCACATGTACATTATATAAGTTGTAAGCAAACAAGAGAATTTATCATTAGTATTTAGAATTAATTTGGCTTCTAACCAACAAGAATCACAAAAGCATGAACTAAATTCAATTACATGTACATGTAACATTTCCAAAACATCTTGCCAAATAATGTAAGACTTGATTAAAGGAGAATTACGCTCAAAAATAAAGACGATAGTGTGCAAAGGTGTTATTTATTCCTACTTGTTAGACTATATGGCTTCGCGTCAAAATATACGAGATCGATACAAATCAAATTTTTCTGAGCAAAATTTACCATCTGCTAGCAATATGTATCGTCTGCTAGCAGCACATGGGGGCTGCCATTTTGTTTATGTGTACAAGAAGATTTTCTTAATCCAAATGCTCAATTGCCTTTTTCAAAATTAAAAACCCATTTGAGATTAAAAATATAGAATAGATATGTCAATTTATTTTTAAACTGAAGATTTCCTTATATATTTCTGTTGAAAATCGATATTCGCTTAATAGAAATCTATTTTCTCGATACTGGACGAATGGGACGGAGCAAATTAATTCAAATTTTATGGATGCTTCTTCCCTGAGCATCTATAGCGGCAAACTATGCATTCACCTGCTTTCGGATAATGGACTTGAAAAGTCAGAATGCATGCTGCATACATGTATATTATGTTCTGCTCTGTTTGGCAAACCCAAGAAAATAGATTTTTGTTAAGCAAAACCAGACAATTTAAAAGTATCATTATAAAGATTTAATTTTTATAATACACGTAAACACCCACTTTATATTTTCCGTCACATATGGGATTTTAGGTAATGAAGAAAATCAATTTAGGATTTGGATTCAAAATATCTTCCTGACTGGAACATTTCTCAATGGTTCATGTACAACTCCAAATCAGCAAGAAAATGGCAGCCCCCATGTAAATGAGTAGGAGACGATACCGGGTGTTGAAATATCTTTATTTATACCCTTTTCTGATATCTTATTAGAAAATAAATTAGGCCAATAAGTAGGAATATATTACACCTTCCAATATAAGTAAATTTGTAATCAGGGCTTAATTCTCCTTTAACAACTTTACTTCAGCTTCACAGATATGCTATGTACAGTGTAAATACATGTACATGTAGACTTGAAATTCTTTTTTCTTCTTCTTGTAATGTGTTCTATTGGATAATGACATGATTCTTTGTATCTAAAGAGATTGAATGATTTGTGTATGGCTTCCCATGCATGAACATGTATGTTCTTTTTATAGAAACCTGGGACCCTAATTCCATTTTTGCTTCTTTTATTGTATGCAAATGAGCGGCTGAATAAAAAGAGAATTTTTTTTATATTTTTGCAAATTGCGAGAAAAAAAGAGTCTTGAGTGTTGGTCAGAGTTTATGAAAGTATGCTGTTATAACAAACTTTCGTTATAACAAGGTAATTTTGCAGGTCCCATTTTTTTGCATTCTCTTGTTTTTTAGCCCTGATAAAATCTGGCATACATGTATGTACATGTGTTACTGTGAGTGGGTTCAAATTCTCAAAGCATAGATGGAATTATTACCCTGATTTATGGAGCGCCAAGTGTCAACTAGTACAGTCCGTAAAAATTACCAACTAAATGAATACATACATGTACGTGTCAACAAAGATAAATAATCATAAGATTAATTCATTGATTTCAAAATGTCAGATCCTTTCATTTATATTAATTTTGTTACATAATACCTGTAATTTCTATGGACTAAAAAGTGTGACAATGACATACATACATGTACATAGGTTGAACAACGTTTAACTTATTTAATTGATAGGACCTACATGTACATATCTGTAAAAAGCAAACACACAACACACATGCTTTGTCTGCTGCTTGGAATACAGGCCCACAAATTGAAATTTATGGACTGTGGATTCGCAAACTCTGTTTGTTTACAAATGTTTATTCTATTTGATTTGATTTATTTACCTGTACATATGTATCTCATTCAACATTCTATCAATGGATACAACTGTGTTTTTACTTAACTCTTTTGTGCCATAGGCAGTTTGAGCTGCCCAAACCTCGATAATAGGTATATTCTACAAATTTTGGACAAAATAAAGCTCTTAAAGTCTATGTTCTCAAAATTCTAAACTGGTTTATGAATTATGAACTATCTCTATAGATTGAAACCATGAACTGCCCATTTGTTAGGAGTATGTAACTGTACATAATATGTGAAACATATTGTCTGTAGCAGTCCCAAGTTTGTTCTATTGGTCAACCAAAGTCAGTACAGAGTTAAGATATGGAATATTGTCTATATATCAAGATAGATAATGAAAAATACACTGATCAAAAACTTGTCTCTCATTTCCAATACATGTATGAAAACATAAGGGTTTTTTTCAAATTCAAATTCTTGTTTATTCATTTCCAACAGACAGTAGAAATCATGACATAGTTTACATTCAGTATTTTAGATGTATAGAGTACCGAAGTGTGACGTCATCAAATTTTGATTTTTGTATTTCAGTATTTTTATGACCATATTTAGGTAGAGCATGATGGAAAACGTTCACACAATTTGACATGAATCAGTTCATGATGGCCCAAGGTATGGCTATATGAATATCTAATTAGCCCCATTGAAGTCAGTGTAAATTGGCCTGGTTCAATAACAGTTTAGAACCAGGCCAATTTAACACTGACTTCAGTGGGGCTAAGGAGGTATTCATGCGGCCATATCTCGGGGCCCAAAGAGCCAATTGCCATAAAATTTGGGATCTGGATGTTTTTCACCATGTTCCTTTGAGATATATGGTATAAAAAATGTCAAAATGAAATAATAGCTTTATGTGACGTCATCACTTCGGTACTCTATATAAAATTTTAAAGAACATGAAATAAACATGAACTGTATTCCCATGCAAACACACATTTAGTCTAGTCCATTGGCTGTATGTGGGGTTCACAGAGACAGGTTCATTGATTGTAGCGAGCGACTTGACTGTAGAACAGGTGAATAGATTTAAGCTCTATTGATTTGGTTAATAATAGATTGACCGAGGTTTTTTTCAGCTACATATGTTGGTGTGTAACAAGGATAATGAGGTGCAATATATTGATTCTGTCAAGTAGCATTGCTGTGCACAGATTTGTTGACTTTGCTGAAGTGAAACTTTCCCACATTTTAATTATTGATCATGCATTCTGGTGATTACAAATGATAAAATTCTCATAGACTCTGACAAAATAAATACTGAAATAGCTGGAAAGATAAAGGATTCTGCTGTGATTGGTAAATTCATAGGAATTTATTAATGAGCCCAAAGAAAATGTTGGAATATTTGCAAGTCACAACCCTACATAGTACATACATGTATATCGACATGTATGTGTGATGTACAAAGGACGAAAAAAACATATATTCTTATCTCCATTCCCACCTACGAGTCAGAGCATTAATTTTGCAAAAGTTGTCATTTGAATTGGCCGGCAATATTTCAGACTCCTGTTGGGCCTAAATGAAATATGACATGACGACTGGGCACACTTCATATCGGAATGTTTTCTTTCAGAGCTGTGATCAAAATAAACAAATTTGTCCCACGGTGGAGGTTTAAATTGGTGTCTTGCCTGCGTAAGCAAAGAGCGAGACATGGGTGCCGCTTTTCCGACGACGACGGCGTCAACAATTTTGGAAATGCTCTCATTTTGAAAGTATGTACGTTCAATTTCCATGAAACTTGCACACAAGGGTTGGAGAGTATCACAAATAATGTTGGAACAAATTTCAGGTCAAAAGTCGAGGTCAAAGGTCAATTACATATGTAAGGTCAGTTGACTTCAATTGTGTTCCAAAAATTTAACCTGATAATAAGTTTTTGAATTCTTTCTTTATTTCAAATGTATTTGTTCAAATTCTTTGAAACTTGGCATCATTCTTGGTAGGGATTGTTTGTCACCCTCTTTCAAATGAATATACCCAAATCTTACATTTTCAGCACATTAAAGGTCACCTACTGACAGTTTAACTCGGTTAAGTTTTTGGTAAAATTTAGGTTTGTCACTACATACCTATACTGTGTACATGTAGAACATTGTATTTACTACATGTAAATTACATGCATTTGACTTCTTCGTAAAACTTTCTGGTGGTGGATTTCAACCAAAATTGGCAGGGATCATCCTTAGGCAAGGAGGATCATCTAAATCAGAATTAGGGGGCAGCACCCCTTAAGTGCCCCAACCTTTGATTTTTTTACCAAGTGAAAATTTTCCCTGATAATTGTGTGATGCAGGCAAGACTGTCCTGGGCATATTTCTCTTGTTAGAGTTCTAGTTATGATTGTTAGAATACAGGGGTGGTATTCTGAGATTTATTTTATCTTGATTTTAGTGAAATAATTGTAATTATCATAACAAAATGTACGCTTATGGCGCATCATTGGTTAATGACTGTGCAAAAGTGGCTGCGTACACGGGATTCATCTGCGCAAAAAGCAGTGAAATGTTGCAATTTAAAATTTGTTATGACAATTAAAATCTTTTCACTAAAATCAAGATAAAATAAAACTCAGAATACCACCCCTGATTTTGAAAAAAATGGATTTTAGTTGAATGCCTGTTATCACATGTTATCTACATGTATGTGCAATGTTTTCAACTTAAAAATGTAGGCCTGCATGTATACAGTGTACACAAATATATTCATTTTGGGGGGAATGTACATACATGTACGTTATTTGATAAATTAAAACATATATATTTGGTACATACATACATGTACATGAATGCTACATTCAGGATATATTCTAGTAGATGAAAATAATTACAATTAAAACTGTTTTTGCATGTATGATGGACTAGTGGTACATGCATTGTACATTTAAGGAAATATCGGGCATTTGGTTTCCAGTGCACATATTAAGAATGTTCTCATATTAAGAATGTTCTCTAGTTTTCAAAATTCTATATGTACATGTATGTAGATTTGTTAAATATTGCTATAAAGGACATTAGTCTATTGATAATCTATCCATACATTTAAATACATGTACATGTAGTCACAGACAGTATGTCAAACTTATGTCTTAAAACTTGTTTGGAAGCAAATCTAGAATTGAATTTTTGTTGAATAACGTCCGAGTGAAAAATATGCTCAGAATGAAAAAAAAGAAAGAAAAAAGAACAGCTTGAGTAACAATTGATGAGCTGGCTGAGAGACGCTCCTTTCAGTGCACTTTATAAAAGACTCATTATTAGTTATAAATTAAAGGTATTCAGCAAAATAATATAGATGAAGGCTTATATATTGTAATAACTTTACTTTTAACATTCTCTGATGAGAAATACATGTACATGTATATGATTGTAACAAATATTCATTTTTCAGTTTTTGTTTCAAAATTATGATAGACTGGTACAATGTACTTTTGCATGAAGAAGAAAGAAAGTATATTTAATCACACACACTGTACATGATATAGAAGATCCTTATTTTATACACAATATGATTGTCACTTAGACACTTTAAATAAAGAAGAAAGAAAGTTTATTTACTCACATGTGACGTAGTAAGTATGTCCTTATTTTAAGGTTATTACACATACAAAACATGTAGGCCAACGAGCAGTCAAACGTAAACATTCAAATATTTACACTAAAAATACTCATTCATGAATTCCCTTTTATTTTTCAAAGATGAAAGTTCACATATTTTTGCAATATATAGTCACTGGTAAATTACATTGTGTCTGCATACATGTGCAGGTATCTTCATGTTTGCATTAACTGTCAATATTGTATGGCAAAGCAGTAAGCACTAAGGCGTGGGCCACACATGCATGGATATTGGCCCTAGTTTATAAATTATACACATTGTGCGTATGCATACAATACAAAATGTAATAATGTGATTCATTGTACACAGGTTGGGAGTAATTATGACAGAATCTAATTGAAATAAAGCTGCCGGTAATTGTGATATCAGCATTGCACAGGAAATTATGTTATACTTGTTCAGTGTTAGTTGGAAGTAGCTTGTATGGTAGGGACTTTTTTAATAAGACTCACAGTATATATATCTATCAGCTGTACACACTGCAGGGGATGTTCATACATCACACCCATGATTGACCATGCAAATAACACAAAGGAGATCAGTAGCTCATCAAGGAGAGAGGGTGAAAGTGAGAGAAGGTGAAAGAGAGAGAGAGAAGGGGAGCGGAAGGGACGGGACAGAGAGAGGGGTAGAGAAAGGGAGAGGGAGGAGAGAGATGGAGAGAGAGAGAGAGAAAGAGAGAGGAGGGGAGGGGGTGGGGAGAGAAAGAGAGGAGGGGAGAGAAAGGGAGGGGGAGGAGAGAGAGAGGGAAAGAGAGAGAGAAAGAGAGAGTGAGATAGGGAGGGAGGGAGGGAGGGAGAGAGAAAGAAAGAGAGAGAGAGAGAGAGAATGGGATAGGATGCAGCATCAAATGAGCATTTATTTCTAGGTTTTACTTATTGTGCTTCCCACTTATTTTCATAGGGTATTCCTACCAACAACAAAAAAAAATGCTCAAAATAAGACAGGAGCAGCAGCATACATGTATAATGTACAGATAACCTGCTGATATTGCACATTCTCTTTGTAAAAAAACTGTACATCCAAATGGAGTTTGTCACAAAATTTTACCTGTCTGTTTTTAAATTGCTCAGTGAGATGTTTCAGGTCGGGGATAAGCCCTGTACACAAGCGCCCATTAGATAGAGATTTTATGGTATTTTATGCACAAAAAAAAAAAAAGAAGAGGCATCTTGCCTGAGGGAATGCATTATCTTGTTTCGACATTTTACCATTTGACCATTTGGAGGTCAAGGAACTTTTACCCTCCATTAGTGTTTTTGAAATGTCAGGGCACATCGACCAGCCTATTTCCCCATTCTGACTTCTGGTGGCATTTCGAGGAGAAAGGAACGAAGAGTGGTTAGGAGAAAGAAACAGAGAGAGAGTGGTGAGGAGAGTTATGGATGCGGTTCAGAACACCTGACGCCGGCGATGCATCAGTGAGATGTTATCACTTCATCCCAGTTTTTCCATGCATCTCCCTGTATCTTTTGCATTTCTCTCATTTTTGTCAGGATTATCTATTAACTCTTTTGTTTTGTTATATAGCTCTCATCTCATGTCATCTCTCTGTATTTCCTTTATTTTCTATCATATCCCTAAAATCTGTACCCATTCCATTTTCATCTCTCTTCCCCCCCCCCCTCTCTCTCCCTCTCTCTTACTCACTCTTTCATATCTCCCATCTATCCTCATCCTCTCTCCTTTCTGTTATCTGTCTTTTCACTGTCTCTCTCTCTCTCTTCCTCACTCTTCCACACTCGTTACCTCTCCCTCTCTTCACCTCTCCCTCTCTTCACCTCTCCCTCTCTCTCCTCTCTCTCTCTATCTTCCTCTCTTCTTCTTCTTCCTTTTCTCTCTCTTCTTCTTTCTTCTCTCTTCTTCTTCTTCTTCCTTCTCTCTATATCTTCTTCCAAGAACACCTGATGCTGGCGATGCATCATGGAGATGTTATCTCCCCATCCCAGTTTTTGTGCATCTCCCTGACTGTCTACATTTCTTTTGTGTTTCTGTTACTCTCATTTTTATCAGGACTATCTGGGTTGTTTGATATCTCTTGTTTCTTCTCCCTTGTTCCGGTCTATCTTATTTTTTTTCATCTCACATCTTTCATTCTTATTTCGTTCTGTTCTGTCATGTCCCTTAAATCACTTCCCAAGTGCTGCATCTCTCTCTCTCTCTCTCTCTCTCTCGCTCTCGCTCTCTCTCTCTCTCTCTCTCTCTCTCTCTCTCTCTCTCTCGCTCTCGTTCTTGCTCTCTCTCTCTCTCTTCTCCCTCTCTCTCTCCCACTCTCTCCCTCCCCTCTCTCTCTCCCCTCCCCTCTCTCTTTCCTTCACTGACACTCTTCACCTCTTTCTCTCCCTCTCTCTCTCCCTCTATCTTCCTTCCTCTCAAAGCTTATATCTTTCCTCTCCTGTCTCTTTCTTCCATGATTACATACATGTACATGTACATGTATGTATCTTGCATCCATTACCCCCCTTTCTCACTTTCTCTGTCTCTCCCCTTTCTCCTTCCCTCTCTCCCTTTTCATTTTTTGTTCCTCATGTTCTCCTTTCCCCTTAATATTGCAGGTGCAACAAACCCACATGCCCAATCTCCTTGGACAACCAAACTTCCCTGATATGGGCAACTGAATTCAATGTCACTTGTCTCATTAGCTACATGTAGTTCACCATAATTTACAAGTCACACATTCTCTCCTAATTAATGTGGAAAAATTCTCACCAATTTGCTGAACAAATTCAGTTGAACAAATTCAGCGAAAATTCCTCCTCTGACGTAAAGGTGGGAGAGGTTAATTTTGTGTCCGAGCAGGCACAGGGTAGTCTTGTAATTTACATGTAACAACAATTTTTGCTGCACCCTATTCTAGCTGTCTAATACTCCTGTGATTTTTTGCTCAATTTGTAGTTAAAAGTGTTCGTAAATGATGAGGCAAAATTGGGCGAATTCAAGAACCCGCGAATATGTTTTGGGGTAGCCCAGCGCGAAAATTTAATCACGCGAAAATAACAGCCTTTACAGTATTTGAAAATTTTGATGTCTTCTTAGTTATATTTTTCTTTTCCTGTTTCACCTTCTCTCTCTCTTACTTTTATTTAACTCCTTTCCTTGTTGTTATACTTTCTTAGAATCATGTAGCATAGATGTTATCTTTTTGTGTACATCTGTAGTCTTCTTGGTTGAAATTAGAGCTATTTTATCTCTAATATCTCCCTGACTTCACTTCCTTCTTTTTGCTGTTTGTTTATCTCTCCTACTTATCTTCGCATTCTCAATTTCAGTTGTATCACACATGCGCTGACAGCAATTTTTCCGCGGTCAAACTCCAACCCCTACAGCTACCGAATTGCTAACTAATACCTTAGAACCACCACCGTACCTACACATGTACCCTGAACCCCAAACCCAACCTAAAATTTAATTGCAAGTTGGCAACCCTAACCCTATCCATGTATCTTTGATGACGTACGGCCCGCTGGAGCAAACGTCTCTGAAGCAGTTATCAGGTCACCTCAGTTTCTCATCCTGCTTGCTTTTCTCTTAGCTTCACCTCATTTTTCTTTGTCATCCATGTCTCTTTCTCATCCTCTTTTACATTCTCTCCCAAGTTAGCATGTAATGACTCCAATCTCGATGATTTGTTCCTGTGAAGATCATGTGAGTTCTCACCATCTGAGAGGCAGAAGGACTTAAATGACCATACTCTTACGTCTTTCTGTTTCTCAGTGGATGATCTGTCAATTTCAGCTCTTCTCTCCGCCTAATTGTCTGGAGCAATCACAGTCAAAGACACTGTTTTGATTTCAATATTTTTTTTTTTCATCTTCTGATATGAGATCCTATATCCATTGTTGCTCTCTGCTACCTCCTCAAGATTGATAATGCCTAAAACATGCCTTGATATTTATTCCAGATACATACAGCTATTTGCTTGTGTTTGTATTTAGATGCAACCTATACCGAAGCATCGCTACATCTACATCTTGCTTAGATCTAATTTTACATAGCAAAATCCCTTATTACATGAACTCTTTTGTCTATTTTCATGAATATATGGTAGAAAGAGTATAATAAAAATGAACAATAGAAGGAAATTTCTCTTTTGAGACAGTAACTGCAATATTAATTTTGCTTGAAACTTGGCAATTGAATTTTAAAGCATTTTTAGTATTTTATGAACGATGCATTTAATCATTTACATTTTCATTTGAAATAATACCATGAACTGAAACAAAAATATGATACATTTATACATGTTCCTTGTTCCTGTTAGCATTGATCATTGAGGAATGCTGATGAATAATAGCTTCTGATTTACTATCCCTTATCTTAATATCAAATAATATTAGCTTCTGACTACATTGTATCTCTAACCTTAAACTTTCATGTAACAACCCTTACTCTAAACCTATCTTAAAATTAAAAACCAGTTGCTGAGCCTAACCCTATAACTTTCAAGTATTTGGGGGTTTTAGGGACAGTGTAATAAAAAAAAGTTTCATTTTCTCTTTAAATTAATGTACATGTGCAGCTGTCTCTGTTAGCCTTCATTATTGAGAGCCCCTGGTAAATAAAACCTTGTTACTAACTGGTGGATGAATTATAGATGAGGGTTAAATGTTCCCTCATGAGTTGTCCTGTAAACACCTCCAAATCATGCATAGGTGAAAAGGTCAGCATGAATTACATGGAATATTAAACTTGAGTGTGGGGTCTTAAATTTCCTTGGCCAGTGCACTCTCTAAATTCAAGGGAATGAAAAATATAGAGTGAAAATAGAGTGAAAATAAGAGTGAAAATTCACTCTTTCTTTCTGGAGAGCACTATAAAAAAAAAATCGTTATTCACACCTAAAGGAGCTGTCACACCAGGCCTGTGCAGAGTTGCGTTGTGCGGCGTACACCAAAATTAGGCTGCGTACTCATGAAAAAAATGTCACTACGTGCAGGATCGGCGTAGTCCCTGTGTAGGCTATGCATAGGCTGGCGTACGATGGCATATGGTTGTGTACCTTGTGTATAGGCACTGCGTACCTACGGCATATGCAATTGATGTAGCTACGCGTAGGATTGCTGCACTACGCAACTCTAGGCAGGCCCGGTGTGAAAGCCCCTTACATTTAGGACTTAAACCTGTGGTGCGAAAACAGGCCTCTAGATAATTGCTTTTCATTACGAAATATTTTATTTCTTCCTTGTTATAATGTGAAACAAGGTTTGATTCCTCGCTGAACATGTGTAATTGCCATTGTTGCAACCTATACACAATTCAATGAGAGCTTCCTAATTGTGAAATCTGCAGAAATTAAAATATTCTATATTTCACATAATAAAATACAAAAGAAATAGTGAGTGGGTGACGTCACTGGTTCCCTCATTTGCATACTGAGCAGGATGTGCATATAACTGTTTTGCGAAATTAAGCGAAACTTTAAAATACCATAACTTTCTTATTTTACATCCTATTTTGATGAAATTTTCAGTGTTATGCTTGTTGGATTTTTCTCTATTTATTCAAATCAACTTTTTGTTAGGGTGGACTTGGCCTTTAAGGCTCATATATGCCGCTGTAAAACAGCCGCAAAAGAAATAGAGCAGTTTTTTTGTGTCCTAAAGGATTGGCAGGTGGGTATGCATGATGCAACAGAGGTCCCATATACCTGTGTGTTATAAGATACAAGAATATGAAGGGCAATACACTTAAAAGCACCCGTCAAAAACCCTCTGGGTGTTTTTTGTGGCGGCTGACAATGGCATACTTGAACTAGCCTTTATGCCTCTCGGACAATATCTATATCTCTGCGAAAAGACTTTAAAAAAACAACAAATAAATTGTGCAATTCATAGTCCTTGACAAAATTGAACATGTACATGTATGTACACTATAGTGTGGAATTTACACAGGTATATTGATTGACCATACGGAGGGTGGTATTTTCTGCTGGCATTCAGATTTTTTCCCCCTCAGAACTATTCCGCTACTGCATTCAGATGTGTAGAAAAATACCAGTATATCTTGAAATAAGCTGTAGTGATATGCAAAATCGAACTCAAGATTTGCTATGATTTTATATAATTAAAGTACAGATTTCCACTAAGATTTACCTGTAATTTTAAAGGCAGCTTTGAGTGTACATACTGGCAGTGATGCTTCAATTTTGAAGAAAAAAATCAAATGCATTAAAAAATCACTGTGTAGTGTGTATCACTGCCATGTACATGTACTACATTGTAGTAACGTTTTAGGCCTGACAAATGTAATAAAATAGCAAATTCTTACTCTGCTTCAAAAAGACATGAAACAAAAACAAAAGATTACCATTTTCTCAAGGAAATCCCAAATGTAAAGTAAAATTTAAAAAACGGCTACTGTGAATGAAGACTTATTCTACTATACACTGGAATGCAGCATATGATTCGCTTGTGGATTAAACTGATGCGGCCTTGCCATTGAGTAATATAACTGGGGCACATGGGATGTATTCCAGTAATCCTTGAATCCATTTATCAATAATTTTTCCTCGACTATGAATAGCCTAAATGGAAGCAAATTGTTTTATTACAAACGTATGTGGATCAGATGATAACTGATTGCTGTATGTAATTGAATTGCAATGAGATCATTTTAGAACATCGGTTGGGTTTGGGCACAGAGATGGCAAGAGAGAGCCTGGATAGGGATAGGGAGAGAGAGAGAGAGAGACAGACAGACAGACAGAGACAGAGACAGACACAGACAGACAGAGAGAGAGAGAGAGAGAGAGAGAGAGAGAAAGAAAAAAGAGACAGACAGAAAGAAAGAGGAAGAATGAGAGTGAGAAAGAGAAGAAGAAAAGATAAGAAGTTAGAGAGGATATGAGCATCAGATACAAATAGAAAAGGGAAATGTTTACTGGAGTAAGGATGCAAAATGAGAAGATGTTTATTGAAAGCTAAATACAGATGATACTGAAATATAAAAGGAACTTGAATTTTTTTCATTATTATTTTGATAATGATAATGGTTATGATGATTATCATTTTAATGAAAATTTAGTACACTTTTCAGAGTAAAATTGTTTCACGGTCTTGGTTATATCTTAGCAAAAGCATTTCAATTTTTCCAAAATGGGATTGAATTGAAATCATTTTGCTCTTCATTAATGTTGACAGTTGTTTTCTCTTTTGATCCAGCCCGTGCTGCATTATCTATAGATTTAACATAACCGTTATGACGTTAATACTATTAGTGCGTGTGCACAGCCATTATCATTTGGCTTACAACTCTAAATTTATGTTTTTATCGTGAAGGAATATGACATTTAGCTTTTAAATTTATTTTCCATTTTCATTTACAAGATAATTTCATCATGAATTACCTCTCCTCTCCTCGTAGTTGAATTTCACAACATTAATATCCATTTTTATTTTTAAAGAAAATATTCTGTCATACTTCTGCCCTAGATACCAGTTTATTATTGGACACAGGTTTTTACTCATTCCCTTCTGTGAAACAGATTTATTCTTTCATCAACTCGATGGAAAAGAGAAATACATATAGATTGTATTTTTGTTATATTTTTAAAATGCAAAACAAACTGATGGAGAAGTACTTACAAAGAAAAATTATGAAGTTTCTATTGAATTGTGTTTGATCGATTGCAACTTTTATAGATATTCATGATTTTTAGACTCACGAAAATTTGAAACCTAACGAGTATATTAAAGCGGATGAAAATTATGTGTACATGTAAATCCATTGTGATAATGGTATATACTACACTGTGTTTTTAGTGCAGTACTGTTACATGTACAAGTTGTCATTTAAAAGCATTTCACTTTCTTTGTCATTACATGTGTATTAAAGTCAATGAGGAAATACTCAATATTTCCTTGTCACTGAATTTAATACAATTATGAAAGAAAAAGCAAGTACGGAAGTTCTTCCTTGTTTGTGTAATTTTCCCAATCCATACATGTACATACATTGTAGAGTACAACGTTATACTTTCTGCTTGTGTTATAAATGCAACTAAATTGGTACACGTACTAGGGGCCTATATACATGTACATGTACACTACATAAGTCTTCTCTTCATTATGTATTAAAAGTAAACTTGACCTGTGTGACGAGTTTCCAGTGTTAGTTGCGCAGAGCATACTTAATGCACGAGATTTGAGCTCTGTGTTGTGTACGTGTACATGTACACATCCGTACAGTGCAAGTATATGGACATGTATGCTCTTCGTTATAAAATGCTTGTTCTGTAGTGGCCTATTCTATTTTTGTATAGGCTTGCACAGGGTGGGATACTGCTTGTGTGATAAACGAACGAACGAATACCCCTTCCTCTCTCTCTCTCTCTCTCTATCTCTCGCTCTTGGGCACTGAGTCTTTGTGAGGTCATTCCTGTATTGTCGAGTGAAGATCACGTTACCATGGCAACGGTGTTTTGCAATTTTGGCCTGTGTACGTACGTTGGTTGTCTCAAGGCAGAAACTTTCCTCTTTGAGGAGTTTCAATCGAAGAGAGGGAAAAGAGAATGGAATAAATTAGGCATAGTTCGTGGAATATTGAAAAGAAATCACAAATTGAATTTTCAAGTATGAAATTACAAGATACTGTGGTCAATAGCTACCAGTATTTTGAAAAGAACGATACGATAGTAACTTAAAAATAAAAATGTCTTCTTTGTCGTTTTTATTTTTAAGCTACACTAAATTATATTTAGCAAAATATTTGATGATGATGATGATGATGATGGTGGTGATGGTGATGATGGTGATGGTGATGATGATGATGATGATGGTGATGATGATGGTGATGATGATGGTGATGCTGGGGTGATGGTGATTATGGTGGTGATGACAGTGTTACAGATGATAATAATGATTATAATTATCATAATAATGACAATGATGAGGTCTAGTAAAAGCAATTCTGATTGATGGAAATTTAAATTACAATGATGAATATGATATAATTACCGTGATATTAATTAAAGGTGATTAATTAAAAAAGGTTTTAAGTGATCCACAGTAGGAACATGAAAATGATAGAAAACAGTACATTTATGAAAAGAATCAATATGGGCTTAAATCTTAAGATAAAAAACAAGGAAGTAGAAATCATTTTAGAAAATAAGAAATGGAGATCATTGCTTATGGATGAATATAATCATGGATATGATAATAATTGTTTGATAAGGATTATGTAAATAGACACCCAATTATTTCTATTACACTCTTAGAAATGTTGGGTAAATGCCACTGGGTAAATGAAGATTGGGCATAGGTTGGCTAAATCTTGCTCAACTTTTACATGCATTTACCCAACATTGGTCAAAAATAAGAATGAAATTGGTAAAGTTTACCCAAAAGTTGGTCGGACTCATAAGGACCCTCATGTTGGGTAAAATTTGGGTAAAATTTTGCCCAATATTTCTAAGAGTGTATGACATGTTTGCAATAGAATATTTTTGTACATTTTTGCTGTACAATAATACATGTACATTGATTCATTTCTTCTGTATCTTTTATCCCCCCCCCCCCATTTTGCAGGTTGCCATTTTAGTGAAGTATGTCAAGAATCAGAAGATTGTGTAGATGGTAAGTTGAAACAGTCCTAGTTTTACAAGTTAACTCTAGAAAATACATATTACATGATGTACATGTAGTACATACAGGTACATGTACGTGTTGGAAAATCAGTGCATTGGGTTATGGCCAGCAACTGTACATGAGTGATGACAGGATGATGACACTCATTTGAAATGACTCATCTTTGTTTATGTTAATGGTTCAGAGCTATTTGTTATGTGGTATATACAAATACAGTCAAACCTGCTTTAGCAACCACCTGTATAGAAAGACAAAGACCACAATTTTTGTTTCCCTTGAACAATGTTTCTCATTGAAATGTGTATTAAAGGAACCTGCACATAAAGACCACCTGCTCATAAAGACCGTTTTTCTTGTCTCCCTTGAGCGGTCTTTATAGGCAGGTTTCACTGTAGAATGTTTATATAAAAGTCTTCTTTTCCAGTTTTCTTTTCAACATCAAACTGCAAAACATCCAGGAATTATTTTTCTCAGGCCAATATTATACAGTTAAACTACTTACATGACATGACAAATTTTGAAGAGTACATGTTTGTACCTTGAAATAAATGATACATTTGTAATAGCACAATAAAATTTGGGTCACAGTTTGTAATTTTATGTCTGCTACAATGTAGATATGATTCAGCTGTATGACTGCTTTTTTTTTGGTTCACTTTTATCTTGCAAAAAAAAGAAGCTAGTTTCTTTTCCTTTTGCAGTCTCTATTGAATGGAAACTGTGAGGTTTACTTGAATATCTAGACAATATCATAGACTGCATTTATAAAGAATTTGAAAGTGGCATGTATAAAGAATATGAAAATGGGGCTTACATGTACGTCTTTAAACCTTACAGTGCCACCTAGTACAAATACAGTTTTGTAAGACAAGAATTCAACCATAGTGCAATTATTCATTGTTCGTTACGATGAAGAAAAGCAAATGATTTCAAGATACATGTATCTAAGATGAACTCTTTTGAACCTCACTAAAGTTTTTTGTCTGAAAATATTAAATACATCAATATTTTGGTGGTTTACCTGCCTATAGCACTGAAAGTAAACCCTTACTAGACAATTGACCACATTTTGTGGTTTGGCTTTATAACTTTTGATTCAGAGTTCTTAAAATGTACCAGATGCATGAGTAGAAAGAGCAAAAATTTCTGCACACACTACATCTATGTCCATTTTTGTTGCCTGACCATACTGCATTTGATGCCAGGAATTTTAAAAACGGCAATAAGCTTTAAATTTTTAGTTTGTCAACACATTGAGAGGTTTAAAATCATTGTTTTTATCAAAATTGGCAATTTTTTCAACTTTTTGACAAAATCCCTATTTGTATTGTTTTCAAAGACATTACACCCTATTAGAACCATAGCACTAACAGAAAACTATTAATGTTGCCAATTTGAAGAACAAGATGTGATCAATGTAGCCCTTAAATAAATTCCTGTCCTGAAAGTGTTAATTCATAAACATAGTTCAAATCAATTTCAAATCAATTTCAATCAATTTCAAATCAATTTCAAATCAATTTCAAATCAGTTGAATAGAATCATACATGTATTAATTTTTTTGCCCTTTTTTATAGAGCACAGGCCTTCTACTCCTCATTTCCCTTTCCTTCTATCTGGACGTTCCAAATATTCTGTTACCTCTATGTCATGATCGATTACCAACCACCTACAAAAAATATGCAAATTAGACTGAAAATTGACCCTCACCCTAACCAAGCCATGCTTCGGCCGGCGAAAATCGAAAGCCTGACCTTTAGCTTAGCCGTAATCAATGACCGACACGTTTAATTTGTATACATACACCGTTACTCGGCCCTACTCTCATACATTAGCGATGGAAGGGCAGCGTGATGTAATTTTTATGGGTGGTTTGATGTGGGTAGTAAAGGGATGGGTGGCAGGGAGAAAATTAGGTAATAAAGCCAAATCTATCCTTATGAATAGAAAATAACCCCCGAGGCTGCAAAGCGCTTGGGTATTGCAACTGTGGTCAGTTTTTGGTGGTTGTGACTGGAATTGAGTGCGGCTCAGTGTAATAAAAATGCAGACAGGGAAATTTAGAATCTAATTTAGAGATTGATCTGGTATAGTTTTGATGAGCTGTTTAGAAAGTGTTACAATTGTAATGAGTAGCATTATGTTTTTGTCAAGGTTCTTTTGATATAAATGTTTTGATATTGAAGTCCCATTTTATTTTGTATTCATTGTTTTTAGAAAAAAAAAATACATAGTTGGATGCTAATTATAAACTTTGTGTAAGTGTGTGTGTGTTTTAATCCAAAGAAATATGCTTAGAAACTGTTACACAGCTAGAGTAGACTATGTGAAATTTCCAGAGTTGTCTGTAATATACTTGCAAGAATAGCAAATTAAGTATATTAAATATGCCAGCAATTAGAAACTACTTGTACATATACATATATATGTGTAAAGTTTCAGTGTACACAAAATTTATGGATTCCGGCATCTTATATCCAGTAACAAAGCTATGAAATAAATATTTCGGTTATGAACAATAAGGTTTGACAAAATGATGTCTGCTAAGAATCAAAAGGGAATTAATTCATCTCTTTTACATTTGGGTTGCTACCTTTCCGTTCTGATGCACAGAAGAACATATTGTCTGTTGAGAGCCAGAAGGGTGTTAACTCATATGTTTTAACACACAGAATAACGCCCTTCTGGCTCTCAACACACGATATATGATGTATGCAGTAGTTTAACATCTTCATAAGATTGTACAGTGTACTTTATCTTGGCATGTGTTGGGTATTATTTTGTTCTGACATTAGTCCGAAACTGTTACTTGTATATGTATGCATTCCAATAAATTTTCTTGCTTGACAGTAGCTCTTTTCTGGGATTTCTTTTGTATCACAGGACTGAGATTTTTGTTGTAGATTTGGGGGGGTTGTTACTCCATTTTCTGTCCTGTGTACTTTTTAAGATCCTATAGATTTTTCCCCATTACTGTAGTTATCCAGAGCTACTTTGCTGTGATGTTTGTTTGGTGGTTTTCTTTTCACTGATTATTTCATAAGTTGGATGATACAACAGTACAACACCCTTCTTCTGATCAGATTGTATGGAAGTCTCTTGCATAATTTTCTCTTTCAAGTCATTGTGTGAAATACAACAACCATAAATGAAGAGAAACCGCAGTGTAACGCTTGAATATTGGATGAGATACTTTTATGTTCTGCATTGTCAGGAGTGCACAAATTGTACAATGCGCTATATAAAACCACAAAACGATTTGTCAGTTTGGGTGGAAAAGAAGTAGAAAGTAAACACTGTATACGCCATAATATTTCACGGGGGTTATATTTTCGAGAATTTTGCGAATCTATATTGGGTAGCAGATTGAACAACACGCTAGAATATTGCCAACATTAGTAGTCAGTTGAATTGATTTGTCTCCTGGCAAAAGTCCATGTATCATCATTGCTGCGTGTAGATTTGTAGAATTTCCCGATCGTTATAATGCAACCACTCGTGAAATAGTCTGGTTAGTGGAGTCCTCCTCGAAAAATTTTATGGCTGCAAAATTTATAGCTTATACAGTACATTTATGTGTAAGCTCAGTCAAGTTCCCCCCCCCCCTCCCGTTGTCAAGAGGTTGTTTGACATACATAAATGTAAATCAAACGGGGAAGCAAACATGATGTTTGATATTTCAGGGACAAAATGTACATGTGTGCAATGTAGAATCATATTATAGTAGTAGACAATAATTGTTATAGATTTGTTGATGGTTTGTTTTACCCGACTGCTAAGAAAGCATGTGTATGCTTGTTAAAGTCAAGCAATCGGGACCGACGGCTATAAATCCTCTCCGAGGGACTTGGTAATGAGGATTAATGCCTTACCAAATGGCACTAGTGCATCCACTTGGTTTCCAAGTAAGTAAAGCAACCAGGGGACTGACGGCTTTAAATCCTCTCCGAGGGACTTGGTAATGAGGATTAATGCCTTACCAAATGGCACTAGTGCATCCACTTGGTTTTGAACCCGGGTCCTCCCAGTTACGGGACCATTGCTCTACGACTGAGCCATCGCGCCTCCTTGATCGAGTGTATAAACGGTGTAGCAAATATTATTACGTTTTTTTTTCTTGATACGTTCCTGCTCCTACTACTAGAGTTCATTTCAATCCTTTTATTATTATTATCCCTAAATAATCAATGGGAAATTGCTTTTGTTTACATTCACAGTACATGTACATGAATATAAAGAGACAGTGCATCTGTTGAGAGCCAGAAGGGCATTAATTCTGTGTTAGCAATATGAGTTAACACCCTTCTTGCTCCAAACAATCAGTGTGTTTGCATAAAACAATTACTAATTAATGTTAACAAATAGTGAACAAGATACAATGTGAGGTACACAGTATTAAATGTTGTTATCCTTTTTATATGGGATGATTCCTGTGCTGAGAGCCAGAAGGGCATTAACCCATCTCCATGTACTTACCATACATATAGCATCAACGTCCTTTTGGCTCTCAAAACGGGTGATTTTTTAGAAACCTGACAATGTACATGTAGTTCAAGGACATAAATGTTCATACATGTATTTGTCAGAATGCATTATAGTACTAATATGTAAAAACAATCTATATACAATATGTACATGTATGTCAGTACCAGTAGTCATATTATAGGAATGATCTGTTTAGCTTATTGACATTACATGTGTTATGTAGATTTCAATAGGCATTTTAAAAGTTGGAAAAAAGAAGGAAGATTGGTCATTATTTTTCCTCCAGGTGATTCTGCTCTAAATCCTGTTTTATTTGTTTTATCATTCTCTTCGCAATATCCCTCTTTCCGCAGATAATTTATTTGGATCTTGTGTAAGTTCAGGTTCAGTGTCCCTCCCC
The DNA here is from genome assembly GCA_025617745.1 of Heliocidaris erythrogramma. NCBI lineage: Eukaryota > Metazoa > Echinodermata > Echinoidea > Camarodonta > Echinometridae > Heliocidaris > Heliocidaris erythrogramma. The sequence continues at coordinate 9,187,349 of CM046870.1, forward strand.
TATTACGATGTAAGCCGAAACGGGTTCCGCGACCTCAAGATTGTTATCCGATTTCTCTTGGATCGAGGATATCAGTGGAGAGATGAAGCCGCACAGGTATGTCAAATTTTCATCCGTAAAATTTAGACCTTGTTCACATATGATGAATTAAACCGGATCAAAACCCACTGTGGCAATATAAAATGACATATAAGTGTAGTGCACGTCACATTTTCAATCTTATAACACAAATGTGTAAGTAAGCATGCTTAGATAGCTTAGCAAAAAGGAGTGGCACGAAAGATGCGTCTGGAACGCGAACGGTGAAATTGTTGGTGATAGCGGTGAATTAAAAACTGTAATTGTGACTTATATTATTAAAGCTTTGGTAATATTGATTATTAAAAAATTATTTTTAAAAAGGGAGTAAAGATATACACTGTAGGCCTATTTATCTGGTCTGTGGTTTAATGATATGTTTCTACCTTAACGCAAATGGTGTTCAACAATATGCATTTTGTGTTGCGGACGCGTCTTTTCGTACCACTATGTACCTTTATTAGTGGCCTTTACACCCAGCTACTCCTTCATCACTCCCAACTGCCTTTTATTTACAAATAAAATGCTTTTTATTTTGTCAAGGCAGTTTTTGAGGTGCTTTACCATGTCCAGTGTCACTGAGTTTTGGGTCTGATGCTTTATGTTCTTTAACCCGTTGACTACTGCATTACATTATTCCCATAGCCATAGTACAGTGACCATCCGGTTCATGTGGACAATGGGTTAAATATGTGTTTAAATACTTTCTCATCAACATTTTCACTTTCATTTTTCACACATGTTGTTTTGAAAGATCATATTGGGAAAGTTATTGGGAGAGTTATTGGGAGATTGATCCTCAAGTCAAGAGGTTGGCACAGCCTTTAGGGTTCCACTCTGTGAATTAAATCCTCTCCCCAAAGAAATCTATGGAGAACTCGGCAGTGGTGAATTGATAGAGATTGGATACAAATTAAGTGATTTCACTGCTTTGTAAGTTTTCCATTTTCCAAGAAAGCAAGTTCTCTTTCCTCCAAAAGGACAAAGGAAAAAGAATAAAAGGAAGGACAGATGGTGACTTCATAAACCTCTATGCAGGAAAAAAAAATTATTGAAAGATATATACATCAGAAGAGAAGACGATGATTGTGTGTATCCACCATTGTGATTTATATATTTATTTGTGCAATGCATTCCTTGTTTAAGTAATTGGATGCCAAATAAAGGTAATTTTGCTAATGGATAAATGGAAATGGAATTATTTTTGCATAGTACATGTACCATATACATGTATATGTTTCTGGAAAAATGTGTATTGTTAATCTGAATTCATAAAAGTTATTGGTCTACTAATAATGAATATTTTCTCAAGGTGTGAGCAATTTAGTTAGTGAAAGATTCATGTGAGAGGAAATGCTGAAATAGTAAGAGAGAGAGAGAGAGAGAGAATTACATGTACGTGTAGATGAGGGAGCAAGATTAAAAGTAGGAGAGAGAGTGAGAGAGAGATTAAAAATAGGAAAGAGAGAGAGGGGGAGAATAAGTTGAGGGGAGAGAGAATAATAGGAGAGAGAGAGAGAGAGATACGAGATAAAATAGAGAAAGATGGAAGGAAGTGAGAAAAAGAGGGGAAGGTGGAGATACTAAACGTAGGGAATAGAGAGAATAAAAATAGGGAGAGTGTACATGTACATGTATGTGCCAGTGAGAAAGAGAGAGAGAGAAATTGGAATGCACAAATGATTAGAAATTCTGGAAGTAAAACGACTGTGTCTTCGACAGCTGTACGGTCTGCAGTACCCTCTGCTAATTTAGAAAAGGAAAAAAATAAAATGCCCATATGAGAGGCACACACACTTGTTATTCAGAAGCTTGAGCGTTGCTGGTGAGCAATGACGTCGATACTCGCTGAATTACATCCCGCCAACCGTCCAACCGATTCATATTTCTGCTTCCTCATCTACATGGACCTGTCAAACGTGGATTGCATATTGTTGCAATCTAACAGAATAACTTGCCATTTTTTTTTTGGGGGGGGGGGGCAGGAAACCATGGAGATAACTATATTATTTCAGAAATGTAAAATGATAGCTGGAGCATTACATTATCTTCCCCTCTGTGCTAACGTTAATTCTGAGTGATGGTGTATTTTTAGAACAGGATCGTATCCATTTTGCAGTGTACTGTGTGAAGGATTGGAAATGACCAGTGGTGGGCGATCAATTTCACTTACGTCAGACTGAGATTCTCTGCGTTAAAGATGAATTGTTGTCTCTTTTGAATTCTTGAAGAGACCCAAGCTCCCTTATGCGTATGAACATCTGGGCCCTGTTTCATAAAACTTATTATCAATGACAAGTTACAGTAATTGTCATAAGCTACTGAAATCCTTGAATCTGATTGGCTGAGAGCATATTTGTCATAGAAATGGGGCAGTTGTTATTGATAACAAGTTTCACGAAACCGGATCCTGCACTTGTTATTTGAGTGGCTCTTTGTTATGGTATTCCTTAGCCATCTTCAAAACATGTACACAAAAATTGACATTTCATTATTTTTTTTCTTCAATCGTCTATTTATATATTTATTGATTTACTTATTCATACATGTATATTTGCAACTTAGGAACACCTGTTTCAGCAAAGTATGTGGGTTTTTTTTTTTTTAAATATGCTCCAACCACATTAAAAACAAAATATTTAAGTTCAGTTACAGTAAATATTTGTTGGCTGAAGATGGAACTACATGTACAGTATGCAATTAAAAAAAAATGATTATTTATCCTCCTTTGTACCTTGAAATTAGCCGAGTTAATTTCTAGACTGAAAATTGTGAACGCTGCTTTAGATTGGCAACAGTTTCATTACTGACATTGAACAATGTTCATTTCAAACGAAATTCTAGTGTTCTGCTTAAAGATATCTTTTGAAGATATGAAATCATTTTAGATAAATTGAATATAAATACTGCGTTTTGAATTTTGAAATACTGTAATTTATATGTGATTGCACGAATCAGCTTCTTTTCTTTTCTAAATTTCATCAAACTTGTTATCAATAGGAAGTGACAATAATTGTTATAAGCTTCTGAAATCCTTGAATCTGATTGGCTGAGAGCAGATTTGTCGTAGAAATGGGGGCAGTTGTTACTGATACCAAGTTTTATGGAATAGGGCCCGGATTATGAAGTCATAAACTGCATAAGCCTTTATTTTCGCAAAGGCTTTATTTGTTGTATGGTTGCAGATTTAAAAAAAAAAAACTAGAAAATGAGGTAGTGAACATTTATAGAGAAAATAACAACATTCAAAAAAGTCTTTGTCCCTGAACTTTGTAACTACTGTAAACATGGAATATTTCACGGTGTGGAAATTCGCGCGGCATGCAATTTGCGCAAAAATAAAAACGCGCAACTATTTTTGTTTATGTATTCTTTGGCCCATGAGCCTAGCGTGTCGGCGAAATTAAAAACAGGTGAAATTCACCTTACTTGGCCGAGCGCGAAAAATTAATCCCGTGAAAATTTCCACTTTTACAGTCCATTTAGTAGGCCCCCAATATTGAAATGCATCTTTAAAAGTCCAAATGTGTTCTGGCAATGAATTGAAAATTTCATGTGATTGAAATTGAATGATTACATACTTTTTTTGATTTTCATATCATTGAAAAACAGAGATATTCAAAGCAGCCTTTTCATTATGTCCAGATTTTGTCTGGACTGGTGTGAGCAAATGTTAAATCTTGCAAAGGTCGTTGAAAATGTTTGTTGTTTAGCCAAGACACACATTTATCACCACTATACTCTGTATGCAATATGTTAGGACACGCCTCCCCAACGCACAAGCATTAAATACAAAGCGATGCGAACCTATTCAAGCATGTGAATTTGAACAGAGGTGAGCAAAACTTAGGACCGACCAAAGTTTCTGAAATCACAGATTTGTCATATTACAGGGAAAGTTCACCCAGGTATAAAGTTGATTTGAATAAAAAAGAAAAATGAGAGAAACAGATCAGTGAAACTTTGAGCAAATCTGATATTAGATAAGAAAGTAATGAATTTTTGGAGTTACAATCAATTAAACACGAATTGGCAACTCCGTGACGTATCTTGCAAGCTCCTCTCCCATTGCTCAGTACAGAAACTCATAAATTTCCATTTTCTTAGGTTTGATGAAGGAATAGATTTGTTTCATACAGAATTTGTGTAGAAACGGTGAGCACTGATTATATCTAAGGTGAATGTATGATTGAATATTTTCTTCAGAGAAAATGGAAAGTAACGCTTTTGGGGGGCACAGGAGAGGAGCTCACAAAATGCGTCACATACATGTAGTTTCCAATTTGTGTTTGATTATAACTTTTCAAATTCATAACTTCAATTGTCAAAAATGAACTTTCGATAGTTAAATATTAACTTTCAATGAGTTTTTTTCTTGAGCAAACTTGACAAAGTTATATTGCATAGGAATAAACATTATATAGGCACAGGTTTCTGTATGAGGAAGAATTTTCAAACCATACTGAGCCTAAACGAAATGGTCAACACTCCAATATTTGGGCGGGATTTGCCGCCCACGGCATGGAAGGGGTTAAGTATGTAAAATCCAGATTCTCTTGAGGCCTATCAAATACAAGACATGCTTCAAATGAGAAGTTCTTTCACATCATGAAACCAAGATTAGGAAGGTTCTTGTCATAATCTTCCCCTACCTGGGCACTGTTTCATAAAACTTGTTATCAATGACAAGTTGCAATAACTGTTATAAGCTACTGGAATCCTTCCATCTGATTGGCTGAGAGCAAATTTGTCATAGATAACAAATTTTATGAAACCGGGCTGTGCATTCTAGACCAACCATGTCCCATCATTTAGAAGGGGGCTTTTTAATATGAGATGCCATCTTGGATGTCCTCCTTTCTCTGTTTCCTTTCTTCAGTCTTTGAGAGTTATTAACATTCATGCCCCGTAGAAAGCGATGCCCCAATTCCTCCCCTGTGGAAGGGTTCTTCTCGGATGTCCCTAATATGGGGGAGGAGAAATGGAAGACCTGTGGTCACTTGATTATTGCACGTCCACGATCACGTATGGTCACTAGGCAGTGATTGGAAGAGGTGCTTAGGTGAGGTAGAAGGGTGGAAAGAAGAAAAATGAAAGTGGAGAGATAAAATGAGTGAAAGTGGTAGATAATGGATGGTTAATAAAGGGATGAAGATGCAGAGAAATAGAGAGAGAGAGAGATAAAGAGGAAGGAAGGTACCGTAAACCCAGAAATTTTCGCGTTCATGAAACTTGCGCAAATTTCGCGAGGGGTTGAGATTCACGAAAGTTTCATGCTGCGAAATGATAACATGACAATTGAAACAACATTAAATTGTTGCAATTCATGGAAGTTTCTTGCCATTACAATTCACGACAGTTTTATGTTGCAAAAGTTTATGGCTTTACAGTATAGAGATGGAGAGTGAGAGAGAGAGAGGGAGAGTGAGAGAGAGGGAGCTAACAGAGAGGCGGGTAGAGTGATAGAAAGAGAAAGAGTGCACAAGATAAACTTTTTAGATATAATATCTGCCCAAGTAGAGAATGAAAGAGGTCGGATTAACCCCTTTGTTAGGATTTGATTTTGTTATAACATACATTTCACATAGACTCCACCCAAGTTATCTAGTGTTTTGTATTGAATGGGTTAAATGAGGCAACAAAAAAAAAAGGCAGATTCATGTATTATGTACATGTAATGTGTGAACTGTGATGTGCTGATCAGAGAAAGAGGGGCAAAAGGGAAAAATAATGAGATAGAAAGAGAGAGAGAAAGAGAGAAAGAGAAAGAGATAAAGGGAGAGTCAAAGAGAGGGTTAAATGGAGAGAGAGGGAGAAAGAGAGAGAGATAAAGAAAGGGTCATAGAGAGTTAAAAGGGGAGAGAGGGAGAAAGAGGGAGATGAAAAGAGGGTAAAAGAGAGTTAAAGGGAGAGCTCTAGAGAGTGATGGGGGCAGATGGCGGAAGAGAGAGAGGGAGGGAGAGAGAGAGAAAGAGAGAGAGAGTTTCACCCGTAAGTATTCTGTTGTACGTGAACGTTGATGAGAGATTAGGAATAGAAGCACCCTTCACTTTCATCTCCGATCTTCATCTGAAGAAGGAAGAGGGTCTCGTGTTACACCTCTTGGACTGATTATGCCCCTGGAAAGATAAAACAGCGCCCACTCAACAGGGCTACGGGGGGGGGGGGGGGGGGGGGGGGAGTTGTAAATCATAATCAGAAATGTTTGTAAAATGAAATCTTCCTGAATTGTTAACGACAGGGCTTTTGGCAGCATGAAACTGTCATGGATTTGTGGGATGAACTATAAGGAATCTGAACCTCTCAGACAATTTTTGAAAGTTTCTGATTTAAAGTCCTCTTTTCACTGTTTGTTTTTCCCCCTTCCTCCACCCCACAGAAAACACTGGAGACCATCCTGGGCCAGTACCGCACGGAGTACGTGGATCCCGAGGTGGAGCTAGAGGCAAACTACCAGAGGGAGCAGGAGCTGGAGGCGCTGGAGAACATGGCAGCACAGTACGGCAGCCTCTTCTCCGACAGGAAGACCAACAACAGGCTAGAGAGGGAGGAGGAGGAAATGGTAGGTGATGCCATCCTTGTTGCTCGGGGCAAGCAAACTAGAAATGTAATGTTGTTGAAGCCACGGCTGGATCCTGGGAGGAAGCTACATAGGTGGGGTTATGGGCGCCTGGATCTCCCCCTTTTTTTTTGTCTGAGTTTTTGGGTGTAAGTCAATATTTGAATTTGATTCTTCTTTTACAAAATCCTGGGAGCTGCCCTTGAAACCTACCTATAAAGGGTACCAAAGCTAAACTGAAGGTCTCTCTACACAGTTTTCACAATTTATACATGTAGTTGTAGAACCTGTAGCCGCGATAGATAGATGTACTTTATAGAGAGGGGGCTTCTGTGACGGATATCATATGTCTGCATCACAGTAGACGAAGAGATAAATCTTCTTTTATGATGCTCTTTGTGGTATCATACATTCATTTACATAAAACAATATCTATAAAATCTCATTTAACCTTTGACCCTCTTTTCTCTTCCAGTTGCAAAATTATGGCATCGATCCTGCCTACTATGCTGAGGAAGAGAAGAGAACTTACCTTCCTCAAAAAAACCAGGCAGCTAGGGGGACCAGCAGGGACGAGGTGGAGGATTTAATACAGGAGTACGTGCAAGCCATCAAAAATTCGAGCCCTAGGGAGCAGGAAGAAGAAGAAGTTAATTGGATGTACCATGAGTATTACCAGAAATACCTGGACCTCTTGGAGCAGTATAGAGCTATGGAAAAAGCAGCAGAAAATGAGTAAGATACTACGCTATTCTTTTTGTCTACTCACCGTGACTCCATTTGAAATAAAGAAATAGAGCCATGGAAAAAGGAGCAGGAAATTGAGGAAGATACAACACAATTTTTCTGTTAAGTCAACAAAACTTACTTGAAATGAATAAGACAAAACAAACAAACAAACAACTAAGCTTTGTTTCAGTTGTACATATAAGTATAAACAAACATATCAAATGTCTTTTGAAAGTGATCAAGAACCAAGTTTTGAGCTCTTTACTATTAGGGTCTGTATCTAGTTAAGAGAAATTTTGATTTTTTTTTGCTAAATGAAAACCGTTTGGATGTGTTAGGAATTTTGTGTCTTGTAATGAACATTATTCTCTGTGTGCTATTATAATTCAGTCCTTAAAGTATTTAATCAGTCAGCTTGTATTTGCAAGACTTTCGAGACACGTAAGGTTATTCAGGTTAGTTTTTTGTCATCAATGTCATTGATAAGGACATCATAATGACGTCATTGTTTGCTTCGTGTAGTGTCTTAGATCTGAGGATTCTTATCTTTATAATACTTCCCATTGTGAACTGACAGTGCTGTAAATTTAGCGCATCCTCACCACATTTACATAGTGACAGAACCATCATACAAAAATGTATTGAGCAAAGAAAAAGTAGTAGCGTGCTTAATGATTGATTCAATAGCGATCCAGAGACAACAGCAAATATTGAAACCTGAGAAGAGCGAAGGGAACTAACGTTTGATTTTTGCTTGTACATCCTGCAGGCTGGCAGAAGTAGAGGAATACGGGGAGGAGAGTCCGGATTACTATGCAGAAGTTCAGGACAAACTTGACTACTTAAAACAGTACTTACAGGAGATTTACCAAGAGGAGGAGGAAGAGGCGGAGGAAGTAGGATCGGAAGGAAGTGATGAGGGGATGGTGGATGGAGGGATGGGCCAAAGTTCGAGTAGCTGGTGGGACGCGAGCAGTAGTAGCATCAGTGAAGGAGGGTTGGAAGAGATCTTGGAAGAAGGTAAGAATGGTCGTTTCTATGGAGATGGTTATGATGATGGTTATGATGATGATGGTGATGATTATGATGATGGTGATGATGGTGATGATTAGGATGATGGTAATGATGATGGTGATGATGATTGTGATGATGATGATGATGGTGATGATGGTGATGATTATGATGATGGTAATGATGATGGTGATGATGATTGTGATGATGATGATGATGATGATGATGATGATGATGATGATGAAGATGGTGCTGACAATAATGAAGATTGGGATGATGATGATGATAATGATGATATTGATGATGCTGAGGATGATGATGAATATGATGATTAAATTGATGATGGTGATGATGTTCATGATGATGATGATGTTCATGATGAAAACATTAGCTTCATAATAAAAAAAATGATTCAAGATCCCTCTAGGCATTATAAGACATTGATGTAGAAATTGTTAAACTTGATGTATAGAAACATTACAAAGTGAATGTTACACACATCATTTAACTAATGCAGATTTAGAAGTAATGTATATTCATTACCATTATAAAGATTGAATATCCATGTACCCTGCTAAAATTGCTCCATTACGATGTAAGCTTGCCACAGTTTAATTTTCAAGCTCTGATTTTCAAGCTGGAGTATTATACAGCAGTTTGTCCTCTTCCCCCTCTCATCTGCCCCTCACAACCCTCATGTATTTGAGATGAGATAATGGATTAAACAACTAATGGGATAATGATTGCATTGGACAACCAATGGTGAGGCACTCCAAGACCTTGCCCTCACCTCCGTCATCCTCTTGATATCCTGCAGGAATTGACCGCCTGGCCGTCCAGCTAATCAACAACGAGCTCATCCCCCAGATGACCCCCGAGGAGCAAGAGCAGTGGAGGCTGCTGAACGAGGAGGAGAAGGAGGGCATCATCCAGGAGGCACTCCAGGCTATTGACTGGGTTGCCAAGGAGATGGAAACGGAGGATGAGGAGGGAGGAGTGTTTGCAGAGAATATGGTAGGAGAGGAGAAGGCGGAGGAGGAAGCCATTGAAGCGGCGATGCAGGATGGAGAGTGGATTGATGAAGGTAATTGTGATACATGGTGATGATGATGATGATGATGCTGCTGATGATGTTGATAATGATGATGATGATGTTGATGATATTGATGATATTGATGATGGCAATGATGGCAATGATGATGATGATGATTATCGTTTTAACTCAGAGTTTGGTCTCTATGTATATTTTAGGGATTCTTCAAGGCCACTTGCTTTTCAAGTAGTGCATTATTTTCAGGTCTTATGATAAATTGTTCGTTAAATCATATCCATGTACATTTATGTTATTTTCACCATGTACATGTAATGTAGGCTTTCATAATAACAGGTGTCGAGAGAGAACAGGGGGATGAAGAAGAGTTAGGGGTAGAAATAGATGAAAGGCAAACAAAAATGGGGGGGGGGGGACAATGAGACATAGAGACAGACAGACAAAGAGACAATTGATGAATTGAATTGAAAGGGTAAAGGTAGGGTGAGCAAATGAGAGAGAAAGAAAGATGAGAGAGTGAGGGAGGGATGGAGAAGAAAAGGAAAGAGAGGGACGAAGAGTAAATGGAATTATGAAAGAGAATTTATAAAGAGAGGGGGGTTTGAGGGAGAGAGAGGGAGGGGGAGAGAGAGAAAGAGAGAGAGGGATACATGCATTATTATTTACCAAGGCACCAATTACCTTCACCTCATAACAATATGTAGGCATTTGTGATTCTATTTTCCCCCCTTGATTTTCTACCTCTCAGAAATAATAAGACTCATTAGAATAATGCTGATCAATCAATTTCTCCTAGATTTTGAATGTAGATTCCATCTGATAATACAAATGAGAAAAACAAGTAAAAGAAAAATACAAAGTGAGCATTATTAATCTTCAGTTGCAGTGGAAAGCTTTTCTTTAATTAGCTCCTCATTTCTGTGAACCCGTGTTATCTCTTTTTGTGGCTAATTAAAAATCATGATCAAGAGAGATATAGGAAGCAATTATCTGAAAAGGGATTAAAAAAATATTCAGTGACAGAAATAGACTCAAAGATTACCATTGTTTGATTTAAAAAAAGACTAAAGTTGACTAGATGTCAGTAACTTGTAACAGTAGTGTGATCCTTATTGCACTGCTGATATTTTCTTTTTTTCTTTTTACTTTCATGAGAGGGGAAAGACCCCCCCCCCCCTCCAAAAAAAAAAAGAAAAGAAAAGAAAAAGAAGAGAAAAAGAAAGAGAATACATGTACAGTCAAACCTGATTTAGCCACCACTTGTATAGAAAGACCACCTGCCTATAAAGCCCACAATTTTTGCTTCCCTTGAAAATTATTTCTCATTGAAACATGTATTAAAGAAACCTGTACATAAAGACCACCTGCTCATAAAGACCACTTTCCTTGTAACCCTTGAGCGGTCTTTATAGACAGGTTTCACTGTACATGCATATCATGATTAGGGGGTCTACAGTATACATAAGGTCTGTATTTCAGTTCAATTTCATATTACATCTCTTTGGAAAAAACAAACAACTTTGCAGAGGCTTACAAGTAGATCTTGAATATCAGAAAAGATTTTACCTTTGATAATGACAGTGAATCCAACCCTCTACAAGTAGCCAAAAAATGGAAATACAAAGGTATGGCTGTATTGCAGCCCTCGTTCATGTAAAATGGATAAATAGAGACCCAGTGCTTCCTTAAAGCATTGTTCCAAAACTGCCTCAAAAAAGACTGCAAGGACAAAATAAAATGACGTACGCGTAATATGCCTCATGTTTCTGTATCTTGCATTTATAACTCACATGTAAGTGAGTATTCTTGGGGCCGTTGTAAAATCTCAGGCTGATGATGGAGTTTGCATGACTCTGAAACATGTAACGTTCTTTCAAATGCTAAGTTGTGTTCTTTCTTGTTTTTATTTTAAAGCAGATATTTTATTCTTACCCCCACTTGCCATTCATTTACATGTAAAATAGCTTTTAATTGTGCTGCGGCTGTTTACCACGCCACGTGTGAACGGACCTTCAGAGATGTATATCTCCGTTGGCGTGCTTCATGTTCAACTTGCATGATAAGTTTGCCAAGCAGGGCATACTAGCACTTAACAGTTTGATTCAGAAGGAGAAGAAGATGGCAGGTGTATCGCCATGGCAACCGGCATAGATACGGGGGCTGGAGGGGAGGTGCACTCTCAAAAATGCTTTTCATCAGGGCATTCTCACTTCATCTGGGAGTACAGTGACTTTAATTTAGATTATTAGTATATGATTAGGTCTGTTCTATCTGTAAACTTGTCAGTTAAAGAGAGGTAAAGGTGAATAAAATAATCTGTTAGCTTTCTCATTCTTTTTTATCTTGGTTTGGAAGGCTGTCATAGAAAAAACAGTTTCTTTCACTGTGTAATCGCTCGACTAGTACTCGACTTCGTCTTTCAATTATATAACTTGAATGATCTGATCATCCCACGCCATTGTAAATTTTCATTGATTCATTTGCATATAGAGTGGTAAAATTTCCAAGAACAGCTAGCCTGTGGGGCTTAAACCAGTTTGCAATGCGTGTATAGACTCTACGAAGGTTATGATAAGAAATTAGCTAAAACGGAAGCTTTAACATTGTTTTTCTTTTGCTTTTCAAGCAGCAAGTTTGTAGTCATGAGGTAATGGGCAATCCCACATGAAAAATATCTGCACATTTTTACGAAGTTGGACCAATATGAGTTTTTGCATAACAAATGTCTTTACAAAGATATCTTCATTGGCTGAGCTATTGAAAACTGTGCCAGGTTTTCTTTTCAATTCAGTTACTGACATTTCTTTATATTTGAGCCTTCCATGGGCAAGAAATTAGTATTCAAACATTTTTATGGTTATTGGCGGTTGTTAGATCGAACATGACATTTAGTGCATGCTATACAAAAGTATAGCCAAAAAGGTAATTTCTTTTAGCGTCCAAGTGGAGTTGACCTGATGCTAATTAAGGCGAGCCTTTTATTAGTTTCTGCTTTTGAAAAACAAGTATCCATGTCAGATGTGTTGAATCTGGAAAAAATAGGAAAACAAATTAAGTAGTTTTGTATCAGGTTGTCTTATATTATACAATGGCGCATAAAGACTTCGAAAGACGCAAAGAAGAAAATTTCTACTTTTGTCTGTGCTTCTAAAGTTAGAATCAGACATTTTATAGACCAAATTTGGATGATCTGAACACATCCGACACACTATAAATACCAAAGAAATGGGATCAATTGGCTTTTTTCTGGGACTGGAGTTCACAAGATATTTTGTGTGTAATGAATGTATAATGAAACATGCCTTGAACGGAAATAAAAGAGACAAAGGACACATCCGACACACTATAAATACCAAAGAAATGGGATCAATTGGCTTTTTTCTGGGACTGGAGTTCACAAGATATTTTGTGTGTAATGAATGTGTAATACAACATGCCTGGAACGGAACTGAAAGAGACAAAGAATAGACTTAACTTTTTAAGAAGCTTCTCTCTGTATACTGCATGTTTATAGACCAAGTTTGGGTGGTTCAAACACATCCAGTGCTCTATAAATACTTAAGAAATTGGATAAACTGGCCTTGTTTTTAATGGAGTTCACAAGACATTTCAAACGTGATGAATGGAACGGAACTAAAAGAGACAAATCATAGATAACACCTAACTTTTTAAAGAAGCTTCTCTCTATATACTGCATGTTTATAGACCAAGTTTGGGTGGTTCAAACACATCCAGTGCTCTATAAATACTTAAGAAATTGGATAAACTGGCCTTTTTTGGAATCGAGTTCACAAGACATTTCAAACGTGATGAATGGAACGGAACTAAAAGAGACAAATCATAGATAACACCTAACTTTTTAAAGAAGCTTCTCTCTATATACTGCATGTTTATAGACCTAGTCTGAGTGATTCGAAGGCGTCCAATGCACTCAAAAATACCCCAGAAATGGGATCAACTGGCCTTTTTTTTAATGAAGTTCCCAAGACAAAGTTCCCAAGACATTTCAAACGGGATGAATGGAACGGAACTAAAAGAGACAAATCATAGACAACACTTAACTTTTGAAAGAAGCTTCTCTCTGTATACTCCATATTAGACTAAGTTTGGGTGATTCGAAGGTGTCCAACGCACTAGAAATACCCCAGAAATTAGATCAAGATGCTGGAGGAGAGATTAACTCATAATGTTGGAGATTAAACTCACAGTGTAGAGAGGAAACGGAAATTGATAGTAAAAGGGTTTTATAGAATATCTGCGTTTTCAGATACCGGATGCCTCAAAAAAAGAAGCGAGTAAAGAAATCATTACTCTGGCAGTTACTCTTGTGAGTTATCCTGGCATCATCCCCGGGCATTGACCTCCGGCATGTGACCAAGCGATCCATGTTCTCGTTTGGGGGATGACAACTTTGGTGCACTCTGGCATGTCTCGTTCATTAGGGCTTAAGCCACTTGCGCGTATTGAATTACGGCAAATTACGGATCGGATTTTTCCCTGTAGCGGACCTATTTTGAGGTTCGTGGAGGAATAGAAAACTAAGGGTGTGGAATTTTTTCTTCTTCGCTTTTTTGATGGGATGGTGGATGTCTGATGTTTAGGTCATGAGTGAGAGATCAGTGGAGATGGAGAGGATAGGTGATAGGGAGAAGGGGAGGTAGAGAGAGAGAGAGAGAGAAAAGAGAAAGAGAGGAGGAGAGTGTTAGATAGGGAAGGATAGAGAAGTTATTTTGTTGTTTGAGAGAGAACAAAATGATCTGTGCATGCAAATACAATCACACAAGCACAGATATTACAGTTTCTAGATATTTGAATGGTAAGCCATGAATTCTAAGATATATTTTGTAATTTTTGTAATATGATTATTTTTACATAATGTTCACACATTCTGAAATTTACATTGTATATGGAATATTATACTGTGCATAAATGTTAATGGAGTGAAGAGAGAGAGAGAGAGAGAGATGTGTGGAAAAGAGATATAGGGAGCAAGATAGACTGCAGATTGGCAAAGGCAAAAGTGTGTGTGTGTGGCTGTGTGTGGGTGAGGGAGAGAGAGAGAGAGAGAGAAATAGAGAGAGAGAGAGAGAGAAATAGAGATAGAGAGAGAGAGGGGGGGGGGGGTGGAGGAGTCTAATAAAGTATTTTTAATAAGATTTCATTGTAATCTAAAAATGTTTATATGAATAGGAGATGAATGAAAGCACAGGCATCTATATCAACTGTCGTCATCATTAGATATGAAATCTCATAAACATTTGTGCTGGATTTCACAGCCCCCATGATTCGAAAGAGTTAAAGCAATGAAATGTGCACATAGCGGGATAATTATGTTCCACACGAAAGCCATTCAACCCCTCTCTATACTCAGGAAGTGCATCCCTCTGTGTGTGTTTTCCAACTAATTTTAATGACGTCAGCGTAGGAGGCAGATTACGTATGTGCCTTCCTTATTTGTAATTTCGCTCCCCCCTCCCTCCCCATCTCCCTCTTTCTGTTTCGACAACAACCTGAATGGGTTCCTTGAATACTACGCACGTGCCATTTTAAGCTAATTGCGGTGATCAAAACCTAGGTTTGGGAAATGATATTAGATTATGATTTATGTCCGGTTGTATTACGTACTGGATGTGTAACTAAAGGTGTTTGCGTATGATGAAGAAACCAACCTCCCCCCCCCCCCCCCTCTCTCTGTCTGTCTGTCTGTCTGTCTCTCTCTCTCTCTCTCTTTCTATACATGTATACAGTATCTCTCTGTCTCTGTCTCTTGTCTTTCTGTCTTTCTGTCTGTCTGTCTGTCTGTCTCTCCTCATCTCTCTTCATCTCTCTTCATCTCTCTTCATCTCTCTTTCTGTCTTTGTCTCTTTCTCTGGTGCTGACTACAATCAGTTAAAAGTACATGCCATAGCGTATCTTGTACGATCCATTCACTGCATTATACATGTTTTAATTTGTTAGAATACATCAACAGCGAAAATGCATGGTTATATTGTGTTGAAATTTAAAAGGAAGAAGTGGAATTGTAAGGGCTGTCATGCTGCATGTTAAAGTAAAACAGAAAGTAAATTAGTTCATGTAAATTAATCGCAAGGAGAACTGCCTTTTTCTACACTGATGCAGTGCATGGTCAGTGCAAAAATAGCTTTCCTGATAGCTTTATTTATCTTCCTTGTGCTAATTATTGTATTTGGATGAAGAAGTAATTTGCGGTAGACTGCAGCGTTGCATAAATGTTCCAATGTGCCATTTTGATTAATCCTGCTTGTACAAATAACGTCAGTACGACCGCAAACACAAGCGCACTTGGTAACCAGTTCATTAAAGAGAGAATTCTATGTAAGTGTTTAATTGCAGTGAACATATTGATAATTATGTCATATCCATGTAGGATTTTATAGAAAACAAATATTTCTCTCTTTCTCTTTATCTATCTATATTTATAGATAGATTGCAATGAACATAATGATAATTATGTTCAATAGGATTTAGAAAAAGACTCTCTTTTTCTCTATCTATATTTTTAGATAGATAGATAGAAAATATACAGCGAGAGATGGAGAAAGAGAAATAGATATATAGATTGATAGATAGATAGATGGATAGAAAATATACAGAGAGAGAGAGATGGAGAAAGAGAGATAGATATACATGTATAGATTGATAGATAGATAGATAGAGTTTTCCCTGTCAGTGTTGCTGGCTCTTTAAATTGCCACAATAATTTTTAAATCATAGATATTTCAAGAAACAAAATTCATAAACTAAAAGAATAACATGGTCGCAGGGGAAAGGGATCTTTTGAAGCTGTTGAGACCAAACTGAATTTGAAATTTAATGGCCACTTTATTCTGAATTTCTGAATTTTAACCATCTCTTTAAATGGAATGAAGGTATTCTATCTCTGTCAAAGCTGCAGGATCGATACAATAATTCCGCTGACATTTCTGTCAGAAGCAACCATAGCCAAGCTAGCGTCATTCTGCGGTTATAGATATTGACGATATTTTTTCCCCGTTATATTTTCCCTACTTCTTACTGATTTTGCTATTTATAGATTTATGTCATGAGACAAACTTCTTTTTGGTAATTTGTAAGGCATGCTGATAGTTATTTTTCATCTACATCTACATGTACATGATCAATATTTGTCAATTTGTTGTCATTGATGTGCATTAAGAACTCAAGATATTTGAAAGAACAGATTTTAAAACAAATATTTGTGAGGTAGAGTAGACTCTGTAACTGCCTCTCAGTAAATCCTAACATACCATCCATTAACCCCTTCCATGCCACCTGATTTTTGAGCAGTTGTCAAAAATGAACTTTCAAGAGGCAGTTACTAATTTTCAAATTAGTTTTTTTCTTGAGCAAACTGGGCAAAGATATTCCATAGGAATAAACATTATGTTGAAGGCACCGGTTTCTGAGTGAGGAAGAATTTTCAAACTGTTCTGAGCCCAAACAAAATGTTCAGCACTCCAACATTTGGGCGGGATTTGCCGCCCTCGGTGTGGTAAGGGTTAAGGTCATGAGGGGTGTTGACTGTTTGTTGAATGGTATTTATTTATTATTTAGACCTCTTTCTCTCACTTTCAGTAAATATTGACAAAAGTGTTTGTGCCAGGCTGTTATTTTGTTCTTTAAAGACTGATAAATATAAAACATCATTTGTAGGGTCCCATTTTTCACTCTAGTTCATTTTGCAAACTAAATAATAAAAAATAATCACATCAAAATATTTTGTTGCCCGATGTGGTGCCCCCCTTTTACAGTAACCTAGGCAATGGGTGGCTCCTGTATTAAGCCTATGAGAGTTAAGGAATTCAGTAGTCAACGAGTTAACCTGTCCATGGAACAAGAAAATAGTGCTACCTTTACGTGTGGCTTGATAGAGGGTGTGTTTATGGCTCGATAGAGGGTGTGTTTATGGCTCAATTGCAAAGCTAGAAGCTGATTGTGCTCTGAAAAGGGAGCCTAAACGCAGCCTAAGAAAGGAAAAGATGGATTGATGCACCTTACAGAAAGGAAACTGTCAGTGCTTTTGTCATGTTGGTCATCACCTCACCCGACCCTAGAACATCCCAATTTGATTGAAGAGGGTTCCTGCACCCTCCGTTTCCCAAGGCTTCGCATAGCATATGGAGCCGTTTTTAGAGCTGGCAAAGATGGAAAGCATCTATTTCAATTTCTGTGTTTGTCATCTTGTGTACTCAAGGTAGTTTAATATATTCTTTCTGGCAAAAATTTCTGTTAAATCCCTCTTTCACACAAGAATTGATAAGTACATGTATATCAAATTGCATATAGGGCTCTGTAGTACTTTGTATGGAATGACACAAGTAACTCGATCTGTAGCTGTACATTGAGCCATTTTATTTGTCAGTGCGAATGGCCACAGTGATACATGTATATTGTGTACATGAACGTTTGTTTGACATACAGTGTTGGCGGGCCATAGGGTGTTTTCAGTTTAGTTTTAAAGGGAAGCTTAGTTCTGGGAAAGGTGAAAATAATTTATGAGCTTTCTCGTTCTTTTCATGTCAGTTTGGAAGAACATCATAGTAGAAATGTCCCCGGAAAAGGACAGCTCTCCAAATGCCCTCACATTAAAAATAATGACAAGAAACGGCTGAAATGTCAGGCTAAATATTTGTGTGTAGTCCCATACACATTTCTGTGTGCAGTGCATGTGACTCTCAGCTGGATTGAGAAAAATTTTATCATTTTGGTGATGCCAAGACCTTAGAGTATACACCAATTCTTATGTGCTATAATCAACCTTTCCCAATTGCTTTGAGCCTATTGGAATAAGATAATTCGAGTAGTCAAAGTTTTAGTTACAAAAAATCTTGTCAGTTCGTACATACCCAGGACAAGCCAGCCAGCTAGCAGTGCAACTCTGTTCCAGCATCAGATTGATCAGAAGCTCCCTATATATGGGCTTCCTCAAGACAGCAATGAATGCATTTCATATGGACCAGTTCATTGGTGGATCACCGGGCCAGAAGTGCCCCCCCCCCTTTTGGAAGAAGAGTATGCATTTTGCCCATAAAGGACCCACCCTTTTTTGGACTGTGCCCCCCCCCCCCCCCACCTTTTAGAATGAAAACTTTTTTTTTCTTTTTTTTTGCTTGTCAGAGAATTATGGAGGGAAACTGGACCCCTACTCAGTAATATTCTTCTTGTGTGGAAAAGGCCCAAAGATGGTGCAG
Source organism: Heliocidaris erythrogramma (assembly GCA_025617745.1). NCBI lineage: Eukaryota > Metazoa > Echinodermata > Echinoidea > Camarodonta > Echinometridae > Heliocidaris > Heliocidaris erythrogramma. The sequence continues at coordinate 9,205,989 of CM046870.1, forward strand.
TTGGCAGTTTAGCATGTAGCTGAACTTTGCCACATAATGAAGTGTGTTTCTTGAAAAGGATACCCAAATATTCTTATCGATTATAAGTAATATGCATTATGTCTTGGTAATTTTGTAGTAATTTGTTGTATTTAAATTGCAGATGTAGTGTCATAACAAAGAAGAAACTGTGCTTCGACGGGAGCCCAGATAGCTCAGTTGGTAGAGCACTGGTCATGTATCCAGGGTCCCGGGTTCGAATCCCGGTCGGGGCATTGTAATTTTCTCACATTTTCTTTATGATATATTCAATTTACTTCAATCCTATCAATTATGATATTTAATTACAAATTCAAATTGTCTTCTATAGAAATTTGTTGGCATGGATTTGCCCGACTTTAGAGGGAAGACCTGTCTCATTGGTAGGCCATTACATAGCGTACGCATGGAATTGGTATGGATGTACCCCCTACGCTCGATGGAAAGAGAGGGGCTATATGTGAGATTGTTACTGTGCTTCGACAGGAGCCCGGATAGCTCAGTTGGTAGAGCACTGGTCATGTATCCAGGGTCCCGGGTTCGAATCCTGGTCGGGGCATTGTAATTTTCTCACATTTTCTTTGATATATATTCAAAGAAGAAACAGTTGTCCTTTTGTTCATGTATAATATAAATCTACGCTACTCATATGGAGATAGTGTTTGTAAAGTTGAATTTCTGCTTTTAAGAAACAATTGGGTTATTCCAAGATCGCTTAGATTTTACGTGACACAGACATTGATTTGCATCATGCGACAAATCAGATATAAATACACATTAACATATTCCATTTCCCTTGCTGGGTTTTGATTTGACATGTAATTAAGCTCATGGTTTCAGACGCAGGTGATAACTGTGTGCCCTGAAACGTGATTGATAGAGATCTTTACACAATGGTTTTGCTACATCGCCATGTGAACGCCCACATGTTCTATAGTTCCATTGTCCTCGGACTGTGATTTATGTATTGCTTTAAACAATAGACATGTCTGTATTAGGGTGCTCTATCAATGATTAATGTAGTTTTGCCTTGAGCTTGAAATCCGTTTGAAAGTCAATTATACCTTACATGATCATCCAGGAAATACAAGTACTCTTCCTAAAAAAAAGGTGAATTTTCACTCTATTTCCACTTCGATGGGAGTTGTGACGGTGATCACTTGTCTAGGAGTATAAAATACAGTAAAAACTCACTATAAAGAGGTCCGATATAACAAGATTCCTGATATAACAAGTTAAATTTGCTGGTCCCAGTTCTTTATGTTCTTTTGTTTTTTTAAAGGATATTCCAAATAAAACAAGGTAACATTCATAGTCCCAAAGTCCTTGTTATAGTGAGATGCCGCTGTATCACTTTATTTGAAATAGCTCTCCCAAAAGAAAAGATAGAATTTCTACTCTGAGGTCAATTCCATAGTAACGGAAGGACAATCACACACAAACTAAATATCTAAATGTATCTAAATGTCCTTCCGTTACCGTGGAATTAACCTAAGATATTTTCACAATAATTCCACTCCTCTATGATCACTCGATCTTTTTTTGACTCCTTCCATACCACCAGACATTTGAGCAAATGTCAAAAATGAATTTTCAAGTGTTAAATATTAACTTTCAAAGAGTATTTTCTCGAGCAAACTGGGCAAAGTTATATTGCATAAGAATAATACTGATGGCACAGGTTTCTGTATGAGGAAGAATTTTCAAGCCATTCAGAGGCTAAACAAAATGTTCAACACTCAAAATTTTCAGCGGGATTTGCCGCCCATGGAAGTATACTATATTCCAATAGGTGAATGTGGGATTGTTGGTTTTGAAAGTGTATACAGTGAAAACAGAAGCTTTTGCATACATCAGATCAATGTCCATAATTGAACATTTTTTGAGGGATCCAGATTTGCATATGTTTCATGCTATGAAACAATGATTGAATCATACCTGACACAACACTGAATTTTTGCAACTTGCAACAAATTGCTATTAGTTCACAAAATTTAAGTGTCATGTTTTTCAAGTTTAACCCAATAACTACCAAGTTTTCGTATTCCCACAGGCTTAATACAGGGACTGCGCAGTTCCAGTCGGCAAGGGGTTAAGATACTCCATAGTGGTCTTTGCTCAATCCTAGTCAAGCTATCCAAGTGACTATTCAGAACTCCAATCATAATGATTTTATATGTTTGAATGTTCCTATCGAATGCTAAATGCAAATTTTTTACCCAAATGGGATTGCAGTCAGATCATATAGTTTGCGGGGGGCTGTACTTAGTTTCAGATTAAAAGTTTTCATCAGGAAGTAAAAATTATACCTCGAAATTCACCGTATATCGTCTGCAAAAAGCTGCAAGGCACAGGCATGCAAAACACCTGTAACACGATACCAGAATAATAAGTGGGCGGGTAAAATACCTCAATATGTTTGCAAGAAATGCTAGAAGCAAACGACATTCGACCATGCTTTTGACTCCAAGGATTATTCCTCTTATATCCTTGCCCCTTTGGATGTATAATGTGAATCCGAAAATAGCTACCCAAAATAGACTAATTTCCTGCGCTGATTGTCATTTTCTGGAAATGATGCTGGCATATATGTGCTCTCGTTTCTCTTCCCCTGCAGAAACTGGGGCGGCTCCAGAATTTTGAAAAAGGGGGGGGGGTCCAATTCACAATTGACAAGCTGAAACAAAATGATAAGAATTAAGAGTAAATGGGGAGGGGGTGGGTCAAATAACCAAAACCTATGACAAGTGTCAAAAAAAGGGGGGGGGTGGTCCTGACTCATATGACCCCTCCCCTCTGGATCTGCCATTCTTAAAAGGGGATCATGCATTTGCTTCATGTGGATGTGTGTTATCATTCTGATATATTTCTAGGAAGTGTTTTATCTCATACTGATTGTTTGTATGTATATGTGCTGAGAGCCAGAAGGGCATTAACTCTATGGAAAGTGATAGTTAATACCCTTTTGGCGCTCAGCATATAGGATATGCTGATTGATTATAACCTGAGTGCTTGTACGGGAGAGGCGAATACTCATGTAGGTGAAGGAACCCCTTTCCTGCTGTGTGCAGTGCATGCACGTGATTGCTAGCAAGTTGGAGTCAATTTCTTAACATGCTGACGCCTCGAAAACCTCTCAGTATACACCAGTAGACCTGTTTACTAAGTGATTCAAATTTATGGATGTTTCTTTCCTGGGGACCTAGTAACGAGGTATTCCATTAACCTGTTATTAATGAATGAACTACAATACTTGGAATCCAGTTTGCATACATTACTTGTTGCTATGTCTGACAAGCCTCTGGCAAGCTTTCAGCTTGTCAAGAACAACCTTTGTTTCAAAAGTATGCATAAAATTTGAATAACTTAGTAAACAGGTCTATTCTTATGCACTACATAATCAACCTTTCCCAATCGACCACTTCGGTAATGTATGCTAATTTTATACATACCTTTCAAACAAAGGTTGTTCTTGACAACCTGAAAACTTGCCAGAGGCTTGCCAGACATAGCAACAAATAATGTATGTAAAGTGGATTCCAAGCATTGAGGCTCATTTATCAAAAAGCAGGTTAATGGAATGGCTCGTCACTAGATGCGCAGAGAATATATGTGCATAAATTTGTATACATTACTGAAGCAGTGTATTGCTTCCGGACAGTTTCTATCACATTGTAATCGTATGGCCAGAACTCAACTTTATCTTTAGAAGCAATGTATCACCTGCATGGAATCCTATACTGGTAGATCCAAGCTTTGTAAATATGGAGTGCTTTTACATTGATGGGTTGCAGGGAGAAAACACATTTCTCACCAACTGACAATGGCATTTCTTGTTGACTGAATAAGTCGTTTTGACAAGCTCTCTGTCTCTCTGTCTCTCTCTGTTTCTTCTATCTCTTTCCCTCCCCCCCTCTCTCTCTATCTCTCCCTCCATACATCTTTCCCCTCTCCCTCGTCTATCTCACTCTTCTATCTCACTCTCTGTCTCTCTATCTTTTGGCGCTCTTTGCCATTATCTGGTTCCCCCTCCTCCCCCCGCCCCCCATTTGCATCCTCATATCGTCTGTTGAGAACCAGAAGGGCATTAACTCTGTGTTAAAGTATATGGGTTAACGCCCTTCTAGCTTTAAACAGACGATATGTTCTCTGTTTTGCTCTATCTAACCCTGTTTCCCATCTCTTTCACTGTGTTGTGCTCCCTCTATGTATTTCACTTTCTCTCCTCAAAATTTAAGCTCTGGAAAAAAGAGTATTGTATTTATTATTTTTATTCATACTAAATATGAATATTGTAGACATTCTTTTGGAAATAAAGTAACTATTGAAAATACATTTCAACATGTTTCTCTTATGATGAAGGGCCCTAAAATAAACAGAAACACGAGTTGATTCCCGCCAACCTAACTCTCTTGAAAGTTCATTTTATTTTTAAAAAGGTTGTATTGTAGAGCTTCCTTTTTATGCAGTCATTGATAATTGATGGTCTCCAAGACAGAAATTGCATATATGCTCCAAAAAAGATGCTTTTGAAATAAAAGGGAATAAATAGATTAATCAGTCTTTTTGTACTGAAACTGTTTCATGTAAAAACTGTTTCATGTCCTTTATACTAATTCTATGAGTGTTCTGCCCTCCATATCTTTATCAAATTAGTTTCCTTTCATTCCCCAATGACCTCATAAAAAATGGGAACGAAAGACCGCGATTGAAAGCTTCTTTTGTTCAGAGAGCTACAACATGTCACGCTTGAGAGGCATGAACAATACAGTGCACTCTATCTGTATAATCTTTGTTAGATGTGAAAACATTGTGTAGCATACTAGTATAGGATCACTGATAGACCTGTGTATTAAAATGCCATGCCCTTCGTATGCCATTGAGCTTGCGTTGTATGATTTCTGTCATTGTCGTGAGCTGATTACATAGATATTGACCAAGGTCTGTATTTTAGATAAGTCCTAATTGATTGTGTTGCTGTAATAATGAGTGTGTATCATATTAGAGTTCCCATAGCAATGTATGAGATATTATTGGAGGGTAATTTGATTGATACATTGTGTTGTTAGAATCAGAAGGGCATTACATTTGTTTTATAGCTCCCTCCTGGCTCTTAGCTGATGATATGTAGATTTGAGCTGAGGTATGGATATGCGAGTAAACAAAGGGTCATTGTTTCAAGAAAACAAATATGGATAACAAAAGTGTATTAGAAAAGGAGACAATGAGCTGTCTTAAGTCTTCACACTAAGGTACTAAAGAGCCCGAATCAAAAACTTCTCAACAAATATGAGCATGAATATTTTAGCGCATGATCTATCAGTTTGAATGGTACAGTCCATTAGCAAAAGACAAACAAACAAATATCAAGACCCTAACGTAGTCTCATAGAACACAAGATGAAATAATTGAAAGTGATAATGAACTCTTTTAATCCTTTTTTTGTTTGTTTCGGAAATGCCTTAAAGAAAGTTCATGTGGATTGAGGGAGGAATTCTAGAATACAATTTCTTGGGCACATTCAAATGCAAATTGGCATGACCTCTTATAAGGGTGTAAAGAAGATGGATCTTCCTGGAGATTCCAGATTCCTTCCCTGATACCTTCCCTGATACCTGAACTCCACTTTGATTATGCCTACATCCTAGTTTGGATGGATGGTGTAAATCACTGCGAACAAAAGTACATGTAGGTGCCGGAAGCAGGAAGCTCAGAGCAGCGCAACCACATTGATTGCTTTTCCGTTGAGGCCCGACTTCGTAATTCGGGAAGAGAGAAGCGGTCTTGCCAAAGATCTCATGCAGCAGGCGTGCTTATCTGGCATCTGGAAATCAGACATTCATTGTCTTTCTCCAAGATATAAAAAAAAATGATTCTAAAATTTTGTTTGTGATGCTTATTATTAGCGATGAGATGCAGAGGAAAAAATGTATACAACATAATTGCAAAGACTGGACAAACGTTTTCATATTATTTTGCTAAAAGCTATTAAATACATATTCTACATCCTAATATTTTGGTTCTGCATGCCTCCATAGAATAAAATTATGATTTGGAATAAATTTGTCATATGCGTCTTTCCCGCGTTTCTCTGTGACATCACGTTTCGCTATAAGCTCCCTTATCAAAAATTTATATTCATTCTGTGTGCTGAAGGAAGCAGTTTTTTTATGCATATTAGTGTCCAGAGAGGCTCCAGAATCCAGATAACAAATATAATGTATGTTAACTGCTTAGAGCAAGAAGGGTGTTAGCTCTGGTTACAGTTATGCGAGTTAACGGCCTTCTGGCTCCCAGGAGTCGATATACGTTGTATTTATATCTGTTTTGTGTGATGAAATGACCTATTCATCTGTCTGCTTAGCGATGTCCAGAAAGCTGCTAGACATCAGAATGAGCAAACAGCCGCTGAGAGCTACATGTAGAAGGCGTCAACTCTGAATACGGAAAAAATGCGAAACACGATCGCAAAGACTTTCTAAATATCAACTTCAGTGATGTCATTGGCCTTGTCCATCACAGTGACATATTACAAAATCCAAATGCGATTTATACGTGCAATGCAATCGGATACTGAAATTACAAGTGAGTTTGATTTCTTGAACGTCTGTGTGATTCTGTTTTGCAAGTAAACGTCCCTCTGTCTCTCAGCTCACATTTGACTGCAGCAATAGAGTTGATATACAAGTGATATGAGTTAGCGCCCTTCTGTATCTCAGATGGCACGTGACTGCAGCAATGGAGTTGATACACGAGCGCCGAGTCTCGCCTGGGCATGGCTGTTTGTCAATGCCGGTGGCCGTATTGACATTTTACACTGCCTTGTCACTTCATTCCAACCCAAGATCCTCTGAGAAATCCACAAATTCAAGGGCGATAAAAGAATGATCAGGGAGAAAGAGACGATGGTGGAATGGATAAATCAGGCTTGTACATTGTCAGTGGACATCCGATGCTCTGTTTGCCACATGTGCAGTGCATTCTTAAACTATTCGCATAGATCTCCAAGGGGTAGTGATCCCACACACTCTCCCGCGACATTTGCTTCATGCTGTATTTCACTCAGAAATGTGGTTAGGGTTAGGGTTTTGATAAGGTCTTAGGGTAGTGATAGGGTTAGGAAGAGCGTTAGTCTAGTGTTAGGTCCAGAGTTGAAATTGGGCATTCGTATATGAATTAACCACATACAGTAGCAATTATCATTTGAGGCATGTGCCATACAATCCAAGGGGCATACATATCTAGGGGTGGGGCATGATTATGGCTGAGATGTATCCATGTAACCATTTTTTCTCACGACATGAGATGAAAAATGCAGTTCAAATTAATGAGGTCTAGCATACTTGAGTGGCGCGCTACATTTTTCACCAAATTGAATAGTTTTTTCCATCTTACAAATGAAAAACATAAAACATTTGTTTTCTATAACACTGATAATCATCATGTATGAAAATGGAATGTCAGTACAATTTTAATTGAAATATACGATTTTTGCTCATTAATCCAAAGTGTATTTAGATGCGCATTATAGCAATTGATATAAGAATGAGCATAAAAGCCCATAGATTATCTTTCACCCTTGTCAGAACTCCACCTTCTCTCATAGCAGTCAAGGATACCTCCAACGTAAGCGTTAACGCGAGAGGAACACTCCACACCTGTCTTTGTATAATACCAAAGGCCATTGTGTGCGTAAGTTATAAATAGGTGAAAAGAATCAATGAGTAACACTTTGAAGAAGAAAATGGTAAAAATCAATCCATCTCTTTCACTTTCGTCAATCCCAGCTTGGTTATTGATTTTTGTGTTGGTGTATGTGATATGAATATTTTTACTTTAATACAGGGGGGTACAAATCATATATTTATTTTTTGGTTTATGCCCACAAGTATGCATGTACTTCATGCAGTGCAATAGATTTGCGTCGTCTCAAAAGGCTGTTCAACTATATACTCTTCATTTTTTTTCAGCATAATGAATGAACATGTATCACCAAGTTTAAAAATATATATGAGAAGTTACTTAATAAACCAGTTGGATATAAATTGAATTTGATATAACACCTGAGTTAAATGTGTCTTGGGCATTAGTAGTCAATGGTTAATATAATCCCCTGCCCCCAGTTCTGCTATTTGGAACTTAATTAGTTGTCAAAATAAAAGCTGGAATTCCTCTTCAGGTGTTTTTATGGCATTCCCGTTTTAAATAGCAGCAATACTTCATCTACCATTTATTTCTCCGCTCTTTGTAATTTCATTCCCCTCTTTGCTATTTACCTGAAAAGGTTAAATTGAAACAAGTTGTTTATTGCAGGGGTATAAAATCCCACTTACACCCACATAGTGCTTAGAAGTGAATTTTAGTATTAATATATCGTCTGTTTGGAGCCAGAAGGGCGTTAACTCATATACTTTAACACACAGTTAACGCCCTTCTAGCTCTCAACAGACGATATCATGCGTTGAGAGCCAGAAGGACATTAACTCTATATTAAAGTGATGTCAGTTAACAAGAAGGTGGGAAAAGGTGAACAATAATTTATGAGCTTTCTCGTTCTGTTCATGTGTCAGTTTGGAAGAACATCATACAGAATTCAGAGATGTAAGACTTCCGGATTTTTCTGGAATTCCAGATTTTTTTTAATTTAAGAAACATTTCCGGGTTTTTTCTGTGACTTGTTATGTGTTGAAGGCATTATCGTACTTTCGTGTGCATTAACCTAGTGGCAAAAAAAAAATCTCGCAAATGAAACATAGTCTTGTACGGGCCGTTTCATACGAAGTATGTTAATATAGCGTGAAGTGGTTCTCGTACGCACAGCACGAATTTTGTATAAAAATCCTGGTAACGAGTATGTGTGGACAAGTGCTATGGACTGTAAAACCATGCGCTTTACTAAAATTCGCGTAACAGCCACGTAATGATTTTGTATTTTGAACGTGCGGCGACAGGAAAAGTGGACTGATGTATGAGACTATACGTTCTGGATCATGCATTGTCAGGACGACCGCATTGCGAAGCTAGCGCTAGCACACGTGCACAGCGATATTGTGCTGTATATTGTGTACTGTCGACGTCGCGTATCGCATGCATATCACGCAGCTGCACAGATAGTTTACGACTTTGTGATAGCGTTTCGACTTTGTTTCCTGATTTTCTTTTGCCTCTTATTGGAATAAAAAATCAAAATGGAAGTGGACAGGACTGCAAATATAGCGAAAATCGACATAGGAATCAAGAATACCGGTAAGTGGAATTGGAAATGGACAGAGGAGAAGGATGCGAACGGAGTATTCTTGAGCGATTACGTTCGGACACCTACACTTGACTGAATCACTGCGCTGGGATCGTCAAATATTTCCGGATTTTTTTTTGCTACTCACTTACATCCCTGAGAAATGTCCCCTGAAAAAGATAGCTCTCCAAATAATGCCCTCGTGTGAGTAACATGATGAGAAATAGCTCAAATGTTCGGGCCGAACATTCAGCTCACTTGTGTGTGCAGTCCCATATACCTATTTTTGTGTGCAGTACATGTGCTTTTCAGCGAGATTGGGCCAATTTCTTATCAATTTGATGATTCCAAGACCTCACATGCAGTTTAAAACAATTCTTTTGTAGTCATGATTAAACCGTTCCCAACTGTTTTGAGACAGTTTCTTTCACAATGCTCATGTAATTGCATGACCAGGAGGGTGTTTCATAAAGAGTTACGTTTGACTTTAGTAACGTCATGCGTAAATGTCAATGCGCATACAGTATGAAACGCGTAATCTCATTGGTAGGTTACCCAATAGCGCGCGTCCCCTGAGCATGATCTGACCAATGCTGTGATGTGTCATATACCACACGCAACTAGGAAGTTAAGTGTAACTTTAAGTCAAACTTAACTCTTTGTGAAACACCCCCCAGGACTCTACGTTATCTTTAATACCATTCTGACTCTCAGCAGACTTTGTGCCTCAGACATGGAAGACAAGTAATTTGACTGTTGCTGAAATTTTATGCTATTTTATGACATGCGTGAGTGCTTTATGGAGGTTTTTATCGATCAGCAGTCTTGCTGTGGAATATTTTTCCCAGATCGTATTTAGAATTGAGCCATTTCATCAAAAATGGAAGAAAAAAAATTGAACCAGGAAAAGAAGGATGCACTTCATAACAAATCAGTAATCCCAACTAAATTGAGTAGATGTTTACAGATGGGTTATGAATATGAATAATTCAAAATGGAAAGAAAAATGATGTGTAGGCTGCAATGCATATTTTCCATTTTTGTAGAATTCATATTGATGGAACAATGCGAAGCTAAATGTATTTTCAGGCTATACGAATTCAGACTTTACGGCTTTCATTTAATGTAACGTTTTCATCCTTCCAACTGCACTCAGTAAGTTCAGAATAAATGATACTTGCGCTCTTGATTCAGTCAGTATCATATTACATACTTGTCAACAGAAAAAGTACAGGTCAACATTTATCAAGAGGCCTGCTTTTTCTCTTCTCGTGGTCATCTCGTCAGGCATTATTTCATTTTGCATTGAGAATTGCTCTTCATACTAAAACAAATGCCTCCTACTGTAATGATACACAGGTCATATTTTTGTAGCTTTCCAGTTAGATTCGTTCAGCTTGTCCCCTATGAGGGTTTTGCAAAGTGGGGCGGAAAATGACATTCTCATAATTGCATTCTTGCCAAGCCGCGGCTTCGTGACAGGAGGATATGATATTTGAACAGAACGCACTCACTAAACCTGAGCGTTTTTCAATCAGAAACCTAACTCGGCAGAACCTTGCCGCTTAGCTCTTGCCTCGTTCAGATCTTCCATTTAGTGTAGGCTCACAAAACCATCTCTTCTATGCTGTGTTATTTATTTCATTCATTCAGTTTTATCTAAACAGGGTAGTCTTTTCAGAGCCGAAATACCTGCTTTGAAAAAGAGCCCTGTGGACATGTAAAAATATGAAATTATACAATGATAAAATAAAAACATAGATAAATAACAGTAACATTTATAATAAAAAAAGTAACATAAGTGCTTAGTACAAATTGAAACACCGGACAGAAACAAATGAAGACAATACCAAACAAGACAAAACAACAGTCAGAACATTTGCTATACCTGTTTGTGTAATGACAACAAAGAGATTTGGCATTGAAGCTTTGAAGCAACGTTTTAATTTGTGCATGCAGTTTTTTGTAGGTAGAGGGAGCTTTGTTAGAAAGAGATTATTTGCTTTTGGATTTTAAAACAAGGGTTTAAATTGGAATAATAGTAACATTCTCTTGTGTTGAACAAAAGCTAGATAAAGTTACTGAGTTAGGGCACGTTTCACACATAGAGATGACAATTGGAGCGTATTTTTTAATGCTATAGGAGCTTAGCTTAACTTCACTAAAAGCTACCAGTATTCAGCATAAAGTTAAACCAGGCTTAAAAACCAACTCTAACCCACTAATAACTTGCTAAAAAAGCAGGAAAATCTGAGAAACTGATGAAAAAAATAATAAATGAAAATCATACAACTAGTAAGAGTGTTATTACATTTTTGATAATTTATGTAATGGAAATAAATTAGAAGTTTGGTCATGAGTGTGTGATTTTATTCCCTCACTATGCATTAAGTTGTTTTTTTTTCTTTCTATTATGATTGATATCATAAATTTCCCATTTTTGCCTTTTATTTTACCTAATTTTTATTGATGATAAAGTGTTTTTATATTTATTCAATAATAAAAGCTGGGATTGGACTGAGTCTGGCCACAATCCTGTACCTTTGGCAGTGAATACAAAAGGGGTATTATTCAGGCATGATTAAGTTGATATTGCACAACATCTGTTCTTTTATTTCCAAATGCTGCATATATATGTACTGAATTGGCGTTAATGCTCGATTACCTGCCAATGTTGAGTGTGTTGGTTGAAATGCTACCTAAATATGTTACTTCTTATATGCTCAATTTATGCAAAATAAAACACTGCCAAACATTCGTGAATTTGTGCTGCTCGTGTGCATGCTTAACAATCAGAAATGAATTTACTCTTAAGCTTGATTCCCCCAAATATAAAACTGTGCAGCATCTACGCTATCATGATGTTTTTCTATCTGCTCTGTGTACTGAAATTAATTGCATTTATACATGTTTCTTTGTAGATTATTTTGGGGGTATTTTGAAGGTAAATACATATTGTTTGTTCAGAAAAATGTATTCTTTTTTTTGCTTTTTTGCTATATATGAAAGAACATACAATTTGATTAACACATTGTTGACATTGCCAAGGAAGAAAAAGGGAGTGGGAGAAGCAAGATACGATTGCAGCATAATGAATAAAATATTTATCGCTTGTTTGTTTAATGGGTGCAGCATGGTTTTAAAAGTTATTTAATTTCAATGAAAGAGGTAGGAAAAAAATATTTAGTTAATTTGAGTGAGAGAGAGAGAGAGAGAGAGTAATAAAATGAGTAGTCAAAGAGAGATAGGTTAGAGAGAGTGAAAGAGAAAGAGTGACAGAGAAAGAAAGAGCAAGAGAGAGAAAGAGAGTTTTGAGAGATAGAGAGACAGAGAGAGAATGGTAGACTGTATATGAGTTGCATTAATGAGGAGAAAAGGAAATACATGTACAGTAGCAGAAAAACTAGACGATTACATAAGAATTCATGCATCCAATATTTAGACGCACATGCATGCACTCTCCACGTTGTTTCCCCCCGGAACCGTAATTTGAATCGTATTCTGCGAGTGTCTTGAACTGGGGCCTCGGGCACGCATGCAGAGCGACAGGAAACCCAGAGAAGAAATTTTAATGGAATTCCTGCCATTCCCTCAAGAGAACGAGAGAGGAGACCGCAAAGATATGAGCGGAATGCAAGGTGGCGGGTAGGATTACCCACAATGGATGTAGGAGCCTATACGAATAATAGGTCGCTTTCATTTTGCCAGCTCTGTTTTTGATTGCCCTATATCTTTTATAAGAGGTGAACCATGGTGCCTTTCACACTATCAACTTGCTCCATAACATAGAAGTAATACTGTAATAAACATGAATTTAATTTCACTGCGAGATGAATCGTAGCACTTCTCACGTGATGTCAGTTTGCTCTGCGTTTACACTGGAGAAACTATGTTAACATCAAGTCATAGTACCCTTCACACTATCAACTTTACTCCATCTCAACATTCAAGTAACATTGTAATAAACAGTTCCTTGCCATCTTTCACTATATCGGTTCTTCTCTGTGTTGATAACATCAAATTGTAGTACCTTTCACACTATCTCTTTTCTCCCTCTGAACATAGGAATAAGGTAGTATTGTCTGAAACTTATCTTTTCACACTGTCACTTTGCTCCATCTTGAAACTGGAGCAATTACTTTTTTATATTCATTATATTAATAATAGTGGGTTGTATAGTGCACATATGTCTGTCAGACTTGATACTCCTGGCACTCCACAGTTATTACCCCGGCTTTAGCATGGCTGCTCTTATGGCACTCTAGAATTTCAAGGAATTAATTCCTGCCAGGTACCCATTTGCCTCACCTGGGTCGAGTGTGGCAAATGTGGATAAATGTCTTGCCACAAGACACTATAGTGCTGCACCAGGGATTCGAACCCCAAACCTTGTGGCTCACAGTCCGGGGACTTATCCACTAGACCACAACACCTCTATATTGTCGTACATGCCGTGTGATGTCTTCGTGATTGACAAATCTCTTAAGTCTAAACCCTTGTTTTTGTTTTGTTTCAGAACCGGAGTCTCCTCTATTTGAGCCAGAAGAGGAGAATGAAGGGGACAAGGAACTCCAGCTCGATGTCCTACTGCCTTTGGAAAAGAAGGATGATGATGATGTCGATGAAGATGCTAGAGGAGGTGAGACAAAAAATATAAATTAACTATATGATTCTTTCTGAGACCGAGGTGGCATAATCAAATAATTGTATAATATTGGCATTGAGGTCAACGCAAGGAAATACTGGAGGAGAAATGCCAAAATATTGGACAAGTTGGAGATGAGTGCAGTGAAGTCCATGAAGTGTCTTACACTTGTATTTTGGCCCCATCTGTAGGAAGAATAATAAATAGACATTATTACGTCTCTGTGCACTTCCGAAGTGCGATGGAGAATATTTTACTGGCTTTAGCTCCTGCAACAAATACAGTATCAGTGCAAAGTGCATTTCAAGGAATATGTCCTACTAGATACCCACTTATTACACCTGGGCCAAGAGTGGCAAATATGGATTAATGTCTTGCCAGGGGACTTGGAGTGCTTTAACAGTGCTTAAACCCTTATTTGTCAGTACACGGGGGGGGGGGGGGGGGGCAATAATACTGTGCACAAGACTTTGGCCACAATCAATAACAGAAGCTGATCAAAATGTGGAAGGTGTGAAAATTCCTTTTGTTTACGCAAAAAAACTGGTAAGAGGGGGCGTAGATCTTATCCCTACACACACTTCACACACCACCTCTTCAGGCTCATAATTCCAATGATTAGAGAGATGTATATGGAGAACCACTCGCACTAATAAACACCTGCTGTTGTATGGATTACTGACCAAATTCAAAGAAACTCCCCCTTTAGTCCGATGAAGTTTACGCTGCATTGCTCCCTGGTGAGAAAGGTAGCCAAACATTGCTTGCGTCCGTCAAATGATTTCAATAGGCCAGTATGGTACGGGCGGGATTACCGGATGATCATAGGGGGAAAATTAGCACTCTTGAATGATTAGAATACGATTGCATTCTAACCCCAGACTTTTTGCAAATATGATCTATTTCCGAAATTGTAATAAAACTATTGCTTATAGATTTTCTTTCTTTTTAACTATGTATCATATTTGTTTAGTGCTAAATTTCTGTTTTCATAATGCTATAATATATTATTGTTGGATGAAAATATTCTATACTTTCGTTATATCATTTGTAAATATGCATTACAGGCATAATTATGTGAAAAGCGTTGTGGTTGTTACAGCAATGATATTTGATTGGAATAATGAAGGCTGTTCAGCAGGCTATTTTCATTTATAAAAAAAAGAGAGAATAGAGATCATGGATTTTTAAGAAAGCATGTGTTCTATGCATAGAAACTGGTAAAATTTCTTCAGTAAAAATAAGGTTAGTATATACATGGCACAACATTTTCTTAGCACTTCGGAGCTACGTGTAAATTGATCTATTTTAGTCATTTTGTAGAATTTATAGCGGTTTATTAAAAAAAAGCAAGCTTTTCTATCCATCTTTTATTTCTCAACCTTTCTTGAAAATGAATGGGTGCACTTTCACAAAGGACAATAGATGTGATAGTAATTTCATAACTCCATTTCGCTATTTTAGTGCCGTATTGATATTTTTCAAACAAATTTATATCCGCACAGTACCTGTACATACATACATGTCCCTGTACCATGTACATGTTCTGTAGACTGTGAAATGTTCATAAGATATTCATTATGAAAGTGGAAGCCATAGTTTAGGGGAGTGAGAATAAATTCTTCCCTTGTGATGTCATGTGATACTCCGGCAGGCACGAGGATGAACAATTGATATAATATTCAGAAATAAATCAATTTCATATTAGTATTCGGAAAACGGTCCAAAGAGTGCGAATTATGCACGCTGCATGGCCTCTCATGTTGCGCCGACGGATATGGAAACATGGCGAAAATTGGGAGTTGCGGAGATCGAAATTGAATCGGTATCGCTTGGGTTGCCAGGCATGGCGGATCCATTGATTTGCTCACTGGGCTATATGCATATCAAATTACTCTGAGTATTAAAGGAGGGGGGGGGGGTTGCTGACCTGCTTCTAAGTCTGTCAAATGATGTTATAATGAGAGCTGAGGAAGAAAATGATTTGGCTGTCACCCTGTGTCTTCTGCGTTATCTATATTTATGCCTTTTTTTATTAGATTATGCTTTCTTATCACCCTACTGTATCTCTACACTTATCTTCTATACTTTATATATATATATACTTGTATATATATGGTTATGGGGACATTCGCATTGTTATACGTCATCCCAATGTCCCCATAACCTTGCTCGATGTCCGCGTAATCGGGTTGTTTTCGCTCTGACATAATAAATCCCATTGTTATAGGTCCCCATAACCATAGTTTTGTATGTATATATATATATATATATATAATGTGAAAGGAAATGAGAGAATAATGGTTGCGTAACTAAATCAAAGTTCCCCAGAGCTGTCCTCCCTTTTTGATTTTTTTTATTTAAGTTACGCAACAATCATTCTCGCATTTCCTTTCACGTTGTATTTATTTCCCCGAGAGTTGCCAAAGCTGTTGTATATGTTATTTCCTTACAATTATATATATATATATATATATATATATGTGTATATGGGTTTCCTTTTTATTGACCCATGCTGTATACTCTCTCCTCCCCCCCCCCCCCCCCAAATGCTTTTGCCTTTGCCTCTGTCTTTCCCCTTTCTCCTTTCCTTTTCTCTTTCACTCCCTGGCAGAGCATATCCAACAGAATTTAGATATTGTACACCATATAAATAGAAGGTCCATTACAAATTTACCTTCTCTAATAAAAGGTGAAGGGTAATTCTGGTTACAGTAAAAATACATTTGAAATTGAACTTGATTGATACTTTCAATTTTAAACATTTTTTTCTTAATACCAGAGCTTTTTATAGGCGTAAAAAAATATATTCATTTATTTATGTTCTCTATCTTTTCTTGTCTTTCCAAAGATGTCCGGGTTCCTGAAACTGAAAGTGAAGAGGAGGAAGGAGGCAAGGAAGAGAAGAAAGAGGAGAGCAAGGAGCCCGTCTACTCTGGCTTCATCTTCATCAAATTCGCAGAAGAGTAAGTTGAAAGTTTTCTCACCTTGTTCTCTCTTATTCTTGTTTTCTCTAAAAACAACAAAAATGGGAATTTTCTCGCTATTTTCACTCCCCTGGGAGTCACGTCTGTGATCACTTGTTTTGGAGTGAATATTGAGTACTCTCTAAAAAAAATAGAGTGAATTTTCACTCCCCTGGGAGTCACGTCTGTGATCACTTGTTTTGGAGTGAATATTGAGTACTCGCTTAAAAGAAACGAGTGAATTTTCACTCTATTTTCACTCCCCTGGGAGTCACATGTGTGATTACTTGTTTTAAAGTGAATGTTGACTGCCCTCTAAAATGGAAGAGTGAATTTTCACCCTATTTTTCACTCACCGGGAGTGACATTGGTGATCACTCTTTTTTTAAGAGAAAGGCAAGTATTTGCTTCTCACAGGAGTATCTTCCATGCCTTTGATACATACTAGAGTAAAAACACACCTGTGCCCCTTCCCCTGGCCTCTGTCCACCCCCCCTGTTTTTGTGTTGGTTCTTGTTTTTGTTTTTGTTTTTTGTTTTGCCTGTCACAACATAGTGATGAAGCTGATCTTATTCTATAAGAAGATGAATACGTTGTACAGTAGATGAAATGAAAGAAGTGAGATTATTTTCAGTTCTGCATGTATTTCAGTACCTTACTATTGACATCAGTACAGTTGTGCAGTTACCCCCTCTATGTTCAGAATGAGTACATTCTTATTGTTTGTACTGTAGGCTATTTCATTTTGATGGAATTATTGACAAATTATATTAGCATATTCTGATTATTTTCAAACTCAATTTACTTGAACTTTTTAACAAATAATGTCTCATATGATGAAATGAAGTAATATTGTTTTCTCTTATTTATTTTCGTACTTTGCTGGTATATACAGTATATAATAGATATAAATAATGACATCTAGCACATATTACAGATAGAAATTCACTGTGAAATATGAATAATTATAAAGTAATAGAATATTGAAACTTACACTATGAACAGCTGTCAAAAGAAGACATACAAATATTCCAATGAAGTTGTTTTGAAAGACATTGATCATGGAACTGTTTTCTTTTAACCAAATCAGCACTTGCATTGAGAAAAAGGGCTTTGATTAACTACCCCCTCTTCTGGTGAGAGTGGGTACAGTGTCAGTACTTGAGGTTTGCATGATTACAGCATTATCAAGCACACCCTTGTTTGTATTTCAGTAAGAATAGGATTGTATCATATATAATTCAAGCTGTTATGATTTTGTAGACATAGATATTAATTGTTTTAGCAGAAGTGGTATGATCCACAATGATGGTGGTGGTGATGATGGTATTGGTGGTGATGATGATGATGATGATGATGAGGAGGAGGAGGAGGAGGAGGAGGAGAAGGAGGAGGAGCAGGGTGGTGGTGGTGGTGGTGGTGGTGATGGTATACGCAATTCAATCGTTTCTTATCCTAAATGCATGAAATAAAGGAATACTTTTTTTTTTCTCATGAAAGCCTAACATATATGTGTGGGATGCCAAGCCCAAATATGAAAATCTGTGTTTTTCAACATAAGGAATTCTGGCATTATTAACAAAATTGTAAGACTAGTCCATTTCATATCAGAGTAATGTAAAATTCATAATCATATCGGTTCAGGCATTAATTGTAAAATGTTTCAAGTAATATCATTCCATTATATGATGGGGGTTCCTTGGGGTACTGACACAAGTTCCAGGGCCAATCACTCCAAAGTTTATTTTATCAGATGTAGCACTGCAGTTGGGTTTTAGGTGTGGGTTAGAGTAGGGTTAGGGTTAGATATATTGTGTTCGGTCCAAGGTTGAAGTTAAAGACTGTGGTAAGTGTAGGGTATATTGACTGCGAAGCAATTGTCGCTAGAGTCTTTGTCAAACAATGTATGGTTGAGATCAGAAGAAGAAGCGCACAAGTATTGTACATAAACTTTAGGTAAATTTATTGTAGACGTGGCAATGGGGAGTAGATGTTGTTTATAAGTGGACAGAGAGAGGGAGATGGGGGGGGGGTGTCGGCAAAAGCAGACTTTATAGATTGGTGACTTGATTGATAGGAAAATGTGTCGTGGGCTCTCTGAGCTAACAACAGTCGGGAGTTCTGATTGATCTGTTGTCATAGTTAATGTATGGAGAGAGAGAGAGAGAGAGGGAGGGAGAGAGTGAGAGAATTAGGGAGAGAGAGAGGGAGGGGAGAGGAGAATGAAGGATGGGAACAGGGTCAGTTGAAGAGGAACCAAGTGAAAAGGTGGAAGGAGAGAGAAACAGAAGACTTGCAGATAGATGGGAGAGAAAGAGATAGAGAGCTGGTGGAAGAGGGAAGGGAGAGAGAGTCAGGAAGAGGGAGGATAGAGAGGTGGGGGTAGGAGGGGGAGATGGGGGGGGAAACAGAGAGAGAAAAGGGGGAGAGGGGAGAAGATGGAGAGAGAAAACATAGAGATCGAGCAATGCAGGGAAACAAGAGTAGAGGGATGAGAGGGGAATATAAATATTTCTTTCGTGATACTGTTATTTCATTTATTATTACCTTTATCAAAGAAATATTGTTTGTTTAAATTAGGTTTCAATTTAAATTTGTAAAATGGAGAAACATTTTTTTTAAGAGGGGAGGGGGGAGAAAAGGTGGAATTGATGGGAGGAGAGGGAAAATAAGTAGAAAAAGAGGTACAGGGGTCTGAGAATGGAATATAATCTTTTTTTTTTCTCCTCAATTCCTTTTTTTTTAAAATTCCATTCCATTTTTTTATCTCTTTCACCCAAATGATTTTGCGGTGGACCTTAATGTACGAGGTCATTCTGGCTTGGAACTAGAATACACCTCCTTCCCTCAATATTAATGTGACACAATGAATTGAAAGCTTGGCCTAGTGATTATTCAATCACCAATTCTAGTTTTTCAACACCAGCAGGCACATGACACGGAAAGAAATATCATCTCCGATCAGTATTAGCATACAGGTACGATAAAGTGCTCATTTCTCACGCATGAATAGAAATGCATTAGAATCGGTTTTTGAGGTGCGGTTGCGGTGATTAAATAAGGTAATTCTGATCTAGTGTTAGATTTCTTGGATCTGGAGCATGAAAGCGAGAAATGAAAATGTTAAATTCGCACCAGTCAAGGTAGAAATGGAATTTTGATTGTGCCCTAGAGATTTGAATTTTTATTTTTCACATTATTTTCACATGACAAGTAGAAAAAAAGTAATTGCAAGCCACTTAACCCGATGACTACCGAATTATCTCATGCCCATAGGCTTAATACAGGGAACACCCGGTTCCCGTAGGCAAAGGGTTAAGACAGGATGAATTTTTAAAGGTGCCATTCATCATTGAAATGACATGATAGTTCAAGTGTACCAATCACATGAGAAAATAATTTGTGTACATGCAGCTCGTAAGTATAAAATCAAGCTTAACCGTGGGTGGCATATCCCGCCTAATTGTTGAACATTTCATTTAGGCTTAGAATAGCTCAAAAAAATTTCCGCATACAGAAACCTGTGCCTTCAATATAATGTTTATTCCTATGCGATATACCTTTTTCAATTAACTCAAGAAAAAACTCATTGAAAGTTCATATTCAACTATTTAAAGTTCATTGTTGACAATTGTTCCAAAATCTGGTGGCATGGAAGGGGTTAAAGAACTTTATCTGGCATTCTATAGGTCAACAGTTAAGAAGTATGAAGGAAATAAAAGAAAACATGAAGGTGTGTGTGCGGAACCGAACTCCGAGTCCTTATCTTAGCGAGCGCGTACAGGTGCATAGAGTAGTCTAGTCACGAGTCGCTTTTACGCTTATAGAGAGTGTAATTAAAATTGCGATATCTCTTTATAGAAATAATATTTGAAACCCATATTTTGACACTGTGAACATGACGGACAAAGAGAGTGGACAAAATAACCAACTTTGCATTCTACTCTTTACAATTGTTCTGGTATTATGTAAAAGTATGCTATTATGTAAAAGTATGTAGAACAAGTGTCACATGCGTGTTTACCTGTTCTACTTATCTTACATAATAGAAGTGAAGGAATGTTCTTTTGATTACTAATTTGAAGGTTATAATGAGGGGTTTTGGGGGTTCTTTTTGTCCACTCTCTTTGTCCGTCATGTTCATAGTGTGAATAGAGTATAACGACATCGAACCTCCAACAAACAGGGCAAAATATTTTGGGGTGATTGGTACCCTTCAAAAGCAAAGTGAAAAAAATCCCAACATCAAGTAGAATATTGTTTAAAAATATTTGTAGCTATCTAAATGCTGTGTTATCAGTAGGAACTATGAAGAAATAACATTTTCCCTTGTACAGAAACAGCTTGTATTTTGAAGATTGCTGCAATGAAACATATTTCATTTCTCATTTGCAGGTTAAAAGTGCAGACTGGGTATGGGTGTTATAGACTTAGGCATTGCAACATTACTTTTCTATGAAACCAGCAGCAAAGAAGTGCCAAATTTAGGCAGGGAATTAAAAGCTTTAAAACTCTTGATGATAAATTAATTTGCATAGCGAACCAAAATAATGAACCTGGTTTTTTTCTTTGCTATTCAGTTTTCTTTTCTTCACATTAAATCTACACTGTTCACTTTTGCACTACCTTTGCCAAAGCTCTGCACTCTCTTGGATAAAAGGAGAAAATGTCAAAGGTTAAACACCATGTAAGGACATCTTTGCGGTGTTGTTTCTACATGCATTTTCACTCAAAATAAGCATAGGGTAAGATGCGTTGGGAAGAATGTGGCATTGAGTATATGTCAGCATGGCCGCCAATCAATATTTGCATGGCGGAACTTGGCGGAAGTGTTTGGAAATCTAATTTAGGAAGGACGAGAAGGAAAACCAAGATGCCTGCCTGCCTGCCTGCCTGCACTTCTGTATATAGCCTGGTTTTGTAGTGGTTTGTAGTTGAACTGGCATTGGTGGTCAGAGTCAAGGGTGTATTCCGTGTTTGGTATCTGGGCCCCCCCGTTGCATAAAACTTACCATTAATGGTAACTTTGCCATCAATGGTAACTCCCATGGAAACCTTGATTTTGATTGGCTGTTGAGTGATGTTACCATGGTAGTTACCATTGATTGATAGCAGAGTTACCATTAATGGTAAGTTTTATTTTCACCGGGGGGGGGGGGGGGGGGGAGGGGGGCCTGGTGTTAGAGGCCCTGGTGTTAGAGGTGCTTCTAGTATCTTGATGTTTGGTATTTGGTGTTATAGGGGGGGCCCTGGTGTTAGAGGTGCTTTTAGTATCATGTTTGGTATTTGGTGTTATAGGAGGGGGGGGGGGGGGGCCTGGTGTTAGAGGCCCTGGTGTTAGAGGTGCTTCTAGTATTTAACATTAATTCTAACTGAAATAGTGCAAAATCCCTTCAAAGTGTTTGGTGTCTGGTGTTAAAGGGAAAGTCCACTGTGATATCAAGTTGGTTTTGAAAGAAGCAGACAAATAAAAGAAAATTATGAATGGAAGTTTGAGCAAAATCCGATGAGAAATAAGAAAGTTATAAATTCTTTAAGTTGTAATCTATCAAACACAAATTGGCAACTCCATGAGGTACCCTGTGAGCTCCTATCACATATGCCCTGTTCTAAAAAAGCCCCATAAATTTCCATTTTTCTCTCTACAAAAAATATTAAATCATACATGCACCATAGATATAATCATTACACATAATGTGTTTTACACAAAGCCTGTATGAAACAAATCTATTCCATCATCAACAGCTAAGAAAATGAAAATTTATGAAATTTTATGAAATTTTCTATATGGAGCAAATGGGAAAAGGAGCTCACAAGATATGCCATGGAGTTGCCAATTTGTGTATGGTTGAGTACAACTTTATAAATTCATAAGTTTGTTATTTCTTTTTCGATTCTGTTCAAACTTTCACTAATCTTGTTATCTTTTATTTTTCTGCTGCTTTTAAAACCTATTTGATTTCAGGGTGGATTTTCCCTTTTAAAAGGTTTTTTTGATCTGGTGTTAATGGTGTTTGGTATTTGGTGTTATAGGAGTTACCAATATTTTTAAAATTCAAATTGAAATGGTGCAAAATCAGTTCAAAGTGATAAAGAAAACATTTAGATAACAACAAGCAATATCAGTCAAATTAGATTTTTATTTGAAATATGAAAGGCTTGTAGATAATTACAGCAATTTATGCAGTATTCTCTCTAGCCATTTGTGCTAGTACCCAAACTTTCTATTGAAGTTAAGCAAATTTTTCTCTATTTCTATCAATCTCTCTATCAATATATTATCTGTCAATTTGTTGTTCTATCAATAATTATACTTATCTTTCTGTCAATATTTCTATCAATCTTTATCCTCTGTTTGGAGTCCAAAGGGTGTTAAGTCCCATCATTTGTACTGAGTTAAAATAATGCCCTTCTGGCTCCAAACAGACGATATGTCTGTTGATATGCCTCTTTCTCTTCCTCCCTTCCCTCGTGCCCTTCTCCCTCCCTCCTTCTGCTTCCTCCTGTCCTCTATACTCAAGGCCCATCATAAAAGAAAGCGCCGCTAAACCCTCGCAGACAGCAGTTTTCCTGATCAATATTTCACACCGCCGGGCCATGCCATTGACCAGCTGTGGCATCCTATCAAAATACCTCCCCCCAGCATATTTATCGATCGCAATTAGTGATTCCCCCCCCCCCCCCCCCCCCCCCCCGTTCTATTCGTCACTCCCCCTCCTTTCATCATGTTCAATACTCAACACCTGTTGCTTACTATAGGCAAATCTGCTTTATCATGCGATTCCGCAATTGGCAACAGCTTGCCATGTAGACTCACTCTTTTCTTTCTTTCTTCTGTTGTAATTTCATAACTGAAAACAAGCAATACCCGATTGGTGAAGGATTATATTATAAAGAAATTACCGCAGTTGGCTGTGAATAATCACGGGTAGGCCTATGGCCACAATATAATCTCTATACAATAGGTAGCAGTATTAAAGTAAGTAGGATAACTTGAATATGTTTTTACTTAATATAATTACTTTTAAGACATTTATTCTCATTTGATTTGTACCAAGGTTAGCAATTGCAAATATTGTTTGTTGAGAGCCAAAAGATGATGTGAGGCTAGTACTCCCTAAAAAGATATGAAGGGAATTTTCAATTTTCACCATATTTTCACTCCCTCAGAAGTCAGTCCTGTGATCACTGGTTTAGGAATGAATATTGTGTGAATATCGAGTGTTCTCTAGAAAGAAAAGAGTGAATATCACTCTATTTTCACTCCTCTGAGAGTCACATCAGTGATTACTCCATTCTTTCACTTAGAGTAGGTTGTGTATGTATGGCTGCTCCAGAGTTATATCCTTATTCCAATGAAAAAGATTCATTTTTTTGTATAATTTGTATGACAGATTGTTACGATGTAATATCACAAAATTAATGCTCCCATTTTCTTTGATTTTTTTTTCTAGCATCACTGAGGAGGATGCGGATGCAATCGTAGCAACTCTTGCCGTTCTCTTGAATTTGCCTGCTTTCTGTCTTCTCTGATATTAAGTAAGTAGTCTTAATCAAAATATTTGTACTATTTCTGTTAACCTGTTGCAGCATCATAGACTTGGCTACATTTTCTGGTTAGACATCACATCCGCTGGCAACAATTGCTGCTTAGTTGGTTAACCCCTTCCATGCCACCAGATTTTTGAGCAGTTGTCAAAAATGAACTTTCAAGAGTTAAATATTAACTTTTTAATGAGTTTTTTTCTTGAGCAAACTGGGCAAAGATATATTGTATAGGAGTAAACATTATACTGATGGCACAAGTTTCTGCATGAGGAAGAATTTTCAAGCCATTCTGAGCCTAAACAAAATGTTTAACACTCAAATTTTGGGTGGGATTTGCTCCCCACGGCATGGTAGGGTTAAGATTGTTTTGTTTTGGTATTAATGCAGGAAGGGGGGTGATTCTAGCCCTTTAATCAAAACAGATTCATTCTCCAGGTGCTATAAAAGTCATGTGATCGCAAGAAACCCCTTCAACAACATGCATGTGCCTAGTTACTCTAGAATAGATGTTAGATTTCATTCTTTTCTTGATAGAGTGGAAGTTGGCCTGTCTGAGTAAACAAAACAAGTAGATGCATCCAAAAGGGGAAGAATATTGAATGGTTGGAAAAAAAATAAGATAGGATATATTTTCTATGTATAAACATTAGCGGAATAAACTACTGGAAGCAGTGAGTAAATTTGCTCTTTTAAGCAGCAAACAAGCTCTGGGAAATAACAAAATATATGTAACAATTGTTTCGAGAAAATCCACATTTCTCACTGAAAATCCCCAAGGATAAACCTCTGATTCAAGAAGTATTTTTATGCTAAACATTAGGTTAGCAAATAATGTGTTTATTCTTACTATATTAATAATGATATACATATGAATTGTCAATATTATGACCAATTGATAGGTGTATTGCTCCTTTAAAAAGGATAAGTTAGATTATACACCCATTGCAACAATTACAAACGAGGAAGAAAGCCGCTCTGGGAATTATATTCTTTCTAAGTACTGGTACTGGGAAATATATTCCCTTTAAGTAGTGGAACGAGTGGATTAAAGGCTTTTTATAAATAGGTCAATCAAACTATGCACTCACAACAACCTCCTGATTAGGCCTTCCATTAATCCACCTACCCACCTCCGAACTGACCTCTTACTCCCCTCTCGGCCTAATCTGTTGTGATGTCATTCCGGGTTGCCATGGAGACCCGCATCCATAGTGTCCGGGCTTCCCTGATGTAGTCTCTCTCTCTCTCTCTCTCTTTCTCCATCTCTTAACCAAGGATGATAGAAGGTTGGCATTGAGGATTCTTTTGTTTCCTCTTGGATATTTCAAGAGGGAGGATGTAACTGATGAAGGGTCTTAAAAAAAAACCTTGGATACATCTCATTAAGAAATATGAGTAGCACTTAAGAGTGATGCTACATGATGGGTGGTATCCGGGCATTCCTGATGTATTGCCTCTTTCTTTTCTCTCACTTTCTCTCTCTCCCTCTCTCTCCCTCTCCCTCTTTCTCTCTTTCCCTCTCCCTCTTTCTCTCTTTCCCTCTCCCTCTTTCTCTCTTTCCCCTCTCCCTCTCTTATCCAAAGATGATGGAAGGTTTGTATTGAGCATCCTTTTTTCTCTCTTGAATGTTATCTAGAGGAAGATTGTAACTGATGTAGAATTTTTAAGGAAACCATAGATACATCTGGTTTAGAATATCATTTCAGGTTGTAACAATGATGCTTGCCATCTGATGGTGTCTAGCTGGGCATTCCTGATGTATTCACTCCCCCCCCCCCCCCCCCCCCCCTCTCTCTCTCTCTCTCTCTCTCTCTCTCTTTCTATCTTTCTTTCCATCTCTGATATATGGAAGATAGGCATTGAGGGTACTTTTGTTCCCTCATGGATTTATTGAGAGGGAGGTCATAAATGAATTAGGATTTTGAAGAAAACCATGGACACATAAGAAATAATAGTAGCCTGGAGGAATGATTCTAGCAGGTTTTTAGATGTCTAGGCCTTCCCAATCAAATCCCTCCTCACTCTTCTTATTTTATCCAAAAATGATGGGAAGTTGGCATGGAGGATGCTTTTATCTGTCCTCTTGAGATGTTTTCAAAAATGGGGGTTTGAAACCGATGTAGGAATTTTAAAGAAAATCAAGTAGACATCTAATTAAAAATATCAATAATGCTAGCAAGTTGTTGGTCTCTCTCTCTCCCTCTCTCTCTCCCTAACTCTTATCTAAAGATGGAGGGAGTTTGTAACTGATGTAGGATTTTAAAGAAAACTATGGATACATCTGATTATGAAATATGAAAAGACAGAACAATGATATCAGCTGGTTGCTTGTGTCTGGGTATTCCTGATATATTTCCTCCCCCCTTTTCTCTCCCCTCCCTCTCTCTCCCCTCCCTCTCTCTCTCTCTCCCCTCCCTCTCTCTCTATCTCTCCATCCTCATCCAAAGAAGATGGAGTGATGAAATTGAGGGTCCTTTTGTTCCCTCTCGGATGTTTTCAAGAGGGTGGATGTAGCTGATGCAAGATTTTTGAGACGTGCACGCAGGATGACATTCATTAAAATATAATGTACGACTATTATGCGTATTCCATATCGGATTACATGACTGACTGTTTGAATTGCTCTCCTATCAAAGACTGCATAATGTTAAAGAAGTGTATCAAAGAATATATAATTAAAGGAGTATCTGTTTTATACATATATTAGAAATCTTACATGTATCTACAGTGAATTTTGTAGTTTTTCAGGTAATACCGGTAGATAACAAATTGAATTGATGAATTCAGGTAAAAAAGACGGATGAATTTTGTGCTTGGTTGTTTGTTTGTTTGTTTGTTTTGGGGCATAATGTGAAATGTTTTAAAATTAATTTTTGAGGGCTATAATTTACAGGCAAGTAAAACCCGGGTCTGTCTATAATTTTCAGTGATTTTTTTTTTTTTGCATTAATGCCATGGGCATAAATTTATGCCCATAAAATTGATGTTTCCTTTTTGTTTGTAAAGGGACCATATTGATGCCCCCAGCCCCGTCTGTTTGTTTTTTTTCTTCATTGGTATCAATGTTTTTTCATGATATGTTACCTTGGGTGTAAGCATATCTGTAGCCCTTGACTGTTTTCTGGATATTAACTTCATTTTGAGGAGGGAATTATCGTTTTAGAAGGTCCCCAAGGAATGTACAGGATCCAGCCAACAATATCACTGCTTCACCTGACCTCATCGTCTTATGATGTGCTCCTAACGATAGATTTATTGATCCTAGCTTGCACGGTCTAACGTAACCTGCAGCGGCGTCTGCCGCCTCACACTTTAAACAAACCGGGTTGGATCCCAGCTCCTCTCAAACACCTCCATTCGGCGTCAATATTCCAAATGTCAAAATTGTCTCCACGCTGCAGCAATTCACGCCGACCCCAATCTCCCCAAAATTCAATCAAATGTGACGGCGGAAAATGAGAAGGTTTGGAATTGGAAGTTGGGGAAAAATTACGAGTAGCTGGTCATTAGTTTTGCCGGCTGTCTTCACCCTCTCAGAGCCAGTAATTGTTTGCCGTTAATATTTTCTCGGCCAAATATAATCACGGAGAAGAGCGGGAGGCCCCTCAGGAATCAAGGAAATTGCGGAAGAAATAAAAGAGTGTGGATAGTGTTGCAAGTATGAGCCTGGCACCAAACGGTTCATTCCATGCTGGGTTGATGGAAGCGACTCATGTATTTCAGCATCATTCTCTCTCTCACACACGTTTTGGACTCGGTAGCATCTCATACTGCTTAACATACACCCACCACACACCATTCCATTGCTTCTCGTAGGGTCGCTTGCACCCACACACACACACACACACACACACACGCACGCACCCACCAAACCCACAATAATGAAGCCTGCTTTCTGCAAATATCTGTGTAGTGTAGCATTCCACGTTGCCCCTCTGTTTTGCGTGGTTTGAATACGTCATCCCGATTTGGAGGTATTGTATTCTTTTGTGTCATCTGGAGTAACTGGATTTCAAACTATCTCGATAGTCCACTTGTCGCCGTCGGAGGGAGGGATAATTATGATGATTGTTATCGCTGCTGAGAATCCATGCTTGGCTTAGAGCTTTCCGCCGCAGGTAAGGGGTTCGATGCGGGAAACGGGGTCAGACGTGATGTTCAGGAATCTACCGTTTTCGTCAAAATTCTGGAAGCCTCCCCGCCAAGTGCAGACGGGGGAAAGTTTGCAAAAGAAACGTGCCTGATAGATAGCTTCATGTGTGCATGCCGCTTTCTTCAATTACACCAACCACATTAGCATTGTGCACTATATGCAAGACATGGCATTATTCTTTGAATTCTAGGCTGGAAAACAACACTTTCTTTCCCTTTATGGCTTGATTCATGCCCCACTTTTCTTTATATCACAAAATCATTCGTTCTCTACATTTATGGTGACTTATGATGTGTTTGTGACATTTATAGTTAATGTTTAATCGCATGGAAAATGAATAGAATCACATTTATGATGATGAGAAGTTTATTATTTCTTTATGTGCATTTAGAACTTGAATGCAAGGTGTAATGCTTTTTGAACAAAAAAATTATTTTAACCAACTCCTCCTGTCATGCGTAGTATATATTAAAAATATCCTTGATATAAAGCTGGATTTGCCCATCTCGACATGTAAGGAGTTAAGTTTTTTCTCTGTTTGTGTGTGCAATATGAAAGGCATTAGGAAAACATGGGCAAATTAACCCTTTACCTGTTTCGGTTGACTTATGGAACAGGGGAGCGTTTCATCAAGCGTTTTGTCAGTGATTTTGACCGACAACTAAGCTACTGAAAGCCTTGCATCTGATTGGCTGAGAGCAAATTTGTCAGTAGAAATCACTGACAAAACACTTGATGAAATGCTCCCCTGTATGTACATATACATGTATCATACACTCCAAACAATGTGGCTGTCTAGGGTTTCCATAGATCTGTAGTTACTACAAATTTAAGGCAATATTCTGATTGAATTTCATGGAAATTACATGTAACTTGCAACCCTAGAAGTTATCTTGGCAAGAAAGGCAATTCAATCTTCTCACCTTTACAGGTGTGGTATTTCATATCTGATTTAGATTTCAAAAAAGAGAGCATATATTCAGGAAAGTTAGTTTGTAAAGTGACAAGAAAACATGATTGTGAGTTTCAAACAGTAACTTTTACTGAATCCAGTGGTAGAGTTATAGGTGAAGTAGGTGAAATATTTATTGGTGACTGTATCATCTAATACAACAACAACAAAACTTTATGATGTATTTACATGTGTGTATAGACAAAAATCATTACTTGATTAAAAACCTGTTCTAAAAGTGTATTAAAAAGTGATGATACAGAAGGGCTACAACCTATAAAGCATAGCTTGATTTGATTGCAGCCCAAAAAAACATTTAGTTCATAACAATGTAGTAAAAAAGGGGTTGACTTGCAGGAGGGAAGGGGGGGGGGGGGGTAAAGAACAGGGATAACATGGGGTGAGTTCAGTTGGGGACTTGCAGCTATCAATGAAAATGTTTAAGAACAATTTGATACAATTGATATTGCATTTTAGCAGATGCAGGGCTTATTGGGTCAAATAAGAACAGTATTTTGGTTATGGCAGATCATTGTTGAATTAATTTATGGTATTGAAAGAACTAAGATAATGTACAGGTACAAAGTAAGTACATATACATTATGTAACACAATGAAAAGTATTGAATATGGTAGGGGGCACAACAAGCTAATGCCCCCCTGAAAGCAAAAAGTAGCGTACATTACAGTAAGTACACAAGAATGAAGGTGCCACAAATGGTGCTGCTCTTGAGCCCCCTTTGAATTTTAGACCCCAAAGGCCCCTGAAGAATCTGATTTAACCTTTATCATACATTGAGAGCAAGAAGGCTTTTGACTCTATATAAAAAGATAGGAGTTAATGCTCTTCTGGCTCTAAGCAGACATTAGTCAGGTTCACACGGAGGGACCTAAACTTTAAGTTTTAAAACTTTGTTATCTTGGAGTTATCTTTTAGTTTCAGACCGTATGAATGGACTCGTAGTTTCGAAACTTTAAGTTTACTTGTTGTTCTAGAACCACAATCAAGCTTGTGGTTAACGCCGAAACCATGAGCAGCGGCGGGTCCTCCGTCGCAGTTTTGGACAGTGTGGACAGAATAAACTTTAAGTTTCGCAAGCTCGTAGTTAACGATGACCTCTCTGTTCATGTTAAACTTCCGGGTCATACCCTTCGCACGAATTATGAACACAAGATCGGTATCTACTTCCGGTGTGAATTAACGACAATCACTCGGCTTGTAGTTTCAGAACAACGAGCATCGTTGTTTCGGGCCCGTGTGAACCCTCGCCGTGATTAGTGAGTCGTTAGTTTGTTAACTTAAAGTTTCGCTAACTTAAAGTTTCAAGACCACAAGTCCTGTATGAACGTAGCTAATCTGTGCTTCCCACCAGCAGGATTTATGTGCAATGTTAACCCCTTGGCTGCAGAAACCTGGGCAGTTCCTGTATTAAACCTATGGGCATAAGAGAATTCAGTAATCATTGGGTTGATGCTCATCTGTTATATCTCTATCTCTTCATTTGTTGCCAATTTGCAGGGTGGAGGACAAAGAGATCACCGTCCACGTCAATGCTTCTTCACTCCAACGCACGCCCAGAGCTATCGCAGGTGAAATAGGTGAGTCAATATTTGAAATGGCATAATCCATCTTTATTGAGTTCATGTTTTGTTTCTCCCACTGTGCCAGAGTATATTTTAGGAAGAATTATTCCCACAAATGCATTAGTGTAGAGTCATCAGATGATGCTGCATGTCATATCTTGGGACGTGGAAGTAGGACTCTGTACACCAAACATTGATGGGATGTTATTATCTGATAATAGTGTCTGAGAAAGAGAGAGAGAGAGAGAGAGAGAGAGAGTGAGAAAGAGAGAGGGAGAAAGAGAGAGAGAGAGAGGGGGGAGGAGAAGGGATGGTGTGTGTGTGTGTGTGTATATGTGTGTGTATGTGTGAGAGAGAGAGAGATGATGAGAGCCAGAAGGTCTTTAATTTTTTGTTTATTTAAATGAGTTTAAACCCTTCTTGCTTTAGTCAGACAGTTTGAAAAATAAGTGGTTATCAGATACAGATAGAAAAGAGTAGGCTTGAGAAGCACAGAGAGCAAAATGAGAGATAAAGAGAGAGATAGGTACACAGACTAAGATATCAAGAAATAGAGAGTGAGAGAGATTTGAATATAAGAAAAAGCTTCATTTGAAAATTTTAGAAGAAGAAACATATAATGAGGGGGGAAAAGAAGAGAGTCAGATACACAAGTGGGCAATTAAAGACAAACATGGATAAAAATTGAGTGAAAGAAAGAGAGAGAGAAGAAGACGTAAAGAGAAACAAAAAATATGAGAAAGAGAGAGAGAGAAAATGCACTCCATCACATCGGTATGTAACTATGTACAGCTTACAGTTAAAATGTTTTGGGAAAGCAGTCCCACGTGTCACTTTTTTTAGAGATAAGATATTCTAGATTTTCTTTTTTTCTTTCATTGCCATGAAATCTAGGGAAGATATGAACTTATTCTAAACTATCAGTGACACATTCTGTGTACAACTAAATTGTTTGAAACTATCACCATCTATTAAAAATAATGATATATATATTACAAAGAAAGTTCTTTCAAGAAGTGCAATATTTTGGTGTTGTAATTCATTGATTTCACTGCATGAAATTTTGTGAATCTGGACCCTGTTTCATAAAATTGTTATCAATAACAAGTTGCAATAACTGTTAATAACTACTGAAATCCTTGCATCTGATTGGATGAAAGCAAATATGTAATATAAATGCGTCAGTATACTATTCATACATGGTTGGGATTGCGTTTGTGCGATCTGGCAGCACAAATATTTTTATTGTAGTGTACTATACGCACGAGGCGCAAGCCGAGCATGTTGGACACCACGATAAAAACCTGCCTATAACCAGATCACACTAAAGCACGAACTCACAACCATGCATGGAAAAATTTATAAAACGGGTCGGCAATATGATTATGAAGTCTATAAAAATAGTTACGAACCCCATAGAGCCGCACAGTCACGGAGGCTGCCATTTGCTTTCCTGGATGACATCACATAAGCGCAGCCAACAAAAGTCATGCGCGTTTCAGTGCGCGCATGTAATTCCTGCGCTAAAATGACAATTAAACTATGCGATTTCATTGCGTTTTAAGTTTGCACGCACCAGAGGTACGCATACGCATAGCTCAGCCGTACTTCAGTAACTTTTTGCCGTGCGTTAGTCCTTTTTTTTTGCATGGCCACATGGTGTTATTTGCCCAATCAGGATGACTACATTCTTGAACTGTATTATAATTATTACTGATAAGTTTTATGAAACAGTCCCTTGGATCCCTGGACCTGGACCACAGGAAACAAAAGTTTCCTGCAAGCAAAGGTTTGTGGTTTTATAGTGCCATGGACCAACTTTCTGTGGAAGATAATACAGTGAAACCTGTCTATAAAGACCACACAAGGAATGCAAGAAAATCATTCTTCATGAGCATGTGGTCTTTACATACAGGTTCCTTCAATACATGTTTTAATGAGAAACACTTTTCAAGAGAAACAAAAATGTTGGTCTTTATATACAGGGGGTCTTTCTATACAGGTGGTCGGTAAAGCAGGTTGGACAATAATAGGACAGAGTGTTCTGTAGACATCTCTGTATGAAAGTTTCAACATTTTCATCTACTTATCTGGGGTAGATGTGAACGTATTCTACAATCTCAAGCCTCTTTACACATGATACAGTAAATCCCCTTGCTCTCATCCAATCAGATTCAAGGATTTCAGTAGCTTTTAACAGTTATTGTAACTTGTTATTGACAACAAGTTTTATGAAACACGGCCCAGGGCTGAAGTTAGGAACTCGGTCAGTGACGGAATTTGATTAGTATAAGAAAATGACTCTAGAGCAGTTGTCGCTCATGCATTTGCTGTAGGTTTGTACCAACAGTATCGGCTATATATGGCCTACTGCCTAATTTATTATTTGAGATAGCATCAGAAATTTAACCATCATTTTAAATATCTAT
This sequence comes from Heliocidaris erythrogramma, assembly GCA_025617745.1. Lineage (NCBI taxonomy): Eukaryota > Metazoa > Echinodermata > Echinoidea > Camarodonta > Echinometridae > Heliocidaris > Heliocidaris erythrogramma. The sequence continues at coordinate 9,239,518 of CM046870.1, forward strand.
CTAACTGTGGCCAGAGTATATGTCGTAGAACCGTATGTAGATATATCAGTTTTAGGGTTAGTGTTAGGGTTGGGTATGATAATAAGTCCAGGGCCCTGTTTCATAAAACTTTTTATCAGTAACAACTGCCTCATATCTATGACAAATTTGCTCTCAGCCAATCAGATTCCAGGATTTCAGTAGCTTGTAACAATTATTGTAACTTGGTATTGATGATAAGTTTTATGCAACGGGGCCCAGGATTGAAGTTAGGAATTCAGTTAGTGTATGAAAATGAACATGGAGCAACTGTAGCCCATGCATTTGTTGAAGATCTCTACCTAGCATATCAGCTATATTTGGCCTATTGCCTAATTTATTATGTCGATAGCGTCAGAAAGTTAACGTCATTCTAAATATTTATCTAGCCTGGGGGATTGGGCATGGACTTATAAAGATAGATGGTTATATTACCCACCACACTCCTCTTCAATCACATATGAACTTCCTCCATTCCTTTGGATATATATGTGTTTAACCCTGTGAATACCAAACTTGAGTTAGATTGGGCTAAGAGTCTATGGAAACTCTGTGTTACACCAACATCAAAGTGTTTCCAGGGGGTTAATGGTTTGAGATTGAAGATGGAAATAGTGGAGTAGGAAGAGAAAGAGAGAGGAAAAGGAGGGACAGTGGGGCCATGAGAGAGGATGAGAGTGATAGATGGAATGAATTGAATTGGTTGGTTTATTGTAAAAGCACATCAAAACATGCAGCTTGAGAGAGGAAACATTTCAATTTACAAAGAAATGCATCAATATAAAAATCATTGGATTAAAACAATATCGGAAGTAAAAATGCATTTTGTATAAAAATAAAGATCACACAAAAAGATTCATATTTTAATAGATAAATTATAATTTATAATTGATTGATAGGTAGGTATAGATGGGTAGGTAGATGAATTTATTATGATAGAAAGATACATGTAGAAAGATAGATAGATTAGTAGCTAGGTGAACATTATGATAAATAATTAGAATATATAAGTAGATATGCGACTCATGGAGAATTGACACAAAAAAAGATGGTTAAAAATCTAATAAGTATGCAAAAATAGAGAAAGAGAAATATATGTAAGGAAATTGATTGAAGGATGAACAAGGACTACATGTCTATGTTTTCACAAAGTGATAGATGAAGGAAGAAGGCTAGTGAAAGATAAGGCAAGAAAGCGAGGGAGAGAGAGAGAGGGGAGAGGAGAAGGGGAGAGAGGAGAGGGGAGAGAGAGGGGGAAAGAGGGGGTGAAAGAGAGGGAGAAAGGAGAAACAAAGGGAGAAAGAAAGAAAGTTAGAGAGGGGGAGAGGAGGCAAGAGAAAGAGAGAGAGTGAGGTAGGGGAGGGAGTGGGCGAAAGAGACAGAGGTGGAGAGAGAGAGGTAGAGAGAGGGAGAGACAGACGAGGGAGAACATGGAGAGACGAAGAGAGAGAGATAGAAAGGAAGAAAGAACATTCTGGAGAGAGGGAGAGAGAGAGAGAGAGAGCGAAAGGGGGGGGGGGGGAGGGAGCAGTAAAGCTAAGGAGAGAAGCAAAAAAGATATTGGCTTAGCAGTGACAGGAGAGTCTAGAAAACACAAATCGGAGTACAAATTGATATACCTGTTGCCACAGGCATTGGTCTTGATTTATTAATAAAATTTGTGGGTTGGAGAAACAGATTGAAGCTTGCAGCAAGGGATTACAACGCTCTCCCTGCCAAAATTGCTTTTTGAGCTCAGAAATTGCCTGGTACAGATAAATGTGGCAAGAAAAATAAGATATGAAGGTGTAATAAATGTCATATTTAGTGATAAATTCTCGCTTCCATTAATTCTGAATTTATGTGTTGCAGTGTGCGTATTATTGCAAGGCATTGCCAATATTTTGATTAAATGCTTTAAATATAAGATTAATTCAGGCTAGATGTTGTTGCAAAATGGATGGGAGGGGAAAGATCGATGATGAACGTGAAAAGTTTAATTAAACTGTCTCAAATATCCCACTGGCCCTCTTTCTATATTTGTCTGTATGCCTCTCTCTCTCTTTCTCTCTCTCCCTCTCTCTTTCTCTCTCTCACACACACACACTCACACTCACCCATCTATCTTTTTGTCCATTTCTGTATTTTATTGTGTAATTGTTCTTAGTTTATTTCCCTCTTTGAATTTCTCTCTTTCTTTTGCTGTCTGATCTGTATTAATCATCATTTGGTTCTTCCCCTCACTCTCTCTCTCTCTCTCTCTCTCTTTGTCTCAATTTGTCTACCTGTCTGTCCCTCCCTCCCTCCCTCACACCTCGGTCTGCCTGTCTGTCTATATATCTCTCTCTCCCTAACTTTTCCCCTTTTGCTCTGTCTTTTTTCTCTCTTTCCCCCCTCTCTGTCTCTCCCTCCCTCTCTGTCTCCCTCCTTCCCTGTTTCTATCTGTTTCTCTACATCTCCTCCTCCTCCCTCTCGCCGTCTCCCTCTCTGTCTCTCCTTTCCTTTTCCTTCTTTATCTCCCCTCTCTACCCCTACACCCATCCCTTCATCCTATCCCTTGTAATCAAGATGATATCCTGTTGTCGGTCTTAAGGGTCGTAATGTTGTGCGACATTCATTTCCGGTTTTCACATAGATGCTCACCCGTTCGGATGCTTGTTTTTATTCTTTCTACTTCATCATCCAGCCCAAATTCTGACGTATTGTGTCCGACCGCAAAAGCAATGAAAATAAACTCTGCCAATTGTATCTGTCTGTTTGTGTTTTTCATCTCTGTTTCTGTCACGGTCTGTCTGTCTGTCTGCCTGTCTCCTGGATATAAACATGCAGGACAATGTATTTGAATTTTAATTGCATCAAGAGTCTGATGAGACTCAATGGGTGATTTCACGCTCGGGTGTTGGTGTTTGGTGTTAGTGTCTATTTTGCCCGAAATCGTGATCTAACACCGACTATGAAATGAAAAAATATCAGTCGGTGTTAGGTGTTGACCTCTGATTTTTTTGACGTAGTTCCGGTTGCCGGTGTTTGTTTTTTGTTAATAATCGTCTACTGAACCGAGCTCGGCCGTCGGTGTTTAATTTCATGTACAAATTCCCATTCAATAACACTATACCCCTAGGGATTAAGAAATACCGATTTCACGGTCGGTGTTGGTGTTGGTGTTTCTAGCTATGGGAAATTTTGCTGATTAGTCATGAGAAATAAAGACAGTAGGCGCTATTCGAAGTGTAATTTCATAGGCGTTAAGAGGTATTATGTTCATATAGGCCTGATATTAGATCTAGGCCAGCATTTGGTCTAACGTTCGATCTAGAGCACACAGAAAGGAACTACTTTTGCTTTTTAATGGGTTTGAAGGAGTGAATAAAAATTCCGACCTAATTTTCTTTTTAAGATAGATTTAATAAAAATGACGTTAGATATTCCGTAGTTAAAGACCCAGAGAATCCATATCATTTATCAGGATGAGATCTAAATCAACATTTACAATACAAAAGCCATGAATCTTCACGGCTAATCTGTGCCAAGGCCTGAAATTTGGCTGTTTGCCCTGTACGCGCTACGCCGTCCGATCCGGCGTCTAGCTGCATTAGCTACCGCAGCATTTTCTGCTGCAAGTGAGAAATTAAAGAAAAATCATATCTAAACTTACTGTTCCTGTCAAGACCATCCATTTCTTTGAAGTTTCTTACCACACTCTAGATCAAATAATTATTTATTTTAGAATTGCCGGACTACTCGTGTAATTTAAGGATATTCTAGACTAATAATTAAATAGTTTTAAACAATTTTTTTCCCTTTGTTAAAAACGGTGCTGACGCCATTACCAGTGTTAAGCTATCGATGCGCTTTGTTAGGATATCGGTATCGGCTCCTTAATCTGAATAGCGGTGTTTGAGCTCAATTTTATGATAATTTTCGCTCTAAACACCAACACCAAACACCAACACCGAGCGTGAAATCACCCAATGTCTTTTTGTTGTTGCTAATTTCTCAGCTATTACTTGTTTTCCAATTCAAAGTGTGAAGCAGATGTCCATTTTTAGATTTTTAAACCTTTTTGTTTTTAGTTCTATGAGAATTCAAAACTACCTACAATGCAAAAGAACTGTTGAATGAAGGTTATTTAAACTGCATATCTGATTGAATCCAAGCCATCATTATCTATTTATAAGGAGACCAAGGGCTGGTATCCAACAAGAAAACTTTGTCATGGAAAGATGTCTTCTTCTCCTTCTACTCTCTCTTCTTCTCTTCCTCCTCCTCATCTCCTTCTCCTGCTTCTGCTTCTGTTTCTCCTCCTTCTCGTCCTCATCTTATTTCTCCTCTTTCTCCTCTTCCTTTTGCTTCTTTCTTTTTTTTTATTCCTCTCCTCCTTTTCTTCTCCTTTTCTTCTCCTTTTCTTCTCCTTTTTCTTCTCCTTTTCTTCTCCTTTTCTTTCTGTCCTTTTCCCTCTCCTTTCCTTCTCCTTTTCCTTCTCTCCTTTTCCTTCTCCTCTCTTTTTCCTTTTCCTTTTCCGTTTCCTTTTCTTTCTCCTCCTTCCCCTCTTCCTGCTCTTCTTCCTTCTCCTTCTTTTTCTTCTTTTTCTTCTTCTGTTTTTCCTTCTTCTTTTCCCTTCTTCTTTTCCTCCATCCCAAATTCAGGATGACCCAATCTTCCCATTTCACAACCACTTGGGTTGTAATTCAGCGTTTTCCACCAGCGCTCATTTATTCCTATTTCCTGAGGCGTTCGGCATCCTTCAGATACCCAAGATGTTGTCCCTGCTTTAAGCCGCGGAGCAATCTCTTGCGTTTCACCATCTAAAAATAAAAGTGGAAGAGGAGCATAGGGGATGCGTCCGTGGCTCCAAGGGGTCGGTCTTTGCGGATGCAGCGACAGGCTGCCTATGTTGCACGAGGTCAGAAGAGTACATCCTGTTGAATTTGGAACGTAAATGGAATACATTTCAGTCATGTTTTTTCCTCTGTCTTGCATTTAGTTTTACCGCCGCTCTTGTACAAAACTGATAATCGCTATGCAGCTATCGATTTGCCATTCCGAGAAACGTGATGAGTTTGAAGTTATTTGGGGCAAGATCGAGACTAGTTCACAGATATATTCTAACTTCATGCAAGCATGCTTCTGCAACAATGCCTACTAATTAACCCATTACCTACAGGAACTGGGTGGCTCCTGTGTTAAGCCTATGGGAATTAGAAAATTCAGTGATCAATGGGTTAATCTGAAAGCTGAGGAAACGACTAATAAACTGCATTCCGACTATTCAAAGTCAGTAGCTCATCACAGGTGAATGCAGTATTTCGTCACTACATTATTTTTTTTTGGGGGGGGGAGGAACGTTTAAATGAATTTTAATACATTGGTGAATTGGCCATTTTTATAGAAATTTCAATAAGAATGGTAAGAATTAACTTTGTAAAGTATGTACTCCTCTCAACCCTCAGGTCATAGATGTTATTTTATCTAGAGGATTCATTTCAGATGAATTCCATAACGATATCACCTGCCGTATAATCTTCCTTCCAGTTACATTTTTTGTCAAAATTTAAATGGTGAATATAAACTTCTCATCCAGTGGGTTACTCATGCATGTGTTTAGTTGTTAATTTCTGTTGCATGACTGCTAACGAAAAGAAGTGATGCTTATAATATGCATAGAGGTAGGGAACCTACAACTTTAAGTCCTGTCCCATGGACTTAGTAATGAGGATTAAATGACTTAATTAGCAAAGGATACTCTAGCGCATTGACTTGGTTTTGAACCCGGGACTTCCCGGCTAAGAGCTAGACCACTTCTCAAACACCGAATCATATTATGCCGCCCCTGAGCCATCACACCTTTGCAAACTATGGGGAGATAGTTTGTTCTATCCCATTGTAGATTCTTTCTTGATATGACTTCAAAGACATCTAGATCCTTCATCTGAGATCTTTCACTCTGTGACCCCCCCCCCCCCCCCCCCCCCCCCCCCCCCAATGTTACTGCAATATTAAAGGCAGGCACTGTAAAAGAATAGGTGTTTTCTTGGGGATATCCCCCTGTAATTTCTCTGGTTGCATGAGTCCTTACGGGTAGCTTAGTGAAAGTACTGGTACATAAAATTGCAGCTTTTTGAAAGATAAATTGGTAATGTTTATGCAATTATAATGTGAGAGAAATTGTCTGGAGGCAATTTGGAAATGTTTATTATGTGGTAACTAAGAATTTATGGATGCTGTGAGGTTTTGGCGTAACCAAAATGAGAAGCATTCACTCAATCTCGCTGAAAGTCATGAGCACTGCACACAGAAAATGGTGTTGGGATTCTCACTCAGTTTTGTCCAGACTTTTCAACTGTTTTCTTGTCATATTTAGAATCTGAGGGAGTTTGAGAGTAACCCATTTCAGGGGACATTATAAATATGTTATTCCCCCCCCCCAAAAAAAAAAAAAAATTGAGAAAGCTCACAAATTATTTTTTTTAACCTTTACCAGAACTCGACATTCTCTTAAACAGTAGAAATTCTGAACCAATCTCCATGTTATACCTCTTTCTCTTAGTTATGTTGGATACGCCTACACCATTTCTCAGATCACTTACTTCTTAAAAGGTGACAAATAATTTGTAAGGTTTCTGATTCTTTTTATTTAAGTGAAGAAGATCATCGTAGTAGACATGTCCCCTGGAAAGAATTACTTTTTGAATGTCCTCATTTTCGAAATATAATGGAATATAGGTTAAAACGTCTCATCGAATATTCATGCCACATGTGGGTGTAGTCCCACATACTCATTTCTGTGTGATTTTCAGCAAGATCAAGTTAATTTCTTATCATTTTGATGTCTCCATGCAGAACCACACAGAGTACAATTATTCTTTATGTACTACATCTTCAACCTCTCCCAAACCTCTAGACAGTTCTTTTCACAATATAATCACATGACGAGTCCTTTAATCTTTAAAAGTTGTTTATTTCACCGATATTTTCTCTATCAATTGTGTCACAATTGTTCATGTCCTATATCGTCTGTTGAGAGCCAGAAGGGCGTTAACTCTGTGTTGAATTATATGATTTAACGGTCCTTCTGGCTTTAACAGACAACATGTACTTGGCCGTTTATGCTAGCATTGTTCAGCATACTGCCTTTAAGGTAGTCTAGTTTTAACGTGATTGCGAAAACTTTCAAGAAATTAACTTTTGGGCAAGTTCAATATCCTATTGTATATTACCTATAGAAATCAAGTTCAGATTATGTAATACCGTATGTCAATATCATGTTCTTACATGCCAATAAGGTGACACACAAGGCTATTGAAATTGCCTAGGGTCAAGTTTTTGAAAGTCTTTGCGATCATGTTTTTCTAACTTGTGTGTCATCTCCTTCAGTTTGAATGGAAAATAAAAAAACCATTGGAAAGTTTAATAGAGCATGTTCACAAACTCTTTAAAAAAAAAAAAAAATCATCCCACATGTAAGGCAATTTCGATAGCCTTGTCTATCGCTTTTTGAAATGTGCGAACATGACAATGACATATTACGTAATCCGAACCTGATTTCTAAAGGCAGTACAATGAGGTATTGCCTACAAGTTGATTTCTTGAAAGTCATTGTGATCATTTTGTAGGTACTTTATCTAACATTTATTGGGCTGTATGGAAAAATAGTTATCCAAAGTGTTAAACATCAAGAGCCCTCCCCATTACTAACTAACTTATGAAATAAATGAGTAACCTAACAAACAAACAAACAAATCAATATAAATCAATCGATTAATCATTCAGTGAATGAATAAATAAATATATAAAATGAATAAATGAATAAACAAGGACGGTACGTTAAAAAAGAGAGAAGACATTGCGGGTGTGGCATTTTTTCAATAACACAATCTGAAAACAAAGAAAAAATACTTTACAATATGGTAGTTTGCCTATATCCTTTTTCAAGAACTCTAAGATAGTTCTATGCACAATTTAGCTATTTTTTTTTTAAATTCTGAAAGTTAGATAATACTTTTACTAATTACATCTTTAATTACAGGCTCTGTTTCTCCCTGTAGTTCTGCTTGTTGCATATATAGAAATTCCTTTCACATCATTGAATTAATGAGTATTATTTTATATATAATTAACAAAAAAATCATTGCGTTGGGATGCAATAGAAGTTTAGAAGTTGTTGATTCATACATGAGAATAAAGCAATTATGTAAATGTTGTATTGGACAGTAAAACAAAAATTCCAGCTTAGCAGCAGTACGTGTATGTGTACGTGTAATTGATACAAACTGTTGTGTTATCATCGCATAGTGACATGATGGGTTCAATATATCAAGTGATTTTTCATTATTTCAGTGATTACTCAAAACAGAAAGTATAAACTAACATAGTGATATTGAAAGCATAGTTGCGTTTTGAATGCATTGTAATTGAAAAACAGCATGACATAAGTGAAAAAAATATTACGTAATCTCCTGTCCTCATTATTTACGGTGTCTGCAAACAAAAACACTTTTTTGAATTAATTGCTTGTGTGGAGTGCTGGCATTACATTGTAGGAGAATAACAGGGGGTGAGAGAGAGAATCTCTGTATTTACACATCTGTCACAGCTGGTCCGGGTAGTATAGGTTTAATATATTTTGTGGCTCAAAGTACTGATTCAATATTGCTCATGTGCACGCCACGTGTGCAGGACAATTCCATTTGTGTCACAGGTGTGCCATTATTACAAAGTGATTTATAAAGGTAGGGTTATTCATCATAGAGTTTTCTAGGTCTTTATTTCTTCTTCAATGAAAAGATATGTAGCAAACCTGACTACATAACATTCGAACAAAATGTAGAATTACATAATTATACAAATTGACTTTTGAAAATACATGTTAAAAGATATTAGCTCAAAAGGGGATAGAAGCAAAATGGATGTTAACAATATTACAGAATCACTTTGCAAATCACTCTTCTAGATATGGTGATATCTATAATGTCATAGTTAGTTGTACTGCATGTGGTCTGATTCTTATTGTACTGGTTGAACATGAACTTTAATCTTACCTTTACTCAACTTTATTCTTCCTTCCCTAATCTTTCAGGGATGTTTTCCGTACCTTCTAAGGCAGATTGAGAAAGAATTAAACTATTCTAACAATGATATGTCAAAATTTTATGCAGTACCTCTAAATGATGGGGAATTATTTTGATTAATTCAAGCAAATGCCAGAGAGAAGGCAGTGGGGTGATTATACGAGCAGTGATATGAAAATCAGGGCCCTGTTTCATGAAACTTGTTATCAATAACAAGTTGCAATAACTGTTATAAGCTACTGAAATCCTTGCATCTGATTGGCTGAGAGCTAATTTGTCATAGAAATGTGGCAGTTAACTGTCACTGATAACAGTTTTATGAAACGGGCCCAGATTGAAGTTGCATTGAGCCGCCCATATCGTATTGCATCTCTATATATTACCATTACCAGCACTGTCAAGGACTAGAATTAAACGAGAATTCACTTCATGGAACAAAGTGACCCCTTTGAACCATTTTAAGCTAGTGGCATAGTGACAGTATATATGAGATTCATTTTTCATCAAACAACAATGCATTGTACATGAGGAAAAAGAAAACAGCATTTATCGGACCATTTATCAATCTGGCCTAGCCTCCGAGGTTAGATTTCAGATTTTGCTTGAGGGAGCCGCCATTGCGTTCGTTGGAGTGGAAACTAATATTGACCAAAATGAAAAATAAACACTGTTCCAGTCGATAAATATTAAAAAAGAGGATAAAACAAGGCCCTTGTAAATTAATATGTACGTGCCAAGAACAGATGAGTGAGGGGAGGGGCATAGCCAGGATGTAGAGTGAGGGGGGGGGGGGGGGGGGGGGGAGATGATAGGAAGGGGGTATGATAGTGGTGGTCGTAGATATATTAGACATGTTTTAGAGGGTATACAATATGGTAATTTACCAAAAGATTTCCTTTGGGTGTGTTATTTTTTTTAAATTAAAAGTCTGTAAATGATGGCTATGGGAAATGCAAAGCCCTACTGGCCCACCCATCCCATGTTTCTATATTGATACAGGGGTTGTTGTTTTTCCTTCCCTCGCTCTCCAGGGATTGATTTGATATTAATAAGACTGGGTTGTCAAGCAATCAGTATACATGTATATGTCTAATGTAACACTGGCTTAAATCCAAGAGCATGGAAGACATTGGCTTGCATGTAAGTTGTTATCATTCTTATGTTTTGGGGGGTAGAAATAGCCAAAAGTGAGAATGTGGTATTTCTGTATTACCTGATACAGCCTTGATTTGACAAAAGGATACAAGTACCATTTGCACCTTTTTATTGCCAAAGAGGCACAGATACATTTCCAAAGAATTATAGTGTATGCATGCTCTGCTATATGTATGTCAGTAATCTCACTTTTTCATATGAATTTTTTTTTCATATTTCATATATATTATTTCCATGGCAGTATAGTTCAAGCATTCATAGAATTAGATGTATTCTTTGCTTCATAACTTACTCTATCTGCATGGGTAAAGTACATTTTTAAAAAGAATTCAGCCATTAATACACAAGCTTATAAATGAATTCATATGATAATGCATATTTTCAATATCCATATTTAAGGATATGCATAATCATCGGTGTAGTGATGTTGTATTAATCTCCTGTTTGTTAATTTAGTTATGAGGGTTTATAAACATATAATTAATCAAATCAACTGATTTTGTCTTTGTGATATTTGTATGTAAGATAAGTTGACCGTAAATTGCTAGATTTAATTTGTTAAACAGTTGGTATCATACAGAAGGTTGAAAAGAGAGCAGCCATAATTCAGAACCTAACTCACTAAATCATATTTTGTAATGTAGATATTTCTAAGTTCATAGGCACAAAAGGGTTTTACTCATCTATCAATAATCTCTTCACTTCAAACTACTTTCTAACGTGTTTGTTTTTTGGGGGGTATATTTATTGCTAAATTCCAGTAGAATTCAGAAAAGCTGATAAGCAGTAGTAGCAGATTTAACCCTTTGCCCATGGGAACAAGGGGAGCGTTTCATCAAGTGTTTTGTCAGTGATTTTTACTGACAAATTTGCTCTCAGCCAATCAGATGCAAGGATTTCAGTAGCTTATAACAGTTGTCGGTAAAAATCACTGACAAAACACTTGATGAAACCCTGTGGGAATGAGAGAATTCAGTGGTCATCGGGTTAAGAGGGGAACAAGGGAGCATTACTGGCACGTGCTTCCTGTAAAACCTAATTTGGCACAACTCTATTGTTGAATACACCCACAAAGTTGCGCCCCCTAAATGTGTTCTTTTGCAACCATCCTTTTTCAAATTTTGTTGTTTGTTGCTTTTTCAGAATTGATCTGCTCCTAAATAAACGTGTAAACTCTAAGAAGCTTGATTTCTGTTGTAATTAAGTACAAATGAAGCCTTTTGAACCTTAAATGACCGTACTTTTATCAAAACAACTTAATGACTTGTATCAAAACAGCTGCATGATGAGCATCAATGTCCCAATGTGGGATTTTAATTTTATTAATTAGTACAATATTTAATGAGATCTTGAACCCTTCAGCTACTAAACCGCCCAGGACCGCCCCTTCTTATAACTCACTGAACCGCCCGGGACCGCCCGTGAACTTTGACGTGTGTAACACCACAGCAAATGTATTGTAGGGAATATTGGGGGGCTAAAAATTTTGTGTGTGCTATCTTTACACATAAGCCATTTAGAATCTGCATTGAAGCGATGCTTTACTGTTGAAAGATTTTGCGTACAGCAGAGAGTCTATGCCTCAAGACGGTTTACTGAGACTGAGTTCAGTGAGTAAATGACTACAATGCGCGTAACCCTCAGTGACTAAAAGGTTCATCTTTTATTGTTTTGGTTGCCCATCGTGGTTTAGAATAGGTTGATTCCATGGCATGGATAGATGCTCATTTCTGTGGTCTTTATCCTTATGATATTTTTCTGGTGAATTCACAAACTATCACTATTTTCTTGAATATCCTTCTTGCTGGGGTGATAATTTCCAAATGCTCTTTGGAACATCATAGAGATGTTATGTCATAATGAGATATGTGGTCTACAAGAATGGAATATTATTATTATTATTGCATGGAAGAGCACTTGCTATATAAACGTCGTGTTACTGTACTATCGTAGGAGGAAAATATTTCAGACTTTTACGTGGTACTTCTCCTTGTGTTATGCTAGAAAGGTTTCCTAAATCACCATTTTAGGGCCAGAGTAATTATTTATTTAAAAATATGTCATAGCTCTTAGCAGACAAACTGATGGGTACTGTGTCTTTTATAAAAGGCAGAATTTGTTTTCTGAAATAAACTTTATTGATATTTCTCATGTTGAATGACATCACCTTAGCTTTTGACCTCATCCTTGATTTGTTTGATTCGTCATTCTGTCAAGTGCCCCCTCGTTCTTTGCATGGGCACTTCTCCTTCATTCTAAACCAACCTATATTCAACTCGCAGACGATGCCAGCTAGCTCAATTCACCACCAATCATGTGATATTTCTTTTGTATAAACTGTTTGTGTTTGAAGTCCCTTCCACGCATTCTCAAATTCCGCTGCTACCGCTTAGCTGTGCTATTTACACAACAAATACGTAGAGTGGTAAATGACCCTTTCACGTGTTATGAAAGATATGAAATGAAAAGAAAATTTACTTTTCTTTTTTAAAATGTTGACTGTTGTGGGAGGCTTGGAGAAGGGAAATGTGATGTGAAGTATGCATGTGAGTTTGGTTTATTTGAGTGTTTATATAAACGTAAATAGCTGGTATGTGTGGGCATATTACTTGAGAACTATTTATTGGCTCAAAGAATGGCTTGGAAATAATCCAGTAGTAGCAAAAAGGTTTAAGGTAATATTTTCATATTGGAAATCCTAATCTGATAGCAAGTTGCTCTGAACAAAAGAAGAAAAATCAGAGAGAGTGTTATTGTTGAGTAGTAGTAGTAGTAGTAGTAGTAGTAGTAGTAGGCTAGTAGTAGTAGTAGTAGTAGTAGTAGTAGTAGTAGTAGTAGTAGTAGTAGTAGTAGTAGTAGTAGTAGTAGTAGTAGTAGTAGTAGTAGTAGTAGTAGTAGTAGTAGTAGTAGTAGTAGGCTAGTAGTAGTAGTAGTAGTAGTAGTAGTAGTAGTAGTAGTAGTAGTAGTAGTAGGTAGCAATTAGACAAATATCTAAAAAATGTGTAGTTTCTTCAAACACTAAGCAAATGATATAAAAATTGCCAAAGCTTTTCAGGTCCTGATTCATTGGTTCATTTGACGCAGCACTTGTTTTAGCACTCATTTCTTCTGCACCACAAAAACTTTTGTGAAAAATAGCACTTTAAGTGCTAAATTTAGCACGGCAGGTGCATCTCCTTGGGCAGCACCTGTTTTTTAGCACTTCACATTATTTAGTGTAACCTTCTTATTATTATTATTATCATCATCATAATCATCTTCATTATTACTGTTATTATTTTCATCATCATTGTTATTGTTATTGTTTTCATTATTGTTAATATAATTTTGTTTCTCGTTCTCGACAGCTGGTAAGCAAAAACAGCTTGCAACAATGATGGGAGTACATATGGTTGTCGACGGTGTCGGACATGATGTGAGTACATTCAATTTTTTTTGTCTGTTTATTCTGTCTGTCTTTTTATTTGTTTGTTTATTTATTTGTATGTGGTCGGGGGGGGGGGCAATTTATTAGTTGTGAGTAGACAGTTTACTTATATGCTTGTTATTGTACTGGTTGAAGTCTGTATGTGTTTGTATACATGTTTCTCTTTGTTTGTGTATTTGATTAAATGTGGTGTGTATATATGGATAGGTGAATGATGGTGTTTGATGGAGTTTCTAATAACACATTCTTTTATTGCATGAATTAATCATCTCATACCACGATGCAAGAGTTGATAGACTGTAAACAGTCAAGAGTGAAAATATCTGGGACTTTGTAGATGTTCTATTTTATTTTTCTATTGTTTTTTTTTGTGATGATGTATATACACAAGGAATGGTTTGCTTGATTGTATCAAAAGCAAAGTGTTTTTCTGGGAGGGGGGGGGGGGGGGGTTCTGTAAATTTATCCAGGTGCAAGTTATTATCTGTCATTCTTCTAGTGTTCAATTCACACAAACTATTCCCTTTCAACTTTTTCCCTTTGGAAGACCAGCAATTAGCCTTTAATAGCTGAATTGACCAGTAATGACTCATGATCAAAAATTGTTGATAAAATCACAAGTTAATACAGAGGAAAATCTAATCCTTGGTGATTGTACTCTCTAATGATCATATAGGGCCTTTTACACAAGAGGAAAATGTTTATAAAGAAATATATCAAGAAATACATAAATATGATAATCTTATTGTGAAAGGGACAAACACAAATGGCATACATACCGTATAAAGAAATGTACAAAGTAACTCATTTGGGAGGGAATTTGTGCTGTGGTGTACAATGCTGACTCTAAAACATGTTCACATGGTGAGTCGGCCCTCTTTGACTTTCATTTTCACTCTTTGATGTTCACACAAGTAAAAAATTAATTACTTGTCATAGAGCTTTTAGTTCTGGAGTAGCGTATAGTTTTCCTGTATGTCTGAATGGGGTGGAATGGTTGACCATTGGTTGACAGGTAATCAATGCCGAATAAACAAGAGATGGACTTGCATGCTGACCGCTGGTTGTTGATTGATTGGACTGGACATATAATAATTGCATGATTGAATAATAGATGAATCAGCGAAGACAGTGATTGATGATAAGAGCAATGGTGGGACATCATAGTGACCTTGACCTCTAGACGAAGGTCAAAGTATGGTTTTATATCAAGAAGATTCGATAGTTTGAATATGATGGGAGGGTGAATAAGAAGTATGCTTTCATATCGAGAAGATTTGATAGTTTAAATATGATAGGAGGTTGAAAGAAGGGAATAGAGTCCCCAAAATGGTTTGTTTGGAATTAAATATGTTAGAAGCATTAACTCTTTCAAGCAGTAATTCCGCTACTTTTTACACCTTCAATTGCCGTGCATTAACACATGAAATGGGTGTAGTAATACCTGATATATAGTTGGGTAATAAATCTCAGTCTGATTTGTATAGACAGAGACATACCCAATGCTCCTGTCATATATCATTAAAGATGTATATGGTTAGTGTTAGGGTTGCAACTGGTGATAAGTTTAGGCCCAAACTCTAAAAAAGTTAAGTGTTAAATACCCATTTTAAAGGGCTGATCTGGAGTTACAGCATAATTAACACTTTAAACTTGATGCAACACTAAAAAGATTGTATCTAGCATGTTCAAAAGGTTGATCTGCCATTTTGAAAATGTTGTCCTCAGCCCTTTAAAATGGTGATTTAACACTTTACGTATTAGGGTTTAGAATTAGTGTTGGGGTAGGATTTATATTAAGTTTAAAGGGAAATCCAACCTTAGTGGCTCTGAAAGAAAGAGGAAAAATCAGAGAAGCAGATTGATGAAAGTTTGAACAAAAATCGGACAAGCAATAAATAAGTTATGAATTTTTGAAAGTTGTAATCACTATACATATGGGAATTTTGAATTGGCCAATTGGTTATATCATTGTGGTGTTGTGGTGTAGTGGTGGATAACTCCCCCATTCGTTCCAACACACAAAATGACACAAATTTTTTTTTTTTCAAAATGTATTACTCAGTAGGATATTTTTCTTGAGGACCTATAACAATATGCTATCTACAATATATTTTGAGTACTGCCCCAAGGGTAAAGGCACTTAATTCGGAGAAAACCCTAAATTAATGATTTTTTTTGTGTACAACATACGGGAGAGCTTGTCCACAAGTATTATATTACAACCGACTCCCATTTGCCAATTTGAGATTCGCATAGATATAGTGATCCCATTTTTCAAACATCCATAACTTTCTTAATCCTTGTCCAATTTCTTTCAAACTTTGACCATCCTGTTTTGCATATTTTTCTGCTTTCGCACAAATCATCTTATCACCAAGGTTGGACTGCCCTTTAATGTTTAGTCCAGGCTTGAAAGTTAGGAATTAAATGTAGGAAATTGATCATGGAACATATGTCATAGAACCTAATAATAGAAAACATGTTGACGAAGAGAATTGAAAGATGGATGTTGGGGCAAATGATTGAATCATTGATGACACGAGGGAGATATGGTTAGGTTTAGGTTTAAAATTTGATCCAAGTGGAAGTTACGAATTTGGTGATTATAGATCAATTGACCATGAAGCAATTGTTGCCAGAGCATATGAGGCATAAATAGACGTGGAAGATGAATGATGGGGCAATCAGTGAGTAATTGAACGATTGAATCATTGATGACACGAGGGAGAAGGGGGATGATGGATGATGGTGAAGTCTGGAAAACACTCCAAAAATAATGAACACAGATATTTTTCAGATATCATCTCCTAAAAAGAGGATTGTTTGCTTATGTTTAAACAGAGCTTTGCAAAAGGTCTGGCCAACACTCCAAAAAGAATGATCACAGATATATATTATTGTTCTTCTGATATATCATCCCCAAAGAGCATTGTTTGTGTATATTTCGAGAGAGGCAAAATTAAGTATAAAGGTAATAGTGAGGTCTGTATGGTGATGGGAGAAAATTGTATGATAGATGATGATAAAGTCTGGAAAACACTAAAAAAAGAATGAACACGGATTATATTATGGTTCCGACATTATCATCTCCCTAAGAGGATTGTGTGTGGGTGTGTGTGTGTGTACATGTATACGCATTCAAACCGATGACATCGAACAAAGAGAAGAATGGGCCATCGGTAGTAATTCAATAGGTCATCGGTTGTCAACAATTGGTGAGGTTTATTCCGTCAATGAATTTTGTGACACAATTCAATAGTGGAGTCATCGGTTGAAATTCGAACAATAGCTTACAAACGTTGGTGTGTGTGTGTGTGTGGAGAGAGAGGCAAAAGGTCTGGAAAACACTCCCAAAGGAATGATCCCATGTATAGACTGTTCAGAGATAAAAGGGCATTAAGTCTGTGTTAAAGTATATGAGTTAACGCCCTTCTGGCTCCAAACAGACAAGATAATTCTTCAGTACAGTTTTTCTAGATATTTTGAGACAGAAAAAACAATAAATTTAGTGTAATGTACAATATAAAAACTAAGTGACATCACCACAAAGTTATTGCGAAAAACCTCAATTTACTGTGCATTACATAATAATGAATAATTATTTTTAATTGTGCACTAATGGCATTTAGCTCATGATGCATTGTTGCTAGATATTTCAAGGCAAAGAGTGAGACAGAAAACAGAAACGTAAATACAACAACAGCAAAAACTAAGTGTAAATGTACAATATAAAAAGCAACAAAAATGTGTAACCTTGTCACATTAATGTCAGAGAGAAATGGCCGAAGGAGAATTTTAAAAGGAAAAAATCTAATGTTTGCCCACAGGCTTTAAGATGTGAGCCCTCTTGGGTTCATACGTAGCCAGCCTCTTCGCAGCTACGTGCAGTTCTGACTCTGGCACATCCACAGTCTTTGTAGCTATGAGTTGGCAAGCATACATTGGTCTGTTTGGATTTTATAGCTTTTGAAGTGGTTTCATTCAATTGAATAAGAATTTGAATAAATATTTCACAGCCATTCATGCATGTAGTCACTTATGATTATGATTTTTATTTTCAATCCATTGAGACAGTTTGAGGGAAAGAAAAAAAGGGCCTTTCAACTTTGACATTTGCAGGATTCTGCAGTTCCAAGTTAGCATTGAGCAAATATGACGAGCAGGAATACTTGAGAACGATAAGAGGTGTGTGGAATGTTAGATTTAGATGTAAATGGGCTTTGAAATTGCTTATACAGAAAAAGGAAAATAAAGGCCAAGGGAAACAGATAGTGTAGATATTCTGTATGTGAATCGAGTTTTACTGTATATCATTTGTCCTTTTCTTCTTCTACACCCTCGCACCCCCTTCTCCTTTTTTGTCTTTGTCCAGTATTACCCTCCATGCCTTTAATTTTTTACATTCTACTTTTTATGTATCCCCAATTCTCTCTGTTGTATCCCCTCTCTCTCTCTTTCTTCCCTTCTCTCTCTCTCTTTCTTCCCTTCTCTCTCTCTCTCTCTCTCTCTTTCTTCCCTTCTCCCTCTCTCTTTCCCTTCTCCCTCTCTTTCCCTTCTCCCTCTCTCTTTCTTCTCCCTCTCTCTTTCCCTTCTCTCTCTCTCTTTCCCTTCTCTCTCTCTCTTTCCCTTCTCTCTCTCTCTTCTCTTATCTCTCTATGTCTCTCTCAACATAGACCTCCCTCATTCCCTTCACCTTTCCATTCTCTTCTCTTCCCCTCTATCTCTTCCCCCTCTCTCTATCTCTTCCCCTCTCTATCTCTTCCCCTCTCTATCTCTTCCCCTCTCTCTATCTCTTCCCCTCTCTCTATCTCTTCCCCTCTCTCTATCTCTCTCTTCCCCTCTCTCTATCTCTTCCACTCTCTCTATCTCTTCCACTCTCTCTATCTCTTCCCCTCTCTCTATCTCTTCCCCCTTTCTCTATCTCTGTCTGCCTCTGCCTCTCTTATTCCCCCTCTCTGCCTACATCCATTAGTGAACAGAAATGTAGTACATAGTTACTCTTTCTCTTTTGTACTCTGTTATGGATTATTACTCCTAATTTGATTACAATTTTCAGCTCAGAAATGGTCGGATATGGTGAAACTTCTTTCCATGTTCTTTGAGTGATATCAGATAATCAAAATATCACGTGCAAGACTGATGCCATACAATTCTCGCTCTATTGTCATACCCAACGAATGTAATTTCGGAAAGCACCCAATGCATTATGAACGTGTGATTCTCTTTTTTACCGGAATATTCCCATGCAGAGACACGTTCTGTTATAAATCTCTCTCAAAGTTGATATGAATAATATGCGCTCATCTGGATTAATGGATGCTCGTGTGTACACCAGATTCAAAACTGATAAAGCAGTCTGTGTTTTAAGATTTTGTAGATTTCTTTTACATGTAAGCTCTATGCATAATTTTCAGGTTGCATATAGATGCACATGCTATTTTAACAGTAAATTGTTTGACTTATTTTATAGAAAAGGCTTGACATTTAACTTAACTGTTACATGCCTCATACTTCTTTGCTTCTCCAAATATACCTTTTTATTTTTTTCATTTGTTTGTTTGTATCTCTTTTGAATTTATTCTCTTTGTCATTTCTCTTTTTTTTCACTTATACATCCCTATCTCCCCCCCCCCCCTCTCTCTCTCTCTCTTTCCCTCAGAAAAAATTAAAGAAGAAAAATACATGCTCCACCAGTTACACTTTCAATCTGTTATTGTTGCTCCTGTTTTATTCTTCTTGTAACCATCACCTTTGTTATTGCAATATGGTGCTTTAAGACAAAAGTAGCTGAATGCTTTATGGCTTGATGTGAAATTAAGGCCTACCTTTCCCTCAACTAAATATATTCCCTTCATGCCCGATTAATGCCCTCTGTACAACAATCATCAATCTAAATTTCAAAAGAAAGAATTGAATATTTTCTCTAACAACAATTTCCCATGTTTTTCATGCAATTTCAGCAATACCTTGGTTGGAGCTCTTTTGCGGGGGGAAATCGATTAAATATTACTGCACACCACTGCATGTGTGATTTAACATTGCCAATCAATATTCCAAACAAAGAAAAATTGGAGAACAGATAACCAGCTGTACTTTATGCGATTGGCTGTTGAAATGTAAAGCAAACAATATTGTTTATTCTTTCATACAGATTACAAACCTTATTGCACATTCGGCACAGGGCTTTATACTTGTGTTGTATAATGATGAGAGAGTGCCCATCTGTTTTCAAATTGGAATAGAATAATCATTTAAATGTGTAGTTTCTTGTTTGATTAACAGGAATATCAGCATGTTAGTATTTAACAGGATATACCATGTAATTCAGTGTGTCTACACAAGCATTAGAAAATTGCATTTAAATTTGTTGCCAATTTGAAAACCAGTAATACCCCAGAATCTTAGATGATTCTTTAAGACTACATAATTATATAACGCTATAGGCAATCATTTCAAATCTTTGGATAAGACAAGTTTCTGAAGAAAGTTCTTTTAATTCATGATGGTCATTTCATCTACACAAGCATGAGAATATATCAATCAAATTAGTGGCGTATTTGAATACCAGTAATACTCTTGTAATCAATCTCTTTTGTTAGAATCTTCGATTTTTCTGAGAGACTATTTCAAAAGGTATAGGGGTGTTGTGGTCTAGTGGATAAGTCACCGGACTGCAGATCACAAGGTACGGGGTTCGAATCCCACCACGGCACTAACGTCCTTTGGCAAGATTCTAATCTACATTTGCCACTCTCCACCCAGGTGTAAATGGTTACCTGATATACGTGAGTGCTAGTTACTTAGGCAGCTCGGCTATAATCAGGGTAATAATGTCTAAGTGCCATAAGCGTCACTGCGTGACGGATATGAGCACTATAAAAGTGGCCATTATTTAAAGTAAGCCATCATTTTCCCTTCTCTCGATAAGACAATATTTTGTAGGAATATTTTTTTCGAAGTGATGGTGGTCATTTTTTCTATAGAAATATTGTCATCAATTCAGTACCCAATTTGAATACCCTCATAATCCATTTCTTAGAACTTTACATTTCTTCACATCTCTGGATTAGACATCATTACTAATTACATTTGAACTTGCATGATTATCAAATTGTCCATTGCTTATTTCTATATTCTTATCGCTCTTACAAAAATACCATATGACATCTCTTCCATAATTTATTTTTTGATTGATTGAATGGTTTTATTAATGAAAAATCACCCTTACAATCTGAAGATGTCATTACAGTAGTAAAAAAATGCAAATGATGATATAAATATATGTGAGTTGTATATGCAGGGTAATTGAAAGAAATCTTATATCAATCATATTTTTTCTAAAGAGTTTCTGAAAATAGTATGGCACAGCATCCTATAAGATTGGGTGTAATTACGAATTCACCAAGACAGTCCATCTTTTAATCCATTGCCCACGGGAACCGGGTCATCCCTGTATTAAGCCTATGGGCATTAGAAAATTCAGTAGTCAACGGGTTAAAATGTAAAAATGACCAAAGTCATTTTTTTTTCCAAGAGGCAGGGCCCTCTTGTAGAAAAAGTTGTGATTAAACGCAACTCAAAAAATTAAACGCAACTTGATTTTCAACCACTCAGGATTGCGTATTTTGGACTTGTGTTTAATTTTTTGAGTTTTGAGTTGCATTTAATCGCAACTTTTTATGCAAGATGTCCCAGATCTCATATTGTAGAAGTAAAACACCCAGGTGTAGTAAATGGGTACCTGGTAGGAATTTATTCCTTGAATGCTTTTTATTAGCACCTTAGGGCAGCTCGGCTAAAGCCAGGGTAATAGTAGTACTTCCGCGCCTCGGAATAGGTTACCTAGATAGATGGCGCGTTATAAATGTCTATTATTATTATTATTATTATTAATAGAAAAAAAATTAGAAATGATTAATCGTTTTTCCTCCGTCTGTCTCTCCTTCTTCTTGATAATTCTTTCAGTATCTGTTTGAATATTGATGCTAGTAAGGTCTAATTAAGGAAGAGAAAGGATGAGATTTCATAGCAATAATGATGTATGCTTCTAACGAATGGTATAAAACATCAACATCTTTCTTCCGCTTTACAACGAAACAATACCTCACAAAACATTGCATTTGCAACAAAGCCTTCCTGTCTGTGCTATTTCAACTCTAATTTGATTTATCTGCCCCGTACTCCTCCGACCATAAAAAAATGCTTGTCCTTCATTTACTAATCATATCTCTTTCCATCTCGAAATCTCATCGCTCCATCCCTCCATTCTCTCTCCCGCATTTGTTCTCCGACCCTGCATTCATATTTTTACCAAATGAATTCTCCGCATCACTACACGTCTTCTACAGAGTATCCATCCCCTCCCTATCCTTCTGATGGAGTCAAAAGTGTTGTGTACTGTTTCTTGTTGCCATGGTAACCAGAGTAAATTGCATCAAGCAGGAAGATGCCAAACCAGCACGCTTTGCCAGTTTTTTTATCCCTCGGTCTCTTTATTTTTTCTTAGTTCCACTCTTTTATCGTAAAAAACAAGACTGATGCCAGATCGAGGCAGGTGCTTCTCGTTATTCTATCCTTTCTTGAATCATTTTTGTAAAGCTTTTTTTCCCCCTGATCTTTTAAGTTCCCTTTTAAGTTCTGTGAAGCCTTGGATACTGTCAGTAATGATTATCATTTCCATCTTAACGATCATGTATGAAATCAAACGTCAAGAATTTTTGACACTCTGTTCAAGGCAATGATCTTGAAAATTTCAAGTGAGTTTTCAAAATGAAGGAAAAGTATGCTTAACCAGTTTGATACCGAGTCTTCAAGTATTGGGAGAATCATGTGAAACCTACAATGCATTAATTAATTAGCAAGAATGAAAAAGTGAATGATATCTGCCAAATAATTTGTTTTTTTGGCACAACGTGTATGATAAATGAATAATGAGTAAAAGAAAATGGGAAATTTAGCTGGTAGTCCAACGTCGTGCATAACACATAGCCTTTAATCTTTGTGCAAAATGAAAGTTGTGCTTTTCAGTGAATGTGATTTTGTATGGGGTGTTGTTTATCTGTATAGGTTAACAAGAAATTTACTGCATGATATAATCCATCCAGATTTACCAAATAAAAGCTAGTTTTTCTCCTGAAATAACT
The DNA here is from genome assembly GCA_025617745.1 of Heliocidaris erythrogramma. Taxonomy (NCBI): domain Eukaryota; kingdom Metazoa; phylum Echinodermata; class Echinoidea; order Camarodonta; family Echinometridae; genus Heliocidaris; species Heliocidaris erythrogramma. The sequence continues at coordinate 9,262,311 of CM046870.1, forward strand.
GAATTTTCTATCTTTCTATTTTGAAAAGTTTCTAACATTTGTTGATTAACCTGTAATCCAGTATTTATAGGGATAATTAAGTTTGAACTACCTGGTACAGATCAGTGAAGCATACACATATTTATGAATGAAGATTTTTTTTTTTAATTAATAAGTCTTTGCACATTCAAGGCAGCTTTTTAGGTTTTAATTAATTTTATGCTCTGATCACAGTAATCGCATTAGGTTCAGAGCTAGCATGCACTACACAATCGAATGACCCTTCATTTAATTTTTTTTGCAAGCTATTAATTGGAGCGTAGCCTGAGAAGCGTATTATTCTGCTTACAGCTCACTTTAATTCTGTGCTACTACAATTTATTCAATGATATTCATTGCTATGAGAATATTATAAAACTGAGATAACAGATAGACAAAGTATCATGGATATACACATACATGTACATGTACTTATGCCATGTTGTATATTTTTCTCATGGAGTGTACTTTATGTATTTGCCATTTACTGCATATAGTGGAATGCATTGTAATTCATGCCATTTCTTTGAAGTAAATGGGGTAGTTACACTATCTTCCTGCTTTTAGGTGGTTGGGTTTTGTGTGTGTTGATGAGGTTGTTATGGAAACCACGAGGCATGATGCTGGAATGAAAGAAGAATCAGTGGCAAGTTGAGGATAATCGAGGCATCACCAGAGAAGGTAGTCTTCAGGCACAGACCCTAATCTGAATTGTAAATACAATTCAATAAAGCCTTGTGCGTAGCCTAACTGTAAGTCTCTTGTCTGTATTCAGAGACAGCTACACCACAGGGCCTATATGGAGTGCAGTCTCCATAGTCTTCAAGTCCAGACCCTCTGTTACTTGTTATGACTGACTAAGGTTTGTGCTTACAAACTCATGTAATTGTTCACAAAATGCAAGCAATATGTGTACAGTGTACATGTAAATTGTACATGAAAGTGTGATTAAAAAAAAAAAAGTTTTCTTAATTGACTTACGGTAAACCTGATCAGCAAGCAGGTTAAAAGCTACATCTTCAAGTCCTTCTGCGTCCTGTTTGCCAGAAATAAACTGTTGATATGATTAGCTTGATCAGTAATAGGCAGAATTTGATTTGAGACGCTTCAGGAGAAATCTCTAGTAGCTGATGAAGTTTGAGGAGCCATGATATTGATTGCATCTTTGTCCAAACTATTTTTCCCTAGGAGTAAATATGAATCAGCCCTCCCCCAGGCTTTCAAATGCCCCCCCCCCCCTCTGGAATTTTCATTTTTAGAAGGAAAAGTAATTTTGTTAAAAAGAATATGAATAGAACCCCAGGAAAATTCAGTTGGGATGTATAATTTTATGTTAACCTTTCGCTATGCTCAGTGTCCTATAGCAATTTCAGATTCAGTGAATTTTAGATGCGAGAGAACTGGAACGCTGCATTGACCTATGGCATGAGCTTATAATGTATTTAATTCATGCAGGAGAGGAAAGGGTTCTACGTCATGTTCTCCGATTACCGTTACCTACACTGACGAAATTCCTAACTTACCCATCCCCCCCCCCCCCCCCCCGCAAAATAAATCCATTTGCCAAGACTATAGAAGTTATTTAGAAGAAGAAGAAAAAAAAGATCTTTTTAAAGGTGAATTTAATGGAGTAAATTGTTTGCAAAAACACTTTATATAAGACTATAGAAGAAGAAAAAAAGTGAATTTTAAAGGAGAATTTAACGGAGTATTTTGTTTGCAAAAACATGAATGAATAAATAAAGAAAATAGTTTTATCATGGGAAGATGTGAACATGCTGGTAGTCATGTATCCAATAAGGTGACCTGATATGTGCTCCATTGACATTCCCTCCAGGGGTAAAGGGAAGCTTGAGTTCTGGGAAAGGTAAAAGATAATTTGTGAGCTTTCTCGTTCTTTTTATGTTAGTTTGGAAGATTGTCATAGTAGATATGTCCCCTGAAAATGATTTGCTATTCAATTGCCCTCACATTCAAAGTATGACAAGAAACAACTGAAATGTTCAGGCCAAACATGTTTTTTTTTTGGTAGTCCCATATACACATTTCTGTGTGCAGTGCATGTGACTCTCAGCAGGATTAAGTCAATATCTTATCATTTTGGTGATTTCGAAACCTTACAGCACATACACCAATTCTTATGTGCTATATATAATCAACCTTTTCCCAGTTTCTTTCACAATCCAATCTCATGAACAGAACTCAACTTTATCTTTAATGATATACATGTAGTGTTAGGGTTAGGTCCAGCGTTAGGTCCAGGGTTAGGGTTAGATTTGACTAGTGAGGAAAATGACCAGAGCAATTGTCTCCAGAGCATACATGTATTTGGCAGAACCATCTTCCTTCCTACAGACCAGGTGTGTCTGTAGAGGTTCTGTTGTTCTGTAGTGTGAAAAGCATACCGTAAGGTTGCCCTTAATGAAACGTCATAGCACGTAAAGACACGGGAACGACGCAAAGAGCAAAATTGCTGGTTTTGTCTGTGCATCTAAAATGACAATCAGACTTATGTGCATAAAAGTTGTCATATTGTTTTGTGTAAAAGTGTTCAAAGAGTTCATTACTACTTCTGCGTCCTAATATTTTGGTTCTGCCTCCATAGAATAAAATAATGAATTTGAATAATTTTGTCATATGCGTATTTCCCGTGTTTTTACATGCCATCAAGTTTCACTATAGCTACCTAAGAGTTAGCTGGACTCATTTTTTTTTTTTTTTTTTTAATTTATGAGTTCAATTCAACACCTTTATATTATGGTAGTCGATACCACAGGCGTATATATGCAAGAGTTTCTTTTTAACTCGGGGAATGACCATGGAGAACAAAGCAATCCCCCCCCCCCCCCCAATGAAAAGACGGAATGCACTGATCTATGCCAGTGGTTGATACCCACTTTTAATGATCATGAATTATCCAAGACTTGATCATGTATTATCCAAGACTTGATCATGTAAATTGAAATGCCCCCATCTCCCTCTACCGGTCTCAAGATCGCATCACCTCATTCTACCGATGCTGCTCCATTATCGCTCTAATCCATTCAATCGCGGTGATGGTGTACACGGACTTGTTAATATGTTTTGCATCACCAGAGATGTGTTGCTTGGTGTCTGGTAAATGTCACGTGCGCCAACCATATCTTCCATCTTTTTTCGGTACCTCCTACAAATAGTCATTAAAGGAAGATGAAAGTGTTTTTTTAGAATCCATCATCATTTTATCCATTACCATTATATCCCTGTGTGAATGCATGCATTGTGTTGCTGTTGTTGTAGTAAAACCCCAGTGTGACAAAACAGAAATATTTATATTATTATGTCTATTCGTACATAATAATAATGATAGTAATAATTATCATGGTATTTACTTTTTGTGTAGGGTATGTTGCAATTTACCCCAATGCACTTCCATATTAGAAATAATTATTAATTAAAGCTGGCTGTTAATTGGGCAACATTGTTCAGCACACTGCACAATTTTATAGGAATAAATCTTACAGGAAAACGGATGGCCTTAATATTGACTAGGTGTTTAAATCCACACCATTTGCATTTCCAGTTGGGTGTTAAAACCACTCAACTATGACTCCTCTTTGATTATAGAGCTAGAATTCTCTCTCCAATCCAATTATTGTTCAAACGGGGAAAAATATTAAAATTAAAATTGAATTGAATAATTATTTCACAAATATGTAATCCAGTGGTAATGAAAATAACAATATCAATATCAATTTATTTTTTTAGATGAAAAGTGTAGAAAACTCTGTAATTGATATGGACTTGCTATTGAAGGGGTTTGTAGTCAGTTTGATTACATAATCTGATGATTAGAAGGAACACCCTTTCTACTACACATAGCATTTACGGTAAACTTTACTGTCATCATCGTTTACATATTTTGAATGCTTTTTCTTAAGCTGATATTCCTATGTCTGTATACTGTTGTCATCTCTTTCATATGTTAATGAAGATAAAAATATCTTGTAACTTACTACAAAATGCTAATGCTGTACAGAAGTGAAGGAAAAAAATGTTCCAGCTCCATGGTGATATACTATTCAAAGCCATATATAACGTCCATGAGTATAGCAGTTACATTTTTATGGTGTATTCTAAAAATAAAATATGTGTGAATATGAAGAAAAAAACCCCCCACAAATCACAATTTAGATTGTATGTCTCTATTTCTCTCTTTCTCTTTCTCATCCCCATCATGCTCCCTCTCTCTCTCTCTTTCTCTCTCTCTTTCATTCCATCTTTCATTCCATCTCAATCTTCCCCTTCTTCTCCCTCTGTTTTTTTACCTATCTCTTATTCTTCTCCCCCTCTCTCTCTCTCTCTAGCACTCTGTTTATTTGATTGTTGGTTAGCCTTTCTCTCTCTTTCATTCCATCTCTATCTTTCCTTTTTGTCTGTTTTTTTTTACCTATCTCTTATTCTTCTGTCTTTCTCTCTCTCTCTCTAGCACTCTTGTTTATGTGATTAATGGTTAGCCTCTCTCTCTCTCTTTCATTCTATCGCTATCTTCCCCTTCTTCTCCCTCTGTGTTTTATTTTTTCTCCCCCTTTCTTGTGAGGAGCCTCCACAGTAAATTTAGCATCCATCATAATCATAAGTGGGTCCACATCAGACAGACAGTAATTCACCAGCTCCAAACAGCTGTCACCCGTTTCCATGGTAACCCCACACTTGTCCAATCGGATGGTGGCACACGGCTGCCTTATTTGCATTTGAAATCGAAAAGAATGACCCGCTTTAGCTCCCTCTCTCTCTCTCTCTCTCTCGCCCTCTCTCTCTCTCTCTTCTCATCTCTCTTTCTTTCTCTTCTTCATCTCTCTTTCTTGCTTTCTCCCATTTTGCTCCTTCTTTCCTTCTTATTTCTATGTCCCTCTGTCTGTCTTTCTCTGTCTCTCCCTCTTTAGCTCTTGTGCCCTCCATGAGTATACACAAAACCTAACATGTAATTGAATGCATGGGACCATGATGAGTGTGTGTGTGTGAACACTTTGTGTGTTTAGGAGCTGCTGCCAGTAGTGAACTGCATATTTTCTGCGTGGCGCTTTCTCTTTCTTCTCTCCCCATCGGTCCCTTGGGGTATAATTGATGCAATCGCAGCAGCGTGCTTTGTTTGGACGGCAGTCATGCTTTCGTTCAGCAGGCTAGAGCGTACTGCGCAAGCCGCTACAACTTCTCTATCACTAGTAGCAGGTAGGGAAAGGCTCACTTTTTAACGCATATTATTACTTTTGAAAGTGGTGCTAATTGTGTATACCTGTGCTTGAGTGGTGCGATGATATGTTGTCTTGTGTCACAAACATCTAATACAAAAATTATCATCATGAAATGTTTTCAAAAAATGGTTTCCATGGATGCAGTCTTTTGAATAATGCTTTGTCAAAAAAAAATATAGTGGAATGTAAATTTACATCTATTGGCATTTTAGTTAGGAATATCTGTGAGATGTTTGAATCCATTTATAAATGAAAATGATACAGTTTTTTTTTAAAGTTTTGATTGAATATAGTGAGGTAAGGAATGAAGAAATGCAAGTATTAGAAAAAAATGAAACAGGTGTTGATGAGTTATGTCATGATTTTATAGGTGATACAAGGATATTGAAAATGAAATTGAGAGAAGATAGAGTAAGATAATAACCTTAATTGCAAGAAGAAGAAGAAGAAACGATGATAGAAGAAACTATGATAGAATTATGTTAGAAAACATAAAGACAATGAAGTTATGCAGATGAGAGGGAAAGAAGGAGATGTGGAGATGAAACAAACAGAACAGAGTGCAAATTTAGCGAAAAGTAGAGAAAGAAAGAGAGAGAGAGGGGGAGAGAGAAGAAATAAACAAGATTTTTTTTTTTTGTTAATGGTACAAAGAAGAAAGATCTAGTGAAAGAAAAATATGAGTTGAAATAAAGAATGGAAGAGAGAAGAAATAGGAGCAGATCGATAAGGAGGTGAAAATATGAGGAAAAAGTAAAATACACCTGCAAAGAACACTCGTTTGTTGTACTTGTCTTTTAGTATGACTATGGAAGATCATGGTCATTGTATGCTGGGAAATTAATCTAAAAAAGGCACATGTTTTGCACGCCACGCCTCACAGACAAAAAGATTAATATTGATTATTTGAAATTATATCGTGAGATTTTCTTATGGTGGTCTATATTTACAGCAATAAATCGATGTATCTACCTATTTGCTAGTTTCCCAAACTATGCCGTCATTCGAGAAAACCTAAGTCTAAAACGCGCAGCCCCTGCCTGCGCGCGCGTACTCCCCGTCCACCAATCCAAACGCGCCACCGCCATACTCTTCCTCTTCCGTTCTCGCCCGTCAGAGAAGTGACATCTATGAAGCTAAGTCTTAACCTAAATTGCGAGATTTTTACCTCCAAAAGTGTTTTTGGTTGCCTTTCGCAATAAAAATCCCGTTCACCATGTTTTCACACTCATTTTGGTGTATCGGATTTTTCCTGAGTCAACCTCCTTCACGGTAAATTAATGAAATTACTTTGCCGTTTTTCCTCACTTTCGGGGCTTTATTCACAGACGGTGTACTAGTACACTGCGTCGGGCTAGCCCCCGTGTCTGTAGGTGGTTGATTCAACGCGCTTAGACAAGCGGTCTTATCATACATTGTGCTCCGTAATAGGAGTTTATTCCCACTCCGTCTTGTGAGTTGGTTGTTACCTTTATATAGATCTATACTGTTTTGTAATAATAATAAATTTATTACTATATATGGTTTTCTATATTGTTGCTTGTCTTTATTTTCAGCCATGTCGAGGTCTCCGTTCGGCTGGCGTTCCCCAGTATTTAATACTTATAAGGGGACTCGCCCAGCCTTGGAAGGGTTGGCTGCGAGAATTTAATCTCGCACCAACATTATAACTTCCACGGAGCTTCGACTAAGGTAAGTTAGGGCCTACTTCGTGTACGGCTCGCCCCGTTATGAGTTCGCCGTCTTTTTTGACGACCAACTCATGCGGGGAAAACCGAGAGAGTGAGTGCTGGGAACGGCCAATACCTCTCTCGAAGATAGAGACTTGTATAACGGTGGGAGTGAGTGCCTCCGGCCAATACCTCTCACCGATAAAACTGTGGGTGTTATCCCTGCCCACAGTTCGTCTCGCTCGAGCATCATTCCTCGCTCTTCAGCCATAGGTGTGATTGCTCAGGGATCGGCTCCTTTTGTCTCTCCGCACGCTTCTACAACAAGCAAGGCGGGTAAGGGAAAAAGAGAGTCGTGATCCTCCAAAAGTACTCCCTTCAGGGCCTACTACGGAGGCGGTGCCCGTTTCTAAGGGTAAAGGGGGCGATAAACATGCCCACCTGCCCAAGAAGCGTAAGCGCCAGAGTACTGCCCAGCCAACAGGCGAGGCGGACTCTCTCCCCCTGACACCGACTGTGTGTTCACCTCATGTGTCAGGGGGGGCCAAGAAGAAGAAGGTTAGCCCCCAAGGGGCGACCACTTCTTCTGAGTTAGGCGTCTCCCATGAACTTTTGAATTATCTCAAGATCATTGTGGAGCGGAGTGGTTGGTCAGACTCTGTGTCTGTACTCCCCACCACGCCTGACTCCAACCCCTCCCCCCAAGGGGGAAGGGGGGATACCTGTACCCGACCCGACCCAGGTCCGGTTCGGATACCGGGTCGGATACCGGATCCGGTTCGGATACCGGTTCCGGTTCGGATACCGGATATCCGGTTCGGATACCGGTTTTTGCCGGATATCCGGTTCGGATACCGGTTTTTACCGGTTATCCGGCTAGGAACACTGGTTTTTCCCTTGTTTACCACCACTGCTTCTAGTGGGTTGGGATCCGGTTCCTTTTCTCAGGTATCTGGCTCATTGTGCTTGTTTTCCAACACACTAGAGCCTTACCGCCCCACTTCGGGCGTCTCTCGACCACGTTCAGCTTTGATCGTCCGGTCGGGGCTACTCCCATTCCAGCGGCACTTGGTGCTCCGCCTGGGGAGGAATCCTGAGACTGCTTACACCGCCCTTCTTGGGATCAGGTTTCAGTCTGGATTTTCGGAGGATGATGCCTCTCCACAGGCTGAGATTACACCCCAGACCTTTGGGTCCTTGGCGGTAGAGACTCAAGCCCTGCTGGAGAAATTTCTTCCCGACACTTTTACAGAGTCGGGCTGATCCGGGACATCCGTCTCTCCTTTTTCAAGGTGAGCGTCCCTCCAAGGGCATCCCTCTTACGGAGGACTGTAAGCGAGTCTTCAATGACTTCGCCTCACAGCCTCTTGCATCCTTAGTAGGGTCCGTCCCTCGGCCGGGGATTTCACCTTCTCTAAACAGGACACTCTCGAATTATATTACGAGAAAGTCCCGTTCCAGTGACCTCCTACATGTAGGTGGTAGGCTTGGTGTCTACTTAAGAGTACACCTTGCGCCAAAGTAGAGAGGTTCCCGTCCTTATTGGAAGTTTATTCCAGGACTGGCCTGAGGCTGACTGCCTACTTGGGTACGCTCCTTTCCCTTAGCGCTAGGAGCCAGCACCTCGAGATGTCCGACTCGGACATCCTGTGCTAGACGAAGCCCCTTGTCCAAGGACAGGCTCGTTGTAAAACCGTCCCTCGGCTGGGTTTTCACCTTCTCTCGACAGGACACTCGATTAAATTACGAGAAAGTCCTGTTCCAGTGACCTCCTACATGTAGGTGGTAGGCTTGGTGTCAACTTTAAGAGTACACCTTACGCCAAATAGAGAAGCTCCCGTCCTTAATGGAAGCTCATTCCAGGACTGGCCTGAGGCTGACTGCCCACTTGGGTAGGCTCCTTTCCTTTCGCGCTAGGAGTCAGCACCTCGAGATGTCCGACTCGGACATCCTGTTGCTAGACGAAGCCTTGTCCTGGACAGGCTCGTTGTGGTTGGAACTGTCTGTGTCGACAGCAATAGCCACCAATGCTAGGAGGAAGCTTACGCTTTCCTCTCTGGGCAGTGCGGATGCGGACATACCTGCCCTCCTGGCCAGGGTCCCGCACTCCGGCCTTCACCTCTTTGGAGGTAAGGGGCCTGATGTGATTCAACTTGAGGTTGATTCACGCAAGCAGGCGACGGAACTTCTGAAACGCCTTAAGTCCTCGGCTCCTAAGCCGCAGGCCCAGGCTGTCTTTCCGCCTCCTAGACGCGGTGGCGCTTCCAGCTGCCCCGTGCACAGGTGCGCCCCGAGCGTTGGAGGAGAGGGTTGGCGGCCGTCTTCAGTACCTTCCCGCCTGGGAAGGAATTACCGACGACGTTTTCGTGCTCCCCTTCGTGCGAGGAGGCTTCTGCATACTTTTCGCAAAGCCCCTCCCACACGGAACCGTCCGCCACAACCCTCCTACACTATCGCCCCCTTTCTAGAGCACATCTCCACCAAGATTCAAGAGCTGCTGGAAAAGGGCGCGATCGAAAGGGTAAGAGACCACCCCAGTTGTGCCTCTCCCCTATCTTATATTCCCAAATGCTCAGGGAAGCTCAGAATGATCTTGAATATGGAAGTCATCAATTCCTTCATACCAAGAGAGGTTTTTCCACAGGGAAACCTTGGCCTCGATTCTCCCGGCGATCAGACCGTCAGATGTGGCTATTTCGGTAGACTTGAAAGATACTTTCACATACCGATACACCCTTCTTCAAGGGACCTTCTAGGTTTCTCCTTCAAGGCGAAACTTTCCGGTTCGAGGCCTTAAATTTCGGCCTGAAACCGGCTCCTCGAGTGTTACTCGAGCAGTCTCTACCCTAGCCGCTTCCCTCAGGATCGCGGTCTGAGACTTTTCACTTACCTGGACCACTGGCTCCTGGTGGCGAGCTCTGTGTCCGTCCTTCAGTCGCACATGGCCCTACTTCTCCGTGCTACGCAAGAAGTACGATTCATAGCCAACTGGGACAAGTAGGAGTTGACTCCTACCCGCAGACCCATTTACCTAGAGTGCGGAAATTAGACATTGTGAACCAACTTACCCGCCCCAGTCGGGAGAGAATTCACGCAATTGTCTTTCTAGCTCGATCTCTTCGTCTCTTACGTCGAGTTCGGGCAGGCCGATGGCACCAGTTCTTGGACCACTTATCGAGCCATAGGGATGTCCTCAAAGACTGTCGGCTTCATATGAGGCCTTTTTTCCAACTTCATCTTCTGAAGTTTTCAAGCCCAGTGTAGACTCGCTCAAGGTGTGGATTCCTCTCTCCGAGGAGATCAAACGCCTACTTATCGCCCTGTTCGGACCAGGTGGTCTCGGGGGACTGGTCACACCTGTGCACCTTGCCCCACTTATTGTGTTGGAATTGATGGCAGTCCTCATGTCTCTCCACCTTTTCGAGAACATGTTTGTAGGTCGCTCCGTCCTGATTTGACGGTCAGCACCTCTGTTGCTGCTTACATCAACAGACAGGGCGAGACTCTTCCCGCTACCCTGAACGATCTAACCGCCAAACTTAAGAGTGGTGTCGGCCTCACCGAGTGATTCCGATCGCCTCCTATGTTCCCGGGCGGGACAATCTGATTGCAGATTTGCTGTCCCGGGACAGGTGTCCCCCCTCCGAGTGGTCACTGAATCAAGAGGTCTTCGACTACCTCAGTTCAGTCTGCGCCCATCTGGAGATAGACCTGTTTGCGACAGCTCTGAATCATCGCCTCCCGAGTTTGCTCTCGAGTGCGAGATCCGGAAGCTTGGGCCCTCGATGCGTTCTCCCTTCAGGGAAGAACTTCTGGGGTTACGCCTTTCCGCAGATCTCCTTAATTCCTCAGTTCCTGGGGAAGATTCAGGAGGATCAGGCGTGGTTTTCTGCTCATAGCACCTTGCTGGCCGAGGAGACCTTGGTTTCCTCTTCTTCTGTCTCTGCTGGACGGTCGGCCTCTCTCCCTTCTATGGAGAGCAGTCCTCAGATCAGCCCCTGTCGGGGATCCTCCACCATCGTCCGGCGGCTCTACATTGACCGCCTGGCCGCTATTGGGGAGGAAGCGAGGACTCTCAGAGAGAGCCTCCCAGTTCATAGTCCAGAGCAGAAGAGTTTCGACCCGAGCTGTTGTCAACTCGAGTTTAGAAACCTTCCATGCTTGTTGGGGAGAAGGGGTTTGTTTTCCCGTTTCTGCCCCGGTGGGTGCTTTTACAACAAATTTCCTTATTACTCCTTTCGATAAGGGCAGGGCCCTCTCTAACTTTAGTGGTTACCGGTCCGCTATTACTGCGGTTCACCTTGGTTTTTTCTGATGGTTCGGGAGTTTCAATCTCTCCCTTCCTGACTCATTTGCTGAGGTCTTCCTTTGACACGCCCAGCAAATCGCCAGTTGACTCCTGCATGGAGCCTTCCTTGGTTTTGGACGCCTTGGCCAAACCGCCCTTTGGGCCGTTCTGCAAAGCGTCGTTACACCATCTCCCGATTAAGACCACCTTTCTCTCTCTACGGCCCCCGGGCATATCAGATGGGAAAGGCAAGGTGTACGTCTTGTCCCTCGACCTTCGTTATTGCCAAGAATCAGACGGATTCTTCTGGCTTAATCGAAGTGTTCTTGAGTCCTCTGTCGGAATTCTCTTCCGTCATGGAGGATAAATCTTGGTGCCCTGTTAGGGCTCTCAAATGGTACTTGGATAGGACTACGGTTGTTTTCGTAAGGATGATCAGCTCTTCTCTTTTTCCATCACCTTTATTCCCCAGCATCACGGGAGACTATCTCCCGTTGGATTGTCGAGGCTATCCAAGCTGCGGGTTTGGAGGCTCTCCTGTCTGGGAAGCCTCCCAGAGCGCATGACACTAGGAGTGTTCTACCTCCTGGGCGCTTTGTCAGGTTCATCCCTTTGGAAGACTTTTGAGGGCCGCCTTTTGGCGTTCCCCTACTTTCTTCACATCCTTCTATCTTAAGGATGCTCCTTCGGGTGAGGTTGGATTTGAAACCTCTGGGTTGAGAGCTGCTTCGTCGTCTCTGTCTGCCCCGCGTTAGTTACTCCCGTCCTGGGACATGCCACCCGGGTTTTTATCCGTGCTATTCTAGCAAATAGGTAGATACATCGATTTATTGCTGTAAATCAAGAAAATTATAACTAATTTTGTTATTTACTAGATAAATCTATGTATCTACCTATGTCCCTCCCTCCAGCCCCTCTCCTTGTCTGACATGTCCTAGATTCTGTCTCTGACTGCTCGGAAGAGGAAGAGTATGGCGGTGGCGCGTTTGGATTGGTGGACGGGGAGTACGCGCGCGCAGGCAGGGGCTGCGCGTTTTAGACTTAGGTTTTCTCGAATGACGGCATAGTTTGGGAAACTAGCAAATAGGTAGATACATAGATTTATCTAGTAAATAACAAAATTAGTTATAATTTTCTTGATTTGCACAATGCACCACTTGCCATATCTATGCAACCTGAACAAGCACCCTTGTTCGAACCCACAGCAAGGATTTGTTTGATGCTTATCTCACCTAGCAACAAGGGATATAAGAAGGCCGATGAATCAAAATATATTGGAGCTATAAAAGAATATAAATTTAAATGGGGGTTGGTGGGGAGGGGGGGGGTGTTACATGTAGATGAGTTTATTGTATTTACTCATGAATACAGGTCTCTGATATGGAGTACATGTATTATTGCCTTTCTATTAAACAGATGTTAACTAGTTCAGCAGGATTTTTAGGCATATGCCTTCAAAATTGAATCAATTTGATACTAACTTTATTAATCCGTAATGAAAATGGATATATATCAAGCCATGTATCCTTGATAGACCAAGTAAATCATGTGATATAGAATATATAAATTTGTCAGAGGCTCATCAGATATAGCAACAAACAGAACAGGCCGATTTAGGGAAATAGGATTTTATTTTTCATGAAATCTACTAAAAAAGTTCATGGTACATGTATATTCAAACTCATTATCATATGAATCTAGCCTTGGTCTAGTTGTATGGGCCTTTATATCATTTTTTTATTTCAATATTAAATTGGAAACATGTAAAATGAGTCAACTTTCTATACCAGCACATTTTTCGTAAATCTGTTTTTCATTCTGTACTGCAACCACTTGAGCTGCAACTTGCATCAATATATATATATGGGCATGACTCTGCCCTTCGGAGTTGGTATATTTTTGTTTTCCCGCTTCTATCTCACAAACAGTGTAGAGTACTTTTAATGTACTGGTACCTACCTTAATGCAGTCATAAATCATACTTGATTGTTGAGAAAATGAGCGGAAAGTGATTGTTTTGCATATTTCTACCTCGCGGTATGGGACAACACTTTGTGGAGAGCAGAGAATGAGTTTTGAGATGACTTAAAAGGATTGAAAATGAAACAATTTCTGATGTGAAATCACAGAATCCTTGTGCACTTGTGGTTTTAAAGTAAGTTTCATGGACCTTTGTGCATCTGGACGTACTTGCAAAATTCACAAATGGTTTGGGATTCACTGTCTCCTGGTCGTGGTAATAATGCATTTAATGATGATTGGGAACATCTTGAACGTTGAGCGCCAGAAGGATGTTAACTCTGTGTTTGAAGTATATGAGTTAATGCCCTTCTGGCTCCAAACAGACGATATAGCTCGGAAGCTAAAACAATTAATCATGTGAAGTGTCCTCCCGCTACTGCTAATCCTACTACTACTACTACTACACATTGCCTTCGTCTTTACTCAATCAATATATTACCTTGAGCGTGAAACTCTACGGGCACTTGAAACAGTCTACAGGGCTAACACGTCTACTAACATGGCATTTACCTGAGCAAATGATATCAGCCCCATGAGTAAACTTGAGTTTGAGTATTGTGTGAATTTTGAAAAAGCAATCATACAAACATGAAAAAAAGGGTGCAACTCTTGAACTTGTCTGAATTTAATGAGATTCCTCCAAAACAGTCTGATGTAAAATTAGTAAAGGCAATATTTATTCAGTATTTGTGTGGAAGCCCATTGAAGACAAAAATTTAGGCTTATCTGTTTGATAATCTGAATGGACAGATTATAAATTATAATTTTGTGGAAAAGATCAACACCCAAATTTGTGAAGTGTAATGTTGTAGTTTGATTGATGATCAGGAAGTATAATTTGATATCCTAATAAAGCAGAAAAACTTTATTAGAATGAATATCACAATGATTCCTTGTCCCAAAAGCTAATTGACATTTTGCTTTGTTATAGCCCTTCAGTCTAACATATTTCTGTCTATGTATAAATCCTCCCTCTTCCTATTATGTTTTTGTTATTGTCTTTCTCTTTCTCTGTCTCTCCTCCTCCTCTGTCTCTTCTCTCTTCTCTGTCTCTCCTCTCGTCTCTGTCTTTCCTCTCTTCCTTTCTCCCTCTCCCTCTCTCTCCCCTCTCTCCCTCCCCTCTCCCTCTCTCTCCCCCTCTCTCTCTCCCCTCTCTCTCTCCCCTCTCCCTCTCCCCTCTCCCTCTCTCTCTCTCTCTCTCTCTCTCTCCCCCTCTCTCTCCCTCTCACCCTCTCTCCCCCTCTCTCTCCCTCTCACCCTTCCTTCCCCTTTCCCTGCCTCCTTATCCTTCTTCAACCCTTCCTCTCTCTTTCTTTCTCTTCCTCTCTCTCTTTCTTTCTCTTCCTCTCTCTTCCTCTCTCCTCCCTTCTCCTTCTCTTCCTCTCCCCCTCTCCCTGCCTCACTTCCTCCCTCTCTCCCTTCCTTTCCACCCCCTTTCTTTCCATCTCTCTCTCTCTCTCTCTAGCTCTAATCTATCTTCCTTTTCTCTCTAGTGACCATACATGTAGTTATAACAAATCATGTTCATTATCCAGCCTCATTAAGGCGTTGGTGATGGTAGTGTGGCTTCCCATTACTTTGCAAGAATCATCGGTTATTTACTGTTTATGCTTAAAGAGCACAATCAGCAGTTTTAACATAGAAAAACAAGCTTAATACTAATCCTGTCCCATCATTACTAGCCTTTCATACCAATGCATGAGATGGAGAAGGTACCAACTCCATCTAAACATTTTATTTTTGTAATTATCAAGAAACGAATGATATTTTTAGATACGTCAAAGAATCAAAATGTGTATGATCTTCAGGGAATTGTTGATAATTACAATTTAGGGCACAAGTATAATTAAATATTTTCTTTTGAAAATAATGAATTCATAAAATTTTTTGTACAGAACAAATGGGAGAGGTGCTCGAAAGGTATGCCACAGAGTTGTCAATTTGTATTTGATCAGTAATACAACTTTAAAGATTCATAACCCTCTTGCCGTTTATCAAATTTTCCTCAAACTTTCACGTATCTGCTTCTCTCCTGCTTTTAATTATAACTAATTTATTTTAAGGTTGGAATTCCCCTTTAAACCTGTGGGGTCGGTGGGTTAAGTACCTGCATTGTACATTATTTAGGCGCAGGCAAATTTTTGCTTTCGCTTTTGTTTCTTAAAGGTTCCTCTTTCTCTTTCGATCATGCCCTTGACTTTGGGTACTTGTCTGGTAGTGGACTTTGGGTTCGGCCGGCCGTTGGTAAATAGAATTATTTACTCGCCACTGCAGCTCCGAGAGTGGTTTTAGCTCGGTAAGGAGGGCATCATGAATGGGATAACTGATTGACAAATAATGTCTCCATTCCCTCATTAGAACTTTGGATCGCACAGTTTAACGTGTTTTTACATTGGGAATATATTTTTTGCTTCCCCTTATCGTGTATCGATACATTCAGCCTTGCCCTCAAAACCATCTGTATATGAAGACCACATTACCTTGAACTATGAAATTACCAAATTGATATTTTGTAAAGACCTTTAAAAAAAGTCTTTCTCTGAATGAGTGTTTCTCATTTAAAATATGCTGTACTCCAAATACTTGTTTCATATATTATTTACTTCCAGGGTGTGATTTGAAATATTTGAAATGTGAGATGCTTTGAAAATGCACATTTACCGCCCTCAGTTTCAAAGTTGTGGATTAGAGCAATCAATTGTTGGATTTGTAGTCGGTAAGCCTTGATGAATTATGAACTGCTCATACATTACTCTCTGTATAAAGAAATAAACCCCAACATTGCAATTGCCCTTTTTCAGTTCAGCACTGCGCTATACCTCATTTTTACCAACAGATCATGGGAGGGAATTGCGACAAACGTGAAACCCCTAGGCAATCACGATTTGATGCGGAACCAGGCTGTTGAATGACAATTAAAAACGAAGATATAGTCGGAATAGATATTGGGAATGCAGGTAACGGGTGGCTAGAAAAAAAAAGACTTTTCAAGAGAATACACGTAGATGTTGAAAGTAGATGTGTGAGGAGAAGGAAAGGGAGAAAGAGAGAGAGAGAAAGTGAGAGAGAGAGTTTATAGGTGTATGAAGAAAATGAAGGAAAACATAAAACCCCCTTGCGCGGAACCCAACTCCGAGTTCGGTTCCACGAGGGCCATTATTCAATGTGAGCGCGTACGGGTGCATCAACTATAGTCTCCTGACAAGCCGCTGTTTTGTTGAAAGTGTATTTCAACTTGCAATATCTCTTTATAGAATCAACATTTGAAGCTCATATTTTGAATATGGTATAGCAAAATAGACCCCTAATATACAGAGCCAAATAATTTTTGGTGATTTGTACACTTTAAATGAGAGAGAGAGAAAAAGAGGGGGGAGTGAAGAAGAGAAGGAACAAGATTTTTCATCAGTAAATTAGCCCATAATGAGATAGGGAAATGTATACAGAGAACTCAATTAAAGCCAACACATTTACACATGAGATTTCAAACCCCACGAATACAAATGCTAAACATAAATTGTTATTGTACCAGTTGATATATATAGCAACCCCAAATTATGGGGAGAGTGTTAGACATTGCATTATCATGCCATATATAAGAAGCTCCAGAATCATCCAAATTGGGCTCTCGCAAAAGCAAAATAAACCAAATTGACGAAATTCCATCTATTACCTTTGCCGCTTGTCACCCTCCATTGCTTCTAATTCCACCTCCTTCCATTACGATCCGTTTCCATTCAAACGGCATCATCCCTCGAGCTGGCATCGATAATCAACTTATCCCCCTACCCATCTTCGCCATCAGATCTAATATTTTGTGATCCTTCATTCAATTTATTAAACCCCAAGCCGCCATGATCTGTTGGCCGACGAAGCAAGAGGATTTTTTTGAAGCGTCGGGCAATGTCAGGAAGGCGGAGCTTGAAGAAAGCACGTTTCAACTTCGCAGTCTATTGTGTGCCTTTCAGAAGGAGGATTAATATAGAAATGACAAACAGTTGTCTCAACCGTGTCTCAATATCATGAGTGATGTTATTTATTTGATTAATATTATTATAGAAATCCAGAAGTCTCGAAAATAATTACTTTGATTATTTGAATAATCATTCTTAATTAGCCCAGTTATATTTCTAGTATTTGTTTATCCTTTAAGGAAATTGATATTGTTGTGAGAAAATAAAAATAAAAATGGATACTATCTCTTCAATAATATCCACATCTCAAGTTGCGAACTATGTATCTATCAAAAAGCTATTATTCAAAGTTGTGTATTAGATCAAAAGGCATCATATATTTTGGTGTAGTTTGTTATGAAAATAATGTTTAAAAACAAGAATTAGAAAGGGGATATTAAGTAATTGGCAGTTCTGATAAATGTACAATAAACATATTTTTTTATAAATGCATTGTACTCTTTGAGAATGTATTTCTATTGATATCGCATTCTTTAATTGACCTCTCTACTCATTGAAAAGAAAAGTATTTATGTATCAATATTACTCATCTATCATCAAACTAATGTACATCTATTCCATTGGACATGTAACTATATAATATATACAAGTCTTAAGTTTGCTGTATAGTCATGCTAAGTATATGCCACATTCAACCACATAAAATGTATTGTTGATGAGCTGAAACCCACAAGGGTGAAGAGCAAAGAAAATTGTGCTGAAGTTAAATGTTACTGTGGAATTATAGATTGATCCGGAGGCGATTCGCTGGGCCATTTTTTTCGCCATCATTAATCTGAAATTGGTTCAAGGCTCTATTGTATTGATTTTCATATTTTGAAACCACCTTGCATTATATCCTGCTCTGAGTCATTGGAATGGATGTAAGAGAGAAAGAGAGAGAGAGATTGAGAGACACAGATAAAGAAAGAGAGAGAGCTAGATGGAGAGATGGAGGAGAGAGAGGCAGAGAGACAGAGAGAGAAAGAGATTGAGAGACACAGATAAAGAGAGAGAAAGAGAGAAAGAGATTGAGAGACACAGGCAAATGCAGAACAGAGATAGACAGCCACGAGGGAGAGAAAGATTGAAAATAGCATTATTTGATGGAACTAGAAAAATAAAAAAGAATAATGTTGATAGAGGGACTAAGAGGGTATTGCAAAGAAAAGGAAATGAATAGAGATATTGACCACAAGGGAGAAAGCAGAAATATAAATGGCAGGTAGAGTCTCCCGCAAAGAAGGATAAAACATTTCTCCATTTACATTGTAGGGTGCAGTTTTGTAAATATGTGATATAGCCAAACCATAGACAAAGATGTACTTTTAAAGAAGAAGGAGAATGAAGTATTGGAAGCAGTGAGGTGAGTGATACAGATGTACAGCCACATTTGAGAGTGATATTGAGAGTGATTGAGAGAGGGAGATGGGGAGAGAGACATGGACAAAGCAGAAATAGCCACAAAGGCAAAGAAAGTGAGATGAGTTCTTAGAATGTCCAAGGAAAGCTAAGGAAAGCTGGGAAAAGGCTTGAGAATGACATTCACTGCATTGAAATGAGAAAGAAGAAGATGGAAAAGAGATGTACAATAAGAAATAGAGATGAGATACCATGTGAAAGAGATATAGATACATATAAAGTGATGAAAAAGAGGCAGTGAGAGATACGAAGGAGAAATAATGAGAGATAGGGGAGAGACAGACAGAGAGACAGAGACAGACAGAGATAGAAGGGGAGGGAGAAACAGAAAATATGGAGAAAAGAGATAATGGAGAGAAAAAGAAAAACGGAGAGAAAAAGACAGGATGAAAAGAGAAAGGTGAGGTATAGAGAGTGAGGGAGGGAGAGAAAAGGGGGAGAAAAAGAGAGGAGAAAAAGGAAAGAAAGAGAGACATAGATAGACAAGATGGAGAAATAGGTTGGGAGAGAGAGAGATCGAAAGAGTAAAATATATATTTCATCTCGCCAAGCAGTAGACAGTTGTATCAAATGATAATGGGTGCAGCCATGAATGAAATATCTTTACTTCCTTCATCAAGCAACAGCTAGATCCATCTTTTTTTTCTACTTTCGCATCAAATACTTCAATAGAATGCACCTGTTATGTTGAAAAAATTGTAAAGAGCTCTTCCTGTTTCAGTCCCATTCACAATTTTTTTACTTGCAATGTACTGTATGAGCAAGGTTATAAGCGTCTAATTACTGCACTAACGAACATCTCGTTACGAGAGCTGGTTGTGCAGTATCCTTTATATTAAAGGTAATATTTAACCTTTTCAGGCAATCAGGCTGTGACAAAATGTAGTTAATAAGTACTATGTAACAGGCTGAATATTTTGTTTAAATAGGTACAACAACAAAACAAAGTGCAGAGGCATTTAGTATTTATGACATTAACCTGTTAAATGCTGACCACAAGATCATAGTCCATGGACAGTGTGTTTGTATTGAATATTATACACTGGTTGAAATGATCAATGACCTAATTATAAAAATGGGAGGCAGTACTCGTAAATCTGTTTGTTTTAAGAGCCAGGACCATATAGCACCCAATTCAATATCGGTAATCTCTTCTTGAATATCTTTATTTATTTATTTATTCATTTGTTCATTCATTTTTAATTTATTCTTCATTTTACAGAGAATATGAGAAACTACCCCCGATGAATAAAAGAAATTCATGTCTTTTAAGTTTCTCACACTTATGTACTTTTTTCCAGGGAAAATATTCTTTTTCCATAATATTCTCATATAGTTAAAATTTCAGAATTCGGGATTTGCGCTTGAAATTGAGATGGTAATCTAAAACTTTGGCATTTAATATTACCTTTAATGGTACATCAACGTTTATCCCCTATCTCTTTTGCGCGTCGTTAAGCATCGTAATGGACAAAATGATTCCTCCCTAGTTGCTGGTAAAACGAAAAGCATCGTCATTCCCTTTTTTACGTTTTACCTATGACTTTTTCCTCGAATAACGTTAATCCGTTAATTACTAAGCCCAAGATAAGTTAGACTCGAGTCTGTGCAAAATTTGTATTGTACGAAATCACATCGCCTTCAGTGAGTTTAATGAAAATTGGTATTAGTGCGTTGACAATTACGTTCTTTTCTCTAGGTGCCGGTTTTCATGTATCACTGGCATTCCTATTAATCAAAGCATACGACCTGTGGGCTTGAAATTTGACACACTGTTTAAGATTTAACATTGGATATTTTCTGTGAATGTTTTCTAACCTGAAAATGTCTCATATGTATGAAAAATCCATAAACCAGAAGTTTAAAGAGAATAAGATGAGAGTTCTGGGATAGGTGAAAATAATTTGTGATCTTTCTCATTTCTTTTATGTCGATTTGGAAGAACATATTAGAAATGTCCCCTGAAAAGGATTGCTCTACAAATGCCCTCATATTTGAAATATGACGGCAAATAGCTGAAGTGTTCATGGGCCAACATTCATGCATACACATATGTACAGTCCCATATAGCCTTTTCTGTGTAAGGAAAGAGGGCAGTTTTAACAGGTATTCATAAAGCCATGGATATACAACCGACACCATACTCAATCCGATCGACTGTAATTACAACAGGCCCTAGTTTCTGTTTCCACTTAAATTTGTATTGATGTTATTTTTGCTTGTTGTTTTTGCTAAAGGATTGATTTTAAAATACTTTATCAATAGTGTATAAGGGAGGAGAATTCTTCATTTATGGTGTTTTCCCCATTTTTCTTTTATCTTTAGCTGTAGAGGATGTATTATACATCAATAAATGCTTTTATTAGTAGGATGGGAGCTTAATTCACAGTAATAATTCTTTCCCAGGGTCTTAAAAATATCTTGGCAGTAATCAAAGTATGTTATCCCATTAACCAGCTAGATCCTGCCATAAAAAATCTAGTATAATGTTTTATAATCTATCTTGCATCCCCCTCCCTCATCGCTTCCTCTTCTCTGACACACATTTTATTCTTCTTTGACATTTTTCAACACCCAACCCCCCCCCCCCCCCCCCCCCTCCCCCGGTGTCTATCAGGGGAAAAAAAAACTATAATCCGGTTACATAGAAGGAAATGCAAAAAGTTTTGAAGGAAGCATTTTGTTTCTTTTTAGATGCATTAATGCAATTATTCTCCAGCAATTAAATAATTGCAACATCTTTTCAAAGCTCATTTCCTTCCTTTTTGTAGGGTATCTTTTTTTTTTTACAAACGGGGAATTTAATTGAATAAGGACATCGTGCAATAACTTAAATCTAGGGACGCTGTTTCAACGGTAGGCTTGAAATCATTAGAAATGTCTCGTCCTAGTAAAATTTGCAATAATTATTCATCAGGGCCATATTGCTCGTAGTCTTCAAAATTAGAAAAAGTTTTATTCAATATCCATCAGTCATGCCACGCCCTTCCTTGCTCCGCCACTCCTTTGCCACACCCATGTTTGGATGTAGCTACGGTGTGACAAAGACATTAAGCATGTTATGTGCTAGGTAAAAGGGCATTAATTAGCAGAAGAAATCCTGTTATAAAAGATTCAACAAAATTTAGGGCATCAATCTTCTTAAATAATTCAATCTGTGTTTTCTTAACCCTATTTTAGAGATGCATCACTTTGTCGAGGTGTTTCATTCTCTATTGGAAAGCTTTATCCCATCTTTTGAGGGATAATGAACAAAAGTGGGAATAGGTTCAGTAGCATTCATGAGAATATTTGTCGCTCCCATGGCCTGCGTGCCAGTCGGCCCTATAAGATGGAGGAGACTATCGCTATGTACACAAAATCTGATGAGAGAACCGCCTTTATTACATCCTCGACTGTTAATATCTTCCTTTTGTCAGCGTAACACAGCCAGCCGTCGAACCTGCGATATGTTACACACCGAATCAAAAAAGAAAAACCTGTTGTAGAATCTCTCCTCCTCTCACATAAAAGAAATCTATTCCCATTGTTTGAACACTCCAAACTGCAGATGTTGACATTCTCATATCAATTTCTGTTTGTCTATTTTTTTTCTCTCTCTCTCTCTCTTTCATTTTTGAGTCTGCTATTTCTTCCAATTGTTCTACTTGTACAATACTGTTTTATCCCAGGCCTTTGTTTGTGTAAGTGACATGCCTTCGAATTCTCAGGCTCTCAAGCCGTCGCTCAGTGGAAGATTATTCCCATACACCATGGGTCATATTTCGCATATACATGTATTTTTTTTAAACAGACAATAGGAAAATATATATTCAGATTTTATTTCCTAGTAATTTTCTACATTTCAGCATTAAGTTTGTTTCCTTAATGAGAGTGAAGTTAAGGATTATAGGATTTTTAATTTTTCAGCCTTAAAAGAATTACAGAATCTTAACCTGATTATTATATTAAGAAAGAATTACAGGATTTTAAAGTTATGTTGGAGTAGGATGAAACCACACATTCCAATCATAGAGGGAAAAAATGAAAATCTTTCTTAGGAATTAATCCTTATGCAAGCATATAATCAGGGTATTGAATAAGCAAGTAATCTTATCTTCTCATTTTAGTCCCATACATTGCCTATCTTCTCATTTTAGTCCCATACATTGCCTTTTGTGGTAGTATTACTTCAGATACATATCTGCAGCATAATGCAGTTTGCATTGTGTTAGAGATGCTTGCACTGGATCGATGAGGCAGTGATTTTATCTCTCCTATTATCATACCTCGCTTGGCTGACCACTCGTCTGTTTTTGCTGGTAGCTACGCTTTTACAAGCCGCTTTGTTCAATGAGTGATCTGCAGGGATTTGTTCATTTTTATCCCTCCATTTTTAAGGAGAGTGTAGATTGTATGATATACTTTTTCTCATTTTTTTCCTCATTTTTTTTCTCATTTATTTCTCTTTTTGTTTTTGTATTGATTTTATTTGTTTGTTTCTATTTTTAATAGTTAGCTTTTGTTTTTTCATTCATGTGATGATTAAGTTTTGCTTTATAATGATGTAATGTATGTGGATGTATATTAATATATATGAAATATATACACATACATATTTTGAGAAAAGTAACAATAATTAATGGAGCCATTAGACAGATAACATATACAAATTTTTTGCTATAAACTTTGTCAAGCTTATGAAAAAATTCATTGAAATAACATCCTTAAAATAAGTTTGTTGTACTATATTATATATATGTCCCTGTCTGGGGAGAAATATTTCATTTCCTGCTTTTGCCTTTTTCCCGCTCTATTTTGTACATTTTTTTTTTATTTGAAGCTTTTCTTTATAGCAGTATCAAATTATGTGCCCTTTGAATGACTGTAATACTACTCTCTTATAGGATTAATATTTTATGGTCTGTTCTACCCTGTTAAATCTTATAAATATTTCATTAGTCACATATCTATCTCTCTCTCTCTCTCTTTCTTCTATTATTCTCTTTTCTCCACCTTTATCTTTCTTTCTCTTTCTGTCTCTCTTTTTTCTTCTCTCTTCCTCTCACTTCTGTTTTTCATTCAGTCTCTTTCTCTGTTATTTCTGTCTCTATATTTCTTACCCTTGTTCTCCTAGACATGGTATTTTGAGTCCCCCCCCCCCAATCTCTCTTTCTCTACCCCTCTCTCTCTCTCTTCCCCCACCCCCCCTCTCCCCCCCCCTCTCTCTCTGTTTCTCTATCTGTCTGTATATGTTCATCTGTGTAATTTTTTACTTCTCTTCTTCTCTTATTTATTCTCTCTCTCTCTCTCTGTTATTCACTGCCATATGTTTCTAGAATTTTAAGAATGCTTCACATATCTACGTGGATCATTTCATCAACCATTATTATGTACTTCGCATTTTTATGCTCAAAATTTCATACCAGAGATATGTTTCTTCATATTCTGTTGTAATTGCTCCCTCTCTTTATCTCCCCCCCCCCCCTCTCTCTCTCTCTCCCTCTCTCTCCTTCTCTCTCGCTCTCTTTCACACCCACACATTCACACACCCATACATTCACACACCCATACACACACACACACACACACGTTTACATGGCTTTACTTCCGAGGACAGGTATTGTTCCTTTATTGTTCCTCGTCCTCGGACAGTCGACGGAATAAGGCATAAATTCATTGTTCGACGTTCGAGGACTATTGTCCGGCTTCCGAGGACCATTGTTCTCATGGTTTTTTTTTTGTTCTCTGTCCGAAAATGTCCTCGGACATAATGCTATACACACACACACACACACACACCTTTTCTCTTTCTCTCTCACTCTCTCTTCATCACTCTATCTTTCACCTCTATCACCTCGTTTCCACACCGTCCTTATGAATATGATATCATCTTGTTTGCATCTTACGGGCTTTGCCTGCTCTCCGTTTGACCCCTTTCTCCTTTCTCCCTTCTATCTCACTTTCCTGATCTCTCTCGATCTCCCTCCTCCACCACCGTTGCGGCACAAACAGTTTTTGCCTCCTTTTGTCATGCGTATCAACGCATTAGTCACGATTGAATGGCTTCATATGCATAACGAGCACGATAAAATGCCTCGATCGTAATCAGAATAAGCCTTTCCATTTTTTCCCCTGTCCTTCAATGTATGCTTATACATACAGTCATGTTATACACCATGCTACATACATCATACCATGCTAATTTATATGTTGCATTTATTACAGTGTTATAACCACATGAAGAGTAATTTACACAAACCTGAATCAAATAGGATATATCAAAAAAAGATAATCAATATTTGTTCTGTATATTCAGATTGCATGCAATTTCACTTCATTTAATTTCAAAGGAAAACCACTTGTCAATATTGTTCATTCAGATTTTTTTGTCATCCTAGCATGATATATTTATTCAAGTGATGTTTATCATCAGTATTTTGTTTGAATATAAAAACAAGTAGTAATGAAAGAAATAACTAGACAGAATGTGTATACCATACACACACACACACACACACGTTTACATGGCTTTACTTCCGAGGACAACTATTGTTCCTCTATTGTTACTCGTCCTCGGACAGTCGACGGAATAAGGCATAAATTCATTGTTCGACGTTCGAGGACTATTGTCCGCCTTCCGAGGACCATTGTTGTCATGATTTTTTTTTGTTCTCTGTCCGAAAATGTCCTCGGACATAATGCTAAACAAACGCACACACACACACACACACACACACACACAAATTATGAATAAATATCATGATTAATACATGTATTCATTGATGTGCTGAAAAACAACAGGAAATCGCTTGTTTTTTAAAAATGTTAATTGGAGTTTTATTTCATATAAGCAAACACTTAAGAACATATATGAACATTTAAAAGGGATTTAAGAAATCATTTCATTTTATTTTGGGAAATCCTGGTTTGGACTTTGGGTCATATGTTTGGTCATATGAATTGCATACATGCTTAAAAAGCATTTGCAATATTTCCTGCATTTGTAAATCTCTAATATTTCCTCTGTGTGTTTTTAAAGTCAAGATAATATTAGTTTAGGTAGTAGAAGCGGTAATGACAGTATTATTTTGATTATATATATATATTTTTTCAGCCTTTGCAAAAATTTCAAAAAGGGAGGACAGCTCTGGGGAACTTTGATTGAGCTACGCAACGTTATTCTCGCATTTCTTTCACATTATATATATATATATATATATACAGTACTGCATGTTCCACTTATATTTCTTCTTATTTCATTCCAATTTTGCCTTCATATTAAAACCCCAATTCTAAACATTCTGGACTATTCCTTCTGTTTTTAATTCTGATGTTAAAATGTTGGAAAAAATGATCGTGTGATTGTGAATACTCACTCACCATGGAAACCTACAGAGAACATCTAATAATGATATTGTTGAGGTTTAGGAAATGAAACCTTAAATATGTTTCATGATTCATCTAATGTTTAATATAGTCAAAATAGTATTGTAAACACTAAAAGCGTAAGGTGGCAACCACATAGCAATAAAGGATATCAAATTAATATCAATTCAAAACTGAAACATATACTTGATAAAAATATATAATCATGTAGTTCATGTTATCCTTTGTAACTATAAATGGAATTATACCTGTGGAAAATATTGATTAAAAATTGGATGTATATTACGAGCTTCTGTATGTTAATGTTCGAGAAATCAATCATTTATAATTATAAACAAGCAAAAAGAAGCGATTATTCATTTCTGAAATAAAAAATTATGAGCATTCCATATGTTCCTGTTGTATTCCATTGAAGCAGGAAGAATATGGTTGCAAGGGGCAGAAAGTTGAGGGTAGGCATGTGATTACGAAACAGAAAATGCTTGGATGGGTCTTCGTCTACTCGCATGGTGTGATTATAATGCTAATGATATACGAGATAGAGGCAAGCACTCAATGGGGTATAGCGCTCGCCGATCAGGCCGACGGCAAGCAGCGGCGAGCTGTGTTCGGTATAGCGTGGCCTGCTCGACTTTACGAGCCTTTTATGTTGCCTGGCTGTGTGTCCTTTTAATGTATGAAAAAGAGAGAGAGTGTGTGTGTGTGTGTGAGTGTGTGTGAGTGTGTGTTTGTGAGGGTTTGAAGCTGTAATGGCGCGAACGTAGAGGCATGGTTGAGTGCAAGGACAAGGACTGGCTATACAAAGCTTGATTTGGATTTAATCCTATGTGACTTATGGGGTATTTTCCCCACTTTATTATATATCACTGGGACTACACACTCTGTAAGCTGAGGTGATTGATTTTCCAGCTCAGTTGGAAAGCTTGAATACATTGGAAGCTACCTGAAGCAACGAACATATGGGACAGTAAACGGAAGTGGTCGCAGTCGCCAAGAATACATCCCTCCCTGCATCCAATTGGCAATATGATGTCAGGCTTGCGTCGCGGCATGGTGTTTTGATTCGTCCCACAAATCAGGCAAATTTCATCTTGTAAGTATAGATCCTTGAGGTTTTTTATGTATGATTCCAGCGTAAATTAGATGGTGTATCTTGCTGGCCATCTCGCCTCGTGATTAAAACCAAGGTGTTCCAGCTCTTGCAGCATTGGTCTTCGCTTGAAGGCGACACTTAATGTCAGTTGTGATCACATGACTGCGGCTGAATGAAAGGCATGCTGATTTATTAGGTGGGTTTGATATCGAGTGTGTATTTTAGGCATGTATATGAGCTCCAGCTTGTGTATATAGTATTGATAAATTAAGCCATCATACTGGCCTGTGCTAGATATCTCTCTTCATATCTCAATGATGCTTCTATGCATACTATTTCATGTTCTATGTATATACTATTCTATGCCAGCATATTGTAGAGTATATGCATAAAAGATGGAATAGTACATTATTCATACATGTAGATTTGCTCCATACGGTCCCATTTATTGCATGGTAGGCTGAATTTATTGAAGGTTGGTAAGTGGCCATGAGTTTATTTTGTATCATTATGAAACATGCTTTAATACCCAAGGCAAAATTTATACAATCCTTTTATTTTGCATACATTACGAAAACTATAAGAGAGAGATACACGTCTGGTATAAGCCAAAAGGGCGTTAACTCTTATCTTGTATTAACCCATACAATACAATACTATGAAACTCAATTAGGGCTTGAATTTATTGAAAATATGGATTATATATTTACCAAAGTTAAATCGTATTTGACGGGTTAACATAGAGTTAACAACCGTATGGCTCCTAGCCAGCGGGCTATGTAATCAGGTGACAACCAGCTGCATGGGGGGGGGGGGGGGGGGGGAGGTATTTTGTACCATCTTTTAGATCTTCTTGATATCCTGATTGATTGTTTTTATTTGAAAAAGGATGGGTACAAAAATGGATTACCATGCAATACCAGTTTGGCCTTGTCTTACCTGTAGGCAAGAGAACTTTTAATCAGGTAAATTTCTTTTACCAGAAATTAGTTGTACATATATGTACTTGTTTGAAAAGCCAATGTGAAGTAACATCCTTGTGGCATAAATGATGGTTGAGTTCTGATCATGATATTAATTACATTTTGAAAGAAACTTTCTCAAAGCAATTAAAGGATGATCATGTGTCTACATAAGAATTATTGGTGTATACTGTAAGGTTTTGGAATTATCAAAATGATAAGAAATTGACTCAGTCTCGCTGAAAAGCACACGCACTGCACACAGAAATCGGTATGTGGGACTGCACATACATGTGGCTTTAATAATTGAATGTTCGGCCCAAACACTTCAGCTATTTCTTGTCATATTTCAAAATGAGGGCGTTCGAACAGCAATCATTTTCAGGGGACATTTCTACTATGATGTTCTTCCAAGCTGACATAAAAAGAATGATCAAGCTCACAAATTATCTTTCACCTTTTCCAGAACTCAACCTTCTCTGTAAGTGCAGTTTTGTATCAAATCCTTTGAAATAAAATATTTTGCAGTTTCAGCACATCACTGCTAGTATAATATACCACCAATATAATTACCAGAAAATAGTAATGGGGAGGTTAAGGCCTTAATTGGAAGCAGAACTTAAATACAGTTCACTTGCTAATTTTGATTAAGAAGGGAGAAAAATTCCCTGCCATTTACGTCATGGTTATTACATCCAATACAGCTCTAGGAAAGAAAAGGATGCATTGAAGCACATGATTGGCTTATGTTTGTTCTGTTCATGACTCTCATGTGTACACATTATGTTATTTTTGTTTATATACATTATACATACTCAAGACTAATTACATTATTAGAAGAAGAGCATGAAACATGGATGAACATTGAGCATAGCATGAGTTCATGCTTGACTGAACATGACATAATATGTCCCCGCAGTAATGTTTTATGACGTGTTAGATATTCAAAAAGGTCAACATGTTTTTAAAGATATCGTCTGTTGAGAGGCAACATGTTAATGTTAATCACCAATATTCAAATCATGAGCTTCAATATTTCTTCTCTAAGGAGATATGGCAAGTTGAAATACATTTCCAATTAAATGTAAAATTGACTTGTGAGTGGACTAGTGGAGATACTCATGTGTGCCCGCATAGATTGGGGGGGGGGGGGGGGGGAGGGGTAAGGAACCTAAGTCCGACTTTAATTCCGTGCAAGGGGTTTTATGTTATCTTTTATTTTCTTTATACTCCTTAACTCCCTCCATGCCACCAGATTTAAGAGCAACATTGTCAAAAATGAACTTTCAAGAGTTAAAAATTGACTTTCAATTAGTTTTTTCTTTTGCAAACTGGGCAAAGATATATTGCATAGGAATAAACATTATACCGAAGGCACAGGTTTCTGTATAATGAAGAATTTTCAAGCCATTCTGAACCTGAACAAAATGCTCAACACTCAAACAATTTTGGGCAGGATTTGTCGCCCACGGCATGGTAAGGGTTAACCATCAACCGATGGAATGCCAGGTAAAGTTTTTAAGGTTGATTGTATACATTCTAGCTGTACACAAATTATATTTTTAGGTGATTGGTAATAATAATCACAGCATTTATAATGCGCCATCGATCTAGTATAACTATTCAGAGGCGCAGAGGGATAAAGAAGTTAAAGGATTAAAGGAGGATAGAGACTTAAGATATGATAATGTATAAGTGTAAGTATAAGTATATAAGTGCAAGTAATTATCTAACAAAATTAACAAAAATATGATGAAAATAAGTAGGATTTAAGACACTTTTTAAATGTTTCAACCGATTCTCTGATCGGATCCTCAGTGGAAGAGCATTCCAAAGTAATGGAGCTGAAAAAGAAAAAGCCACTCTGATAGCCTTATGGCACTGAGCAGATGATGAAATATTAACATATTTCTTGTCGTATTTCAGCTCAAGCACTTGTCATATCTGTATAATATTATAGATCAAGCATTTTATATGAACTATTACCATGTGCAAACAGTTTTTTAATTCAGTTTTATTGATTGAAAGTTTATTTTTACTTTGTAATCAATGCAATATCCAGAAACCCTATATGCATACATTTCCTGTTTTCAATTATGATCATTATTTCATACAAGACGGATATAAAGCTGTTTTTCTGCTAGCTGTTTGGAACTACGTATTGATTACATTAAGTTAATTCTGTGCCATTCCATGCCATTCAATGTATCTGTTAATACTAACAAATAAAACATAATACTTCTGTAAAATAAAAAGAATCAAGTATTGTTAGATATCATATCTTTGTATGCCAATCATACTCGGATACATAACCCATTTATTGCTAGATATCATATCTTTGTATGCCAGTCATACACAGATACATAACCCATTTATTGCTACTTTTAAAAATCATCGATAATTATCATAATATAGTAAGCAAAATCATACAAAATGACTGTAAAACGTAAATGACCCCTTGGCAGGAATGCAGGAAGAGTATGTAATTGCCAAGTGTTATTTCAACGAGTCTGGCATATAAGTGTTAATAGTTAAGGACTTTGCTACCAAAAAAGAGAGAGGCCTAGATGAAGAACAGAGGGGGAGAATAGTGGGGGAGAATAGTGGGGTAGATCTAGACAGACCAAAATGAAGAATTCATCATTAGAAAATATAAAGAAAAAGTCATTGCAGGTATTATGAGCAGAAGAAGAAAAAAAATACCCAAAATGTAGAGTTTCTTTAGTCCAGTGTAGACTTTTGTTGATACATCAATGCACATTTGCTTCTGTTGCTATGTCAGGAATATATTAAGCAAGCTTCACTAGTGCTAAACACAGTATAAACCTGATGAATGCACATAAAATTTGCACAGTTAATGTCCATGTATTAGACCCAAATATTCTCCCCTGCATAAATTCCACATCTGATTTTGAATGTTATATCAATAAACTCCCACTTAGGGCCACCGTGCATTGCTCATATACTCGGAAGCAAGCAAGCACATACAAGATGGCATTGCTAAGCATGCAGGATGCACACTGTAGCAAGTGGTATCGACTGGGACACGTTGAACAAAAGGCACGACTCCGGTGTGCACCGAATTAGCCAGGTGCAGGGAGGTCTTTGAAGGAGTACAGTAGACCTAGCTCCCGACGACGTGAAATGCCACGCGACAGACCAATAAATCTTGCCATTCCCATCCTCATGTGTTTCTAGGGGGCGATGATGTCTTCCTTTGTATACATGTGCTGTAAACGCTCTGCATATAGGCCTAGCCGTTGCCTGTTACATACAATTGCGCAATAGTATTCTTCTGTTCGACTATTTTGTAAAAAAAATATAACCAACATTAAACCCTGTCTTTATCATGAACCATTCTTTTCATTTTTTTTTTCATCTAATGCACTGGGACTATTACCTCAAATTGTCCTGTAGTGAATATGATATACTTGTAATTGATTTTAATACTGTAGAGTATGAAATTTAATTGTTATTATCTGTAAATAGAAACTTGCCCTTTCTAAATTGTACAGGTTGCCCTCTCCCTCTCTCCCTTCCCCTTTTCTTTTATATCCCCCTCTTGACCTCTTTTTTTTTCGTACTCTCTTACTCTGTATTTTCTTTATATCTGCATGCTCTCCTCTATTTCCCTGAGCTCTCTCTCCCTCTCTCTCCCTATATCTCTCTCTCTGTCTCTCCCTTTCTCATTCTCCAATCCTCAGTCTCTACCTATCTCTCTCCTCTTCTCTCTTAGCCACCTCTATATACCCTCTGTATATTTATATTTTGGGATGAAACCAGTGTTTTGTATCCATACTGTGCGCCAGCTGGTCCCACAGCTATTTTAGTAGCTACGATACTGAAACGGGCAGTAGCAACATGGCACGTGGGTATGAAAGCGAAGCCCCGCGGGGGAGGCATTGAAGAAAGCAACCAGCTTGTTGTGTTTGGGAAATCGAGAGATGAATGAAGGAGAGAGAGAGAGAGAGAATGAGAAAGGTGCAGAGAGAAAGC
The DNA here is from genome assembly GCA_025617745.1 of Heliocidaris erythrogramma. NCBI lineage: Eukaryota > Metazoa > Echinodermata > Echinoidea > Camarodonta > Echinometridae > Heliocidaris > Heliocidaris erythrogramma. The sequence continues at coordinate 9,294,337 of CM046870.1, forward strand.
GGAGAGGAGAAAGAGATGAAGAGAAAATGGAATATAAAGAAAGGGAGAGAAAGAGGGGAGAGCAAAGAGAGATATGAAAATAGAGAGAGAAGATATAGAGATAAATGAAAAACTTAATTAGAATAAGACAATGATATTGAAATCATATGCATACTTAAAAGATGCTTTAATAATGCAACAGATGAATAGATTCTGCTAGAAAAGAATTTGAACAATCAGCGAGTATTAAAAGAGAGAGAAAAAAAGAAGGTTGGAAGGAAGGGAAAATTGATTGAAAATATGAAAGATCAGAGGTCATTGAAGTAATGGTGCAGAAAGAAATATATGTATGAACATATAATGTATGTGAACCCAGAAAACGAATGCATTTATGATTGTGTGAAAGGCAACAGCTATTAAAACACGCTTGTATTACTATGCAAATTAATGCAGGCATTGAAAAATAGCAGTGAGATAAGGTTATGGAGAAAAACAGCGATGGAGAGAGAGAGAAAAAAAAAACTGTGCAAATATATATGTGCTGGGATTATCATCCAATTAAAAGGGTGGGGACACATACGTACTGGTAGTGGACTCCATAGGCCCCGCCCCCTTGCCACGTGGCTGGCTTGATGCCCAACTGCCAATCACTATATAACAAGGGGTTGAGAGCACACTCCTTTGATTTGCGCTTGGGATTTATTAGGATTCAAGCTATCCCTTTTTCAACCCGGCCTTCTTCATTCATTCATTCATTCCCCGTTCATTCACTGGCGCACTCACTCGGCAACTCGCTCCACCAGATCCTGGTAGCATTATAGTGAAGCAAGCAGCTGTTACTCACAAAGGGAGCTCCAGGCGGATGGCATACAGCGACGACTCCCTGCTTTGTGCAGAGATTTCCATGGATAGCAAGGCAGCAAGGTACTGTATTCCCACAACCTATGGAAGGATCTTTTTTCCATCTTTTTCGGAAGACTGTCTCTCCTGCTTTGCCAATTGTGGATATACAGATTTTCAAGCTTCGAACTTGAGCAGTAATTCCTCAGATGTATTTTCTGTGCTAGATTCAAGTATTTTAAGCTGATTGAGCAGTTATGTCTAGGGTATGACATTTTATCAATTCAATCTTTTCATGTATTTATTTTTTATCTGATTTGGTATCCAAACCTATGTACATCAGTACATACTCAAATGAAATAAGGGGACAGTGATTCTGGATCTTTTGTTACATGTTACATTTTTTGCAAGAAACATATTCAAATTCTGGTTTTTGAAGAGTACATATAGTTCTTTGCTTTCTTTATGATTTAAATGGGATGTGCTGCTAGTTACTCTCTCTCTCTCTCTTTCTCTCTCTCTCTCTCCCTCTCAATCACTCAATCTTTATGTGGATCAAGCTTTAGCATTCATGATTAATCAGCTGAAATTCCATGGTCAGTTGTAAAAGCTCTATGCATCGTTGCTAAAAATACCAGATCATATCTAGTAGCTACTTCAATACCAAGGCTACATTTTCTACTTGGTGTCACTTTTCTGTTTGCTGATGATTGACTTGAGAGTTGCAACCTGATGTGAAAGGTTCACTTGAAAACATGCATCTAGTGTGGAAGGAAACCACACATCTGTAAAGTGTATGACTGTCTGTTTTTGTGTGAGTGGTTTCTTTTTGTAGTTTGTTGTCCATTTAATACTCACTGCCAAGAAAGGTTGACTGAGTACAGCAGACGCAGTCTAGCCACAAAAGCTTTGATATATTTGAACAGTCTCCACATCATTCTGTTCCATGCTCAGTCGGGAATGCTTGTAGATGAGGGATCTATGATTAACCTGTTGACTACTGAATTTTTGAATTCCCATAGGCTTAACATAGCCAGTGGGTTAATTGTACTGTCACTACTTGATGGGTATATAGGAATATCTTCTTGCACATGTAGCTGTGCCCTTTGTAAGAAAACATAGGAATAAGGCATGATCTTGTGAGCGAACCATGTGTTGAGGTCATAAAAGGTGCTCTGGCAGATTTAAATAGAAGACAGCATGATCTCGGTCCAAATTAAGCTGGTTGCACTTGCTCTTCACTTGCTCTGGACTCGCTCTGGACTCGCTCTGGACCTTCTTATGCAGCCAGGACCCACCTTTCAATATGAAACTGATCTTAACGGGCAAGGAAGTGAAAGAAATGAATACCACAGTTGAATGAAGGCCCGCGCTTTCAATGTTTGGACAGAATTGTTTGTACATTTGCCAAAGCAGCACTGCCAGGAAATCATTTGTTTTCTCAAAAGAAGTTGCAGTTGATTTAAGCGATTCTATAAGGAGGAACTTGATTCTATGCTTTTGTTTGGTTCACTGGTAATGTTTGCTTCAGCTTGAGTATTATACTTTGTGTGTGTCGATCTTGTGGAATTCATGAGATAATGGCTGCATAAGGGGGAAATGTTTGAATCGTGGCAAGTTCAAATGGCAAATCTGTTTGAATCTCTGGGAATTAATTGATCCTCTGTTCGTTTGTGTTGATTATAGTAATTTTCTTGGTACTTTGAAACATTTTAACCCGCTGACTGCTGAATTCTTTAACTCTCATAGGCTTAATACTGGGGAGCGTTTCATGAAAGGAAGTTGTCGGATATTTTATCCGACAACTGTTATAAGCTACTGAAATCCTTGCATCTGATTGGCTGAGAGCAAACTTGTCAGATAAAATATCTGACAAGTTCTTTCATGAAACGCCCCCCAGGAGACACCTGGGGAGCGTTTCATGAAAGGAAGTTGTCGGATATTTTATCCGACAACTGTTATAAGCTACTGAAATCCTTGCATCCGATTGGCTGAGAGCAAATTTGTCGGATAAAATATCTGACAAGTCCTTTCATGAAACACCCCCCCTGGTTTCGGTAGTCTGTGGGTTAATTCAATTTTTAAATGGTTATTTTCAGAGTTTGAACCTTTTCATTGAGTCTCAGCAAGCAATTCTATTTACCTCAAATTTCCCATATACTGGATTAAACAATATTACCAGGGGGAAGAACATTTAAAATCAGAAGACCAAAAAAAAGGTTTTTTTTTTGGAAAACAGATATAGATATGAAGTTTAGTTTATATAGGAAGAGAAAAGTGGAAGAGAAAAGTGGAATAGTGAGAGAGAGAGAGAGAGAGAGAGAGAGAGAGAAAGAGAGAGGGGAGAGAAAGAGAGAGAGAAAGAGAGAGAGAGAGAAAAAGAGAGAGAGAGTGAGAGAGAGAGTGAGAGAGAGAGAGAGAGAGTGAGAGAGAGAGAGGGGGAGAGAAAGCTGTATTGAGAGTGTCTCAATGTGATCTAAAGCATTGACAAACCAAATTGTATTCAGATTTCTTGTACACGCTGCACTGATCATCATATCAAAATATCTGAAAAATCATACTTCCAGCTAGTAGCCTGCTTTTTCCTGCATTCATACTGCCTATAGTAGAGAGATCCCGCACAGCAGATACGATTCCTGAAGGATCTCCGGTGATTGTGGAATTCATTTCGTTAATACACCATTTTAACTAATTACTCTTGGCACCAAATTTGCCCCATCTTCATTCGCGATGTGAACAAATTCTAGTGTCTGCCCTTGTCTGTGTTACAGGAAAAAGAACAGCTGCGTTTAGTTTTGCTATTTACTTTTTCTTTGTTATTCGACGTCAAGGTACTTCTGTATGTTAGCATATAGTGATAAGGCGGAACAAAGTACAGTACATGGAGGCACGCAAACGTTGGAAGATATTCATAGATATGACTCACACATTAAACTTTTAAAATCATAAATGAATTTTCCCCAGGAGCTTTTGTGTTCTAAAGAGCAGGGGTGCGCGGGAAGGCCGAAAGTTTGGGGGCCACGTGGTTGTGCAGTTGACGCCATGACCGGATGGCTTGCAGAATGGCTTGCAGGATGGCTTGCAGGTTGGTAGTTATTAAGGCATTTCATGGAAAATATGTGGCTGACCATCTTGGAATCATAGGAATGGAGGGCAGTTCGGAAACAAGTAAGAAATTTAAAGGTGCGAATTGGAGCCATGTTGCATCGGGTAAATATGGAAGCAGTGTGAGTACATTGAAAAAGTTTTTCAACCCTCGTGGCTGCTGTTTGATATTTTCAGCTGGTCCAGAGTCTTGAGGCCAATGAGCACACTGTTGTGTAGATTTAATACACTGAAAGGTAGAACAATTCTCTCAGCTTGATTTTGATAGCTAGTTATAAATATTATAATTGCTCGAGTATAAAACCTGTTTGTGGTTATTGTTTTACACAGTCTATTCATAGCCATGACCTTCTTGAATGACAAACATCTATGCTAGCAAGATAGAAGTGATATAGTCAAGATACTCAGTGGTAGATCTAGGGATTCTCTTGAAAGGGGTACAAGTCGGAAAATGGGGTTTATATTTGTCAAACTATTTTTTGGTGTGGGAGGGGAGGGGGAGGGAGAAGGGGTATACAATTTGTGCCAGGGGATGGGGGCACAATATAATTTGGGGGGCACAGGGATACGGGGCATGTCCCCTTGTGCCCTCTGAATCTGCCACTGAAACTGCACTGATCAATTACTGAAGACACAAAACCCATCTAACATCATTACATTTAAAAAGTCTCAAGGTAAATGATAGCAAGTCTGTACGAGTAGATCGATCAAAGGAAGTATTGGTCATTGAAGAAGCAAAGTAGTATGAATAATCACAGGATAAGTAATTTGATTTCATACAGGGATGTACAGAGATGTGCCAGTATTTCAATTACTTCTCAAGTGCTCTTAACAAGAGTGGGGAGGGTGGTATTGGAAAAGATTGGCCACGATTCTACTTGAATGACTTTCTTTCATAATTGCCTCGAACTGTTCCATTTGAAGATTGAGGAAGTAATATGGATGGTGGATTATTCTTGTCGCTTGCTTGCCTAAGTTTGTTTAAGTACCAAGAGTGTCTTCTTTCATTCTGTGAGAATGAGGTATGTATTTTGGATTTGTGGAGATTTATTGAAATGAAATCTGATATTGTTTTTCTGTAAGGTTTGTGTTTGTTTGTTTGTTTGTCTGTTCATTTGTTGGAATGCGTTTTCTCGTCATGGCTGATCAGTTACCGGATCTTTCAATGTGGTAACATGTGTTGTCATAGGTGTAGTTTTTTGTCACTACAAATTATATGCTTCATCTTATATGCTTTTTCACTGACATTTTGGTGTACTGTGATGGTTATGAGGATCAAGATGATAATTGTTGTCTGATAGTGGATTGTTCATTGAAAATTTATTGATATAAAATTTATAAATGTGTCTCTCTCTATTTAAAATGTAATAGAACTTGGGCCTGCTTCAAGTCTTCAACAGTGTTCTCTTTTTCCCCAAAGATAATAAAAGCTGGGTAACAAATCGACATCTTCGAACGTTACACAGGCAAAAAATATTCTTCAGAACTGTGAACAGAATAATATCTTCACACCAGGGCCCTGTTTCATAAAACTTGTTATCAATAACAAGTTGCAATGACTGTTATAAGCTACTGAAATCCTTGCATCTGATTGGCTGAGAGCTAATTTGTCATAGAAATGTGGCAGTTGTTTACTGATAACAAGTTTTATGAAATGGGACCCAGGGCCTCTTAACCCTTTCTGCACCACAAAGTTTATCAATGAACCTTCGATGGACATGTTTGGATTTACTTCATTGCTAAATTTGGAACAAAAAATTGTCTTATAGTAATAAATTTACAATACGCTGACCTTCTTCTGTATAGAGATTTAAAAAAATGATTAGTAGAAACATGATGTAGAGCAGTACAGTTCTTCGATAGTATTGCCCCCCCCCCCCCCCCATTGACAGAAGGGGTTGATCGATCATGTCAATGTGAATTCTATCATTCCTTTGTCTGCTGCCCTCAACAGTCAAGTTGATACCATTACATGTTCATGCCATCGATCTCTACCGGTGGATAAAGCTATAAAGCAACGCCCCCCAACGTTTGACGTGACAGGTCGCCATGTTTGGGTTCGCAAAAAAAACACTGCCGCTGCGCTGTCTTATTACAATTTTAAGCATTTTTAGAATCAAATAATTCAGCACTGTGAAGTCTTTTCAACAAATTAACTGCAAAATCAGGCAAAACGAGTGTACCCTTACAAATTGTAAAGGCGATTTAATGTGACAATCGGTATAAAGTCTTTTTAAAATAAAAAATCAAATCACGTATCTTTCGAATAGGAATAGGAGTACACTGGAATCGTACACAGCAGACGATGTCCCACGTGTTTGAGTGTAGGGCTCCTAATTTTGGTTGTGCGGCTGCATCAACTGCTCGCATAGAGCCATGTTTACGATGCAATATCCATGTGAGGTAGAGATCAATGGTTCTTGCCCTCAAATAAAGGAAGATGTCTTTTTATCAAGGCTCCTATGACAGTGTGAACTAATTTTCCTATCTTTTCTCTGTCTGTCTCCCTCTACAGCGGGTCAAGGTGGTGTCGGCAGGGGGTCCCGACAACGCAGCGCTCGTTATCCTCACTGTGGTGCTCGTGGCCTGCGTGGTAGGCATCCTCATCGCCATAGTAACTGTGTATTGTCTCAAGAAGCGGTCCAATGAGAAGGCCAAGGTGACAGAGCTGAAGCAGTCAGAAGGAGGAAACGAGAACGAGGCTTCCGCTGACTACCAGGTAAGCTGAGATCATCCAATACCCCTTTCAGACCGGACAAGTTTCAACAAGTCCACCTAGATGTATCTGTTGAAATTGTTTGGTCTAAAATCAATCTTCAATTACTCTGGACGATTTGCCGAAGAAAACTTTGTAGAACATTTGAGAAAAGTTACCCTCCTCACCCCATATTCATTTTTTTTTTTTTTCGTTGATAAAAATCCTTTCTAAACATCTGTCCCATGAAACACTGATGAATATATGTGTCTGATACTCCTTTAGTTCTAAGGGAAAAGTGCAGGGCACTTCTGAAGCATCCCAACCTACATGTAGACCATCCTAAATCATATTATACAGTATTATCAGTCCTTTGTCCAAATGCCACATCACATTTGAAGCTTGATATTTTCACATTGAATAATACGAGATCTTTAATGTTGCTAAGTACCAAAAAAAATGTATTTCAAGAACAGTTAGTAATTGGTTGCAGACTCGTAACTGCTACATTTAAAATCATCGTTATTTTCCTTGTTTTTCACAATACTGCCCTCGTTCCCAACCCACTTGCAGGACCTATGTCGTCAGCGCATGGCGACCAAGTCAGACAAGCCTGAGCCGCTGACTCGCGTGAGCAGCGTGGCGGCAAGCGATGGCGCCCAACCTAGCCCATCCAGCCGAAGCAGCACGTCGTCATGGAGCGAGGAACCCGTCCAGTCCAACATGGACATCTCTACGGGTCACGTGGTCCTGGTAAATTTCGCCTTCTCATGTTGATTTCAGTGAAAAATTAAGGCATTTGTGTTGTTGTTTATAAACATTTATGCAATAAGATTATCATATTCAAGTTTATTCCGAACTCTTTCCTGAAATGCTCTAGATAGGGTCATTTTAACAAGTAGCCTCCGTAAAATGGTAAAGATAGGGATAATTTACAATCTACATTTTCATTGTATTCATGTTGGGGTGGGCGGTTAATTGCATAAAAATTATTTGTTTTAGGGGGTCATTCTGAAATCCTAGATAAGTGCTGTGTTAAACCTTCTGTACAGAGTGAAGATCTTGCGAATATACATTTCAACAATCAGGACGATGAGTAGTTTTGCGTATACAATTCGTGACACTGGAGTTATATATCTCAAATGTTTCTTGTACCATTAATTCCTCTCTACAGAGCTACATGGAGGACCATTTGAACAACAAAGATCGTATGAGCAAAGAGTGGGAGGCCCTCTGTAGTTACGAGGCAGACCCATGCACCCAGGATGCTGGCAAGGCACCAGAGAATGCGAACAAGAACAGGGTCAAGACTGCCGTCCCTTGTACGTAACACCCCCCCCCCCCCCCCCCACCTTCTCATATGCCATTTAGCAATGCGCAATTTTCCCCCGTAATGAATGACACGAAAGCACCATTCCTCATTTAAATTTGCTAATCAAGAATGTAAAATTAGTAAACCCTCAGATTCGATTATGATCAAGTAAAAAATAGCCACTATAGGCCAACTTAAATGGATTCACATTTTCATGCCCCCTCCCCCTTCTACTTCAGTTTTTCAGCCCGCTTCAATATTGTTTTGTAATACATAGATACTTCTTATTGGATATGAAATAGAAAAGAGTTGGAGAAAATCTAGACAGTAAATGTTTACAAAATAGTGGAGTTTTCAACTTCTTTTGAGCCTCTGCAGGGCATGGACATATATATAAATTGTATTTAGAAAATTTGTGTTGAAATGTACCCCATAAAATTTGTATGTGCAGGAAAAATATCTAATAGCATGGAACGCCCTCCCTTTCATGTTCGACAAATCTGGACTAGAAGCTGTAATCAATTTTTACTTGAGCCAAGTTGAACAAGTGTCCATGAAATACAGTATTTAATCTCAATGACTGCCATATTTTATGAGTTTGTCATGTACAATAATATTTTACTGCAGTAACAGAATGATATGAAGAACTCGTTCTGTTTGCACATGTATATAAATTTTCATTGTGAAATTAAGATCACATCATTCTTCTACCTTGTCACTGGCATGCACTATAATGAATTACTCATGTGTGCTGTTCAAGTTAGAGTACCTTTATATAGAGAGTAGCGACATGGACGTCTGACTTTTCTGGACACAATTCTATTGAGAACACCCAGGTGCTCATCGGAATTGAAAAGAAATGTTGCATAACAGTGGAAACAAAATGGCGTTCAAATCATGAGTTGTCGCTACTCTCTTTATATAGGTACTCTAGTTCAAGTAATGAAAGAGCGCCACCTTGTGTTGGATTTTGCTGCATACCAATATGACAGAATTCTAGAAGTGCAATAGCTCCCCCTCCCAGGTTAGGGCAAAAATACTCTGTCAATCATATCTGCAACCATACGGCAGAAAAGTAGAAAAAGTGAACGTACATTGCCTTACAAAAGATACTAGGAGCATAAATACTGTTGTATATGTCCTCAGAGGCTCTCTTTTCACATGGTGTGAATATGGAATAAAGTAATAGATTCTTGGACCGTTCCCTTCTAACCATTCCATTTTGATCTGGTATTGATTACAGCCCTGGAAAAATTATTAGACCAAGCTTCTGTAGTAAGGGTACTAAAATATGCAAACAAAATTATAAAAATGATTTGTCTTTGTATTTCATTGAATGAATACCAAATTACAGCAATTATACCTTGCTTTTATGATATTTTATTTCCTTCTTACCACAAAAATAACACTATCAGTAACCATTCTTGGTCTTATAATTTCTTCCATGGCTGTATATATTATAACAATATATGCTGTACTGCTGTATAAAAAATGTATATTGTTCTTACTGTTGTTAACACTTTAACATGATTCTCGCTGATCCTGCCTCAGAGTCCAGTTGTTGAACAATATGTTCTGACTATTAGACTATGTCTGTATTTTTCTGTTCTATGTTTTTTGTATTTTTAGATGACCATACCAGGGTGAAGTTAACCGAGGCAACAAGCGCCAATAAGTCGGATTACATCAATGCCAGCGCCATTGTGAGTCTTAAAGTCTTAAGCAAATGATTAAAGATTAATAATTGAGCAGACAAAGTTGTAAATCAACTTCAATTTATTTTTGTTAAATGCTTACTCATAATAGAGAAAAAGAAACAATGTAATTTGCCAAAGAATGATGCCTCTTACCATTTCTTCTACAAAAGTGACTTTAGTGTTTTCTGATTTTAATGCATTCAAGAGACTAAATTAGTGATAGAAAATCATTAAGTTTGTCTTACTGACATGTGATGTGAAGTGCAGTGTGTTATCGTTTTATAGGGTGCAAGTGAAATCATCTTTCAAGTTATACCTTGTATAATTATGTAAATAGGACCTATGACTTGGCACATTTTCACCTCTTTGGGAGGCAGATATGATATTAGTTTACAAAACGAGTTTACCACTTGCTATTATGTTAATATCATGTCTGCCTCTCAAACCGGATGATTAACTCTGTATTGTTAATACAGTTGTTATTTAAAATATTTGGAAAGGTACAATTTCCTCACTTTATCCTCCTCTCTTCATCCCTATTTCTCTCTGTATCCTCTTCCCTTTCTCTCTCTCATTATTTTATCATTATATTTTATCTCAAAGGGCTTTCATGCTGTCAAGCCTCGGCTTATTATGAAAACCCTCTTGTTTGATTTCTCTTTCTATAATCCTACTGTTAGCCTTGTAGTTTAAGATATATTAATGTCATGATGTTCCATTGTATCATGTCATTTGTATAACGTATGCATTATTTGATGAATTGAGAAATCAAGCAGAAATAAATAAATCAAATCAAATATATAAATCAAGATGAATGAGAATAACTCAACTTTACAGTGTTTTGGAATAGATCGCAATTATTTCTATTTATTCATTCTTTATAATACATCAACTTTTAACATTTAACCTCTAACCTTTGAACCAGATGGACATTGACCCCAGAGCTCCGGCCTACATCGCCACTCAGGCTCCGCTATCCAACACCCTGGCTGACTTCTGGCAGGTAGGTTAATCTTCTTTCTTTGTACCATTCAACTAAAACAAAAAAATTATGTGACACTCTATAGGTTAACCGTTTCATGAAACTCGTTATCAGTAACATCTGCCACATTTCTATGGTATATTTGCTCTCAGCCAATCAGATGCAAGGATTTCAGTAGCTTATAACAGTTAATGCAACTTGTTATTGATAAGTTTAATGAAACGGGGCCCAGAAGAATGAAGAAAATAAAGGATAAGTTGAAACCCCGCATATTGTACCCAAGCTGGACTTGGATTCTGTGTGAGGCTAGCATTGGAGTACATTCTACATTCTACAGATGGATGTTTCAAAAAAGTTTCTAACGTGGGGATGACCAAACATTTGCTTCAGCGACATTTGCTCAGAGAATATATCATCAAAGATTAAGGGTTGGGTTAAGGGTTGAAATTCGGTTTCAGGTTGGGTTTAGGGTTAGGGTTTAGGGTTAGGCTTAGGTGTAGTTGTTTGTTCCAGGGTTGATATCAGGAATTACCAACTGTTTAGTGCACCTGCTATGCATAATGGCATCGCTATGGATGGAATCCATTTTGCGTACATTAGCTGTTGCTATGTCCGGAAAGCCTCTGGCAAGCTTCTTAGTTGTGAAGAGAAACTTTTGTTTAAGAATTTACATGTATGCATAAAATTAGCAAACAGGTCTTTTGTCAGAGGAGCATGTGTCATAGAACCAGTACAAGACCTAGCTCTTTATGAAGACCATTAGATTTTATAAAGATAAAGTTGTGTTCTGGTCATGCGATTACATTGTGAAAGAAACTGTCTGGAAGCCATTGGGAAAGGCTGATCATGTCTAAATAAGGATAGGTGTATACTGCAAAGCTTTTGAATCATCAAAATGATTAGAAATTAACCCAAACTCACACAAAATTACATGCAACGCACACAAAAAATGGGTATATGGGACTTCACACATATGTGGCCTGAATGTTCAGCCCGAACACTTCATATTTCAAATATAAGGGCATTTGAAGAGAAATTCTATTCAGAGGACATTTCTAATATGATGTTCTTCCAAACTGACATAAATGGAATGAGAAAGCTCACAAATTATTTTTCGTTTTTCCCAGAACTCACCCTTCCCTTTAAGGTCCTTCTAGCTACAACCACCAAGCTCATGATTTGATGTAAAGCTAAACTTGTATATAGTCCCATTCTTGTTCCGAAACAGGAACTCCATTCCGTGTAAAGCCACGATTCCCTTGTGGTTAAACATTGTTACAGAATTAGCTACACCATATACAATCCCTATGATACACGTTGCTTTTTTGTGATTCAATCCACATGTTTTTGTAATTATCTTGCAGTCTTTAAAAAGCAACATATGTTTTTTATGTTTAAGAGCAATTAAGTTCCCAACTCTACTGGTATATTTGAATGGAATACAGCACAGATGTGCTTTATCTTTCGAAATTGAATAATGCGTAACATTTTGCAATCTGCAATCTAAATTTGATTAATTTCAGAGAGTAGATAAGGTTATATGATTTAATGGCCAAAATTTGATACCAGTATATTTTTGCTTTGTAATTAGTACTGATTCATATGCTGAAATTTAATTTGATATACCATAAGTTTGTTTGGTAGTTATACAAACTACATTTTTATAGGAACATTAATTTCACAAATAATATGGATTTGGGGGGATATCAACTGGATTTTCAAAATTGATTTTCAAAATTGATTGATATGCTACAAGTTACTTTGTTATTTATAATATTTTATTTATTAAGATAGTTTTCAAAAAAGAAAAAAGCATTTTCATTGAAACAGTCACATGCATGTGCTATGCAGATTAAAAAAAACTATTCTACATGTATAAAGAACATGATTTACTAGATATATAATCTATAAATGTTTTTATTTATCAAATTTTGAAATATCAATATAAAAATTCATGTCAGTAGCTCTTTGTAACTCTTATGATTCATACCAATGTATACTGTGTATCTACCATATACACATACATACATGGAATGGCGAAAACTTTAAGCCTTGACAATTTCCTTTGATATATCAACTTATTCACAAAACCTCGATCAAAACAACTGATTAGGGGAAATTATGAACTGGCGGATTAAATTGGGCACACATAAACTCCTACTTGTAGACTAGTAAGGATAAGGATTGGTGACGTTGGTTTCACGAACAAGGATTATGATAGCTTTTATTTAGCCTATGCTTTACCCACGCTTATCATACACGTTGCTACTCTTAGGAGACAAGGATATGTTTTTAGCCAGCTATCCACAAATTTCCTTTTCAAAATTCTCCCACACGCCACTCGAATTTATGAAAGGGATTACTGAAAATCGTAGATTGTGGGTTTGTATTGCATCAGAGATATATTTGTTGCAATTACAAAAATAACCGTAATATCTTTCGAGTCTGGGGGATTTAATGAGCACATGCTATCTTACATTTATATAGAGATGTACTGATTTAAACCTGGTCCTTGTTATGCTGAAATGAGATTCTTATCTAAGATCTATTATTAAAGCGGCTTATAGATTTATATGTTGAATTAGTCAAAGATGATGCAGTTCTAAGCCATTTTCATTACAACAATTATATATATTTTGATTTAGAGAATCATGAATTAACCTTCCAACTATCACATACTGATTCAAAATGAAGAGTGGCTTATGACAAAATTCTGTGTTGTTCATTATTCTCCCCATTTGTAGCCCTCTATTTACATTGAGGAGGTTTAAATTAGTATTTCTCCCTTGTAGATTTTGCATTATTATTTAATGAAAGAAGAAAATTGACAATTAAGGCTTACGCTGTGGAGAGATTAATCTCAATGTCATATCTAAATATTTCAGCTATACATCAATAAAGTCTAGTTTAAGAAAACAAATTGCAAACCAAATACATATCTTGTGCATTATGTTTTCCTTGAAAATGACACAAGTAACTCAAATAAGCGCACAAAAACATGTACTTTATACACATGATGCAGTCAATATTTGAAAATCAATCTCGCCAATATACGTTGAATCGGTATTTGGCCATTTTCACATCTAATTAATTTGGGCAGAGGCCTGGGGCATGTCCTATTTTTGGAGTCAGCAGGGCACATATCTTTAAATCAGATATCTGTGGATCTGTAGCTTTTGGCTATACTTTCCACTTTCCCTATACTAAGAAAGAGCAAGAAAACCATGATTGTAATTGGGTTTCTTGGATAAATCCTTGCGATGTTCAAGTGTTTATTAATAGAGCAGGAGTGCCCTGGGCATATCATCAGATTTCTAGATTTCTTTTGTTAGGACAAGTTTCTTTTACTAGTGTAGATGTTTTCCATATTTGTTTAACAATGAGAACTGCAAACTAGTATTATGGATTTCTTCAAAATAGATTCTTAGCATTGTATTATGTAAAATTCATTACTTCAGTATCTGTCGATATGTATTCAGCTCCATGTACTTGTAGCTTTGTAGCCCACAAACTTGTCCATCAGAATAATTGTGTCATTTCCCTGCAATACTGTCATCTACAAGACATTATAACACTTTTGCAAATCAGAGGTTTGAAAGCAGTTTATTCCAAATTAACCTTAATTGGTAAGTTCCTTGCTTTGAAAACTTTTTATTTTTCAATAAATAACAATATTTTTAAAATTCATTTTTATCTTTCCGTATAGATGATCTGGGAGCAGGGATCGGTGGTGATTGTCAACCTCACCCACATGTCGGAGACGGACATCAACCGATGCCGCTACTGGCCTGACGAGGGAAGCGCCCTCTACCACTTCTACGAAGTGCATCTGGTCTCTGAGCATGTCTGGTGCGAGGACTATCTGGTCCGGAGCTTCTATCTCAAGAATCTAGAGGTAAAATATTCCGCAGGCATCTATTTTGGCATTTAAATTTGCTGTGGATTGAAAGCAAGGCTTGCCAACTTTGTTTGGAATATACTATACGTGGACACTGTACGTGTGGCAAAAGATCCCTGTGGCAGTCCCCTGATTGTTCCATTTGGTCGACCAAAGCCAGTAAAGACTTAAACTCGGTTCCATAAAGACCTGAGTCTAATCTTATTTTGTCAATACCTGGCTGTGTCTTGTTAGAAGCAGCTACAGCTGAGGGCCTATGGAGAGCAGTCTCCGTAGTCTTACTGTTCAGACCCTCTGTTATGCTGTCATGCATTACGACTGACAAAGTTTTGTAAGTGCGAGGTAAAGGGCTCTAGAGACTAGTTGTTTTTTTTCTGTTTCCTTTATTATCAGGTCAATTACACTTCTAACTTTTTCTCAAACCCTATGTGCAGCAAAATACATGCATTTATCCTGTGGTGAGGTCTCGGGTAACGTACTTCAAAATGGGGTCTAGATGTGTAGACTGAACTTTTAATCATTCCTTGTTCATATTAGAGTGAAATGCACTGTGAGACTCACACCTGCTCTCCAAATTTGTCCTTTTAGGGTAGAAAGTACAAGACATGGTTCACCCCTCTTGTGTTCATGAATTAACCCCCTACCTATGGGAACTGGGTGGTCCCTGTATTGTACCTGGATGGGAGTGCGGGTGTCTAGGAGCAGATGGGCTTCATGGAGGGGCTTTGATTCTAAATCTCACCATGCAGCATTGCAACTGTCATGTATGTGTCATGGCTGTAGGTGATTAAGATAGAAAAACAATATTAGTGGTTTACCGGTACTCTCTATACATGTATGCTTGGATGACAAAAAATATCCATTTAATTTGTCCAGAAGTGAAAACTGGGGAGCGTTTCATGAAAGGAAGTATCCGACAACTGTTATAAGCTACTAAAATCCTTGCATCTGATTGGCTGAGAGTAACGCCCCCACAACCCCCCAGGTACATACACTGTAGGTTTTTCCCCGTAGAAGATGTATTTAAATCTATATTTAACATTGAACAAAGATTTATGAACCTAAATTTCACTCTTGAAAGTTCATTCATTCAGGATGATTATTTGCAGTCTTAGTGGAACAGAACAAACAGATGTTCAAGGATTTGCTGAATTCTGACTAAATGGGATGTAGTTTTAAATGATATTAGCATTCCTTAGTGGTTTATATGTTGGGCAACACAAAAATAGATAAGGGAGAGATCATGAACTCAGTGCACATGTACCAAACACCTGTAGAACTCTTCTATCCTCCAAATCATGTAAAGCAATGTGACAAGCCCAAACTAACAGGTGAACGAGTACATGGGACTGTGGATCCCAAACCACATGCACTAACAGGTGACTGAATATATGGGACTGTGGATTACAAACCACATGCCTTGTTGGGTATCGAGATAAGACTCATACCGCTACCGCAAAGTGAGTCAATCGAAAAGGATTGTATTAAAGGTGAATGATTCAAGTTGGTAGTCATCCGCGGAAACATGTCTGACCGATCGCGACCCACGCCAATGTTGCGTTTAGGTCCGTGAAACTTTGGCACGTAATGACAGAGACCTGTAGATAATCTTGTTTAGGCTAAGGGTGATGATTAATTACTGAGGTTTTATCTCTTCGTTCCCTCCTGCATTTTTTTAGTCCGGCGCTTTGCCGAGATGCCAGGAAAGGTCATTTGGGGACAAATCCCTCGCTTGACTGAAAGGAAATAGGGGGTATTCCAATGACAGGGTGACTGAATAATCTTTTGTTGAAAAATTGCCAATATACTCCTCATTTTTTCAGTTTCTTAGTTAATGGAATCAGAAGCTATAATGAAAAGAAATTTGCTGCTGATTCATATGTTTGAATATAGAAAAGCAATATACAGGTTTAGTATGCCATGCCATCAGAATAATTTTTCAGTGATTCCTAGCAGTGTTTGGGTTTTTTCTAGAGTATTCAGTACGAATTGGACTGGAATCAATCAACACCTGATATTTTTAACCTCATCTTTATATTTGATTCAGGAACCAGAAATTAATATTTTGAGGAAAATTATGGTAATCTTTATGAACTAGATGTACATGTGCATATACATGTACCTTTGTTTGTGTATACATGTATGTATGCTCTTGAGAAAAACGCTCTAAAAAGTTTAGTTTTTCGTTATGTGACTCATTTCCCAGGCTTCCTGGTATAGGGGAAAAACCTGACAGCAAAATACTTGCTTGGGATGGGGTTCCCTTCCGCAATTTATCAATTTCTGTCACCCTAATTCAGCAATAACAGGAGAAATTTCCACAAATTCATAGTATCATTGTTTCAAAGTTCGATTTGATTTGATTTGATTTGATTTGATTTGATTTGATTTGATTTATTTATTTATCTTCATGATCCTTTTTTTCTTTAAACTGGTGATGGCAGCTTGTTTCTTTTCCTGTTTAAGCATACAACTTTTATTTGATCAGGTGTATTTTAGTAGGTCTTGTTAGGCTATGAAATGTATCATTGGTGTTTTATTTACTAAAATTAACTTTATTTCTTTTCTCTCGGTCTCTCTCTCTCTCTCTCTCTCTCTTTATTTTGTAATCTTTATGTCTCTCTCATGTTTATCTCTCTCTCTGTTTCTGATCTTTCTGTTTCATATTCTCACTTGTACCTTTCTCTCTTTCCTCTCTCTCCCTCTCTCTCTCTTTCTCTCTCTCTCCCTCTCTCTCTCACACACACACACACACTCGCTCTCTCCTCTTTTACTCTCTCCTCTTTTCCTCTCTCTTTCT
This sequence comes from Heliocidaris erythrogramma, assembly GCA_025617745.1. Taxonomy (NCBI): domain Eukaryota; kingdom Metazoa; phylum Echinodermata; class Echinoidea; order Camarodonta; family Echinometridae; genus Heliocidaris; species Heliocidaris erythrogramma. The sequence continues at coordinate 9,311,645 of CM046870.1, forward strand.
CTTCTCTCTCTTGCTCGCTCTCTCTCCTACACTATATCTCAATATTATATTCTCACCTGCATCTTACCTTCTCTCTCTCTCTCTCTTTGTCTTCTGTCTTCTCACCTGTAGACCCAGGAGACGCGTACCGTGACCCAGTTCCACTTCCTGACCTGGCCCGAGACTGGGGTCCCTCCATCACCAAAGTCATTACTGGAGTTCAGAAGGTCAGTACAAAGTCATCATCCATCACTCATTCCATCACTCATCCCTTCCACAACTATATATCTATCATACATGTATATATAACTAGCAGTAACTGCTCATCAGAACAATTGGCATCTCTACTCACAGGTAAACTTACTGCAGTCGTCAGAATTCGCTCATCGGTGACCCGACATTTTCTTCAGCAACAACATCTAAGATGTATGGTTTGGGTTAGGTTAGCTTTAAGGTTAAGGTTAGGGCTAGGATCATGTGTCGTTGAACCATTGGGTCAGTCCAGTTTAGAAGCAACCCTCTCTGTTTCAAGCTGTTGAAGAACTTCTGGTAATATCCATCAGGCTTCTTTTCATGGTAGTTTTTTATGCCTCCGCCCACCAAAGGTGGGTGCCAGAGGCATTATGTTTTCGGGTTGTCCGTCCGTCCGTCCGTCCCACTACTTGTTACCGCGATATCTGAAGAATTATTTGAGGTAGGAACCTCAAACTTGGTACTAGTATGTATCCCCATACGAAGATGAACTGATTAGATTTTGGGGTAAGTAGGTCAAAGGTCAGAGGTCACAGAGGTCAATTTACATGAAATTACATGAAATTACTGGTTTTTAGCCTCGTTATCAAATATTTCTAGAACAGTTTGAGCCATCAACTGAATTTAGGCGGAGGCATATAGGAGACGCAGTCGTATTCATCTTATTCTCTCATGTTTTGTTCACTTCAAAAAAAAATCTTGCCTTGGAAGACCATAGTGTACTATCCTGGATAACTTAACTCATATTTCCCGTTGAATTAGCACTTAGTACCCTCTGCTAATTGCCATCATTTTTGGGATCATTCACGTATGGAGTATAAATTGTCCATAGAGGAAAGCAGAGCTGACAGATACAGCCTGGAATAGGACAACCCACGCTTTCATGTTTCCTCATTTTCTTTCTGAATTAAAAAAGGGATGGCAATCTTATAAAATCCTATAAATAAACATATTCAAGTGAAAAGGGGAATAATTGCTCATATGCTTGAGTGGGGTTCATTCATGAAGTTTTACAAACCCAAATTGGTGATGAGTTCTGCATAAGTGTACCTGATGGATTAAGCATGTAAAAATAGAGACCGTTTTGTTGATTGTAGAGAGTTTGGTGTGACGGATTAACGGCTGTTACTATGGGAATGTCCTCCGTTATATTTAGCAGTGTTCTTTAAGGAGAGAGAGAGAGGGACAGGAGGAGAGTGACAGAGGAAAAGAGAAGAGAAATATTAAAGGATAAAGAAATTTTTAGTTTCATCTTCAAGTAGATCTAACATTGTATGAGAGAGTGACAAGTGGGACGTTAAAATGATAATGTTATTAGGTAAAGTAAACTTAGATAGTTAGATAGTTTGATCAACTTTCCTTTTTCTTTGATTACAAAGTTCAGCCAAAGGAATTAGGATTGGAGTTAGAGAAATGGAAATTGGCTTTTGACTTCATTCTTCTTGAAATGTTCTTGGTTTATGACAAGATGGTAGAGAAACTTTGAAGTATGAACAAGAGTAATTCCATTGTGGATCCAATGTGTAGTCCCATGAATAGGAATTAGCGCTGTATGAGTAATACATATACTCTCTTGTCACATACGTGTCCTGGGGTCAGCTGGAATTACCTCTCAACGTCCTTACATTAATCCTCCCATCTTCAGGGATTCCATGCTTTGGCCTGTCGGGAATGGTCCCATGACGAGGGCGCTACAATGTCCCCTCGTCATGCCATGCATGAGTTATCTTCATTGTCACCGTTCTTCCTTGCCTGAGGGGTGACATTGAAAGGATGGAGAGGGAGGGGAGAGGAGGGGTAGGAAAATGTCCTCCCTATGATTAAATTATCCCCTGATTACATACAATGTACATACATGTAGGGATGGTGATGGGAATGAATTTGCACTCCTTTCTCACAAAAAACAGATGATAGATTGTCAAAGATAGTAATCCTTAGATTTTAAACTTTATTTTTATGTTGGTGTTTTTTTTTTTTTTTTTTTTTTTTTGTGGGGGGGAGGGTCATTGTTTGTTTGTTTTGTGTTACTGAACTCTCTGTCTCTTTCTGGCAGTATTTTATTAAGACTTTTCTTTAGCTCAAGCTCATACAGATATAAAATCCACTGGGCTGATAGTATCCTTGATTTAGCTGCATATAATTGTCTGGTCTGTCCGTCCCATCTATCCATCCGTCCATCTAATACCCACATATTCCTTTATTCATTTAACTACATATCACCCTACATGCAGTACATATACAGTTTCTGTCTTCTAACTCCTGCATCAGTCTGTATTCACATTTATCTAATTAGTTTATTAATCTGTTTTGGTATTTAACATAACATAACACATATATCTAACCATCAATCTATCTATCCATCTATCCATCTATTTATCTTCCTTTATATCCAGACTGTCATCCAGAAGTAATCCATTTCTACATTACTTTTATTTCCTCCTACTTCTTCATTTGATACCTTCCATTAGGCTCCGCCCAAGCAGAACCCATAAGACGCTTCCCACCAGCACCCTATCCCCCTATCCATAGATACATGGGGCTTCCCTCGCACCCCCTATCTGATCTCGAATGGGAGACATGCCCGTAACCCTCTCTTCCTGAGCGCAGAAAAGAGCCTACTCACCTGGCTTTGGGTAACATAGATCAAAAGATATGGACTTCTAACCTTATCGCACTCATCGGAGACCCTTTTCTATCATGTTCCCCCGTGGGACCATCCCCACACTCTGCCTTTCATTCCTTAGTATACCCTTTTTGGTATCTAACCTGTTTGTGCATTATAATGTGACGCCAGTGCTTGAAAAGGGGTTGTGCACAACAGACTTTTCTTTCAAGCATGGTGTGGTGTGGCAGTGTGAATGTTCTAGACTTATTTTGGGCCTAAACCTGCCATTTTGAAACATCCTAAAGGTTAGCTAGAGGGTAATGTAGCTTTCTGCTTGGACTAAGTGTCATTATACTGATCGAACATTCAAGAAGAATCTCTTTCCCAAAGTGCTGACTTACCAGTTTTGTAGGGTTACACATCATATTATACAAAGTAACACACTGCGCGTGGAAAATGTAGTAATGCATGGATTCGTTACAATATGAAATTTATGAAGGTTTTCCTGAAGTTAATTGGCAAATCATATTTGTTTGTCAGATAAAGCCACTTCTGCTGGCCTCTCTTGTTTATGAGCTATACAGATGATGACAACTCAAAATTGAGAAAAGAATATGTTTGAAAATATCTCTATGGGTTAGAGAGAACATCGCATTTATTTTCTCCATTTTATCAAGCTCTCTCTCGCTCTCTCTCTCTCTCTCTCTCTTGCTCTCTCTCACACACACACACACACACACCCACTCTCTCTCATACTCTCTCTCTCAACACACGCACACACACCCACTCTCTCTCCCTCATTCTCTCTCTCTCTCTCTCTCTCTCTCTCTCTCTCTCTCTCACACACACACACCCACTCTCTCTCATTCTCTCTCTCTCTCTCTCATTTCCCATCAAAATTAATAAAGTCTGGAAACTAAGTATCAATTTGATTTCACTGGGAATTTGACTATTATGAAACAGCATTTTTGTTTTGAGAGACTGAAAATTGAACCACATTTAAAAATCAATATCATGTTTGCATATATTTCTCCACTTCACCTTTTTTTGTATTAAATGTGTGAATTTCTATGAATATTTTGAGATTGAAGTGATAGATTGATTTCTTTTACTTATCCACAAGATGCATATAAAACACTGATATCACATCAAAACATGCACTCCTATAAAACAGCCCTCAAACCATCTGGAGCTTAAAATATTGTTTTGGAAATGATAACATATGGCATTCCATTCTCAGCAAATTGGCTCAAATTACAAACAGATTCATGTTTTAAGGTGTGTTTATGTTTCAATTTGTGTGCTGATTCCTTTGCTAAAAAGGAATATTGCGAAGTAACTTTTATTTTTTTTGCTTAAATCTTTAAATAGCAAGGGTATGGCAGCCCTATAAAGCCAAACAGGAATACTTGATTGTTATCAGATGTGTAGCAAAAATAAAGCTATTACATCTTAAGGGATTGGAATTGTAATTATGATTAGTAGAATTGTGGTTAACTGCAGAAGCTTTCAACAAGCCGTAGGATTTTTGATAATTTGTTTTGCATGCTCGTTTCTGAATGATTTGCACGTGTGGGTGTTAAAGAGGAAATGTTTAAATTGTAGATTAAATGATTGATTACTTTTTCATATTTTCAGATTAGAAGTGTTAGGGGTTGGAGTATATTTTATTGATGTCTCTGTTTTGTAAACCAGCAAACTCATTGTTAGCTTAAAAGAGCAAAGGGCAAATAAGTTCCCAACGACATACAGATAGAACAAAATGTGCCGGTAATAATAATAATATAATGCCAAAAAAGAGAGGGATGATGAAGTTAAGTCTAGTCAAAGGGGATAAGATATCCAATTTAAAAACCGTATATTCCAAATTCATTATTTACAAATCATAAACATGTACAAGTTAGTTTTTTTTAATAGCAAACAGAAAATTGAGAGAATATGTGAATTCATGGATGAAAGCCAATACAAAATTGTGCTCTCTACAAAATAAAACTAAAAAACAAGATCGGAGAATAGCGTTGAACAGAGGTATACTAAAGCTTTTCATCTTGTACTCATGGGAGTAAACCACAAGAATAAACAGAAAGATATTAATAGTTCTCCGTTAAAATGTTACATAGTCAATCCAGTGATACAGAGAACATTACTTTTGATTAATTGGAAAAAAAAAACAGTTGTAATAACTCTAGTGTGACCACTTTACAAAAGTACTGCAAATACACATATTTGTCTTACTGAAGTATTTAATAGCACAGCACATGACTTGTATTCAGATATAGCTATTTTTCATAGATTGATATATGAAAATGGAAATTGAAAGAGAAAAAAACCCTGGAGAATGATTGTAAACAGGTCATTCAGAGGAAAACTATCTTCAAAATCAGTTGATATTTTTAGAGCGCATGGAGTTGGACTTTGTCAGTATATTTCATACATTTCCTGTTGTTCATTTCTGGAATATCTGTCTAAAAATATGTGTTTGACTGAAATTGAAATGAATTTATTTCATTTGGAAAGTAAGCTGCAATGTTGATAGCAGAGTGAATGGATGGGGGGTGATGGAGGGTGGCAAGATTTAAATAAGTGGGAAAGAATAGTGTTTGAATTCTTTTCAGCATTCTCGTGAATCTGATTATATACACCTTTGAGGAAATATGGGCATCAACATTCTGTAAACTTGTCAAACTACTAAAGAAAACAAAGTTTTTATACGTTTGAATAATGATTGCTGCGATGCCTAAAATAACTTCCTTTGTTTTGATTTTTAAGATATAGTGAAAGAGAAATTGCTAAGCCCTCCGTAGCCAAATTTGCTACTGCTTCCTTTGCCTGTTTGCTAGAAAAGTGTGAACATTCTCTTTCAATTGTAGGAGTCAATATTCATTCATGACTTACCATGTACGTCTTGCCAACTGAACACCCTCCTACGCACCATCTTATCATAACTAATGTACTTTGCTCAGTGACCTTAAACGCTTTGGTCAGCTTATTTTAAGACTTACAGAACCATCTGTAGAGAGAGAGAAAGAGAGAGAGGGAGGGAAAGAGACGAAAGAAATGGGGCAAAATATCTGATTTCACTATTCAGCCCCCACTCGCTTGTAGGTCTGCCGCGTAAACTATTTGTATGCCTTGCATTTGACGGTCTATTCCATGCTCCATCGCCCAAACCCGATATCTTTTACACCAAACCTTTCCTTCTCCGTCATCCAATCCGTTTTACTCGCTCCCGAAATAGGTTCCGGCAAACCCCTTTTTCTCGTTCCCTCATTTTCGTGATGGTTTTGCTAACTTATAATATCAATTTTTATTTGCTCCAAGAAGGGAAAAATATGGTTTCCATAGCAACTTGTGCCCCGCATGTGTGTATCTATCCCATTTCTTTTCTCGGTTATCACTTGAGGGAATAGACGTACCCCTAGGGATCCGAGCCATCTTTCCAAGGGGGAGCCACTCCCTGTGCGAACAGATTGAATATCAGAGGAATTTTTTTTCGCACCCTCTCTCTTCGTTCTGGTCAGATTTAAAGGTTTCAAAGTGTTTGTAAGCTCTGGTAATGGGACGGTATTTTACAGGAACTACATGTAGCTAAGGGTAATTTTGTACTGCTTATCATGCACGAAGTGAATCGTTTGGACCAGCAAAATGCATTGAGACAAACTTATGACAACTTTCTGTTAACAACAAACACCAACACCCATATGCACATATGGGACTACAACTTCTAATGATTGGCTCGATTAGCCTCATTTCTTCATTTACTTTGGTTATCTCCACACCATTATACATTTTCTAGCAAATTCTTTGCTTGAAATCATTTATATCTAAGTTTTCAACATTCAGTGTAGATAATTTCATTAGATTCTGTGAGAAGTTTTCTGTAAGTAAGAACTTCAGGCTGCCTTTAAGCCAGGGAACAACTAGGACAAATATTTCATCTGTGTCTAATATGACACCTCGGTTGGCTAATTTTTGTGTGTCAACCGTCTAAATTGAGCGAGAAAAGCCAAGGCCAGGCCCCTGAAAAATATCCTAACCTTCTTATAATATCCCGCCAGGTTTTCGGTATGGGTTCATCACTTAATATTTTCTCTCTTTAACCCGCTCGAGCTCAATGTCCTACACAAGTCCTAGCAAGGGATAATCTAGCTTACAATTAAGTACAGGGTTTGTGTTTTTGTATTTTTGCTTCAGCTGACCTAAAGTGTGTGACTAGAATCTTATCATGCCTTGATTAACTTCACAATGATAAGATGTAAAAACTTTAATTCCTGTTTGTTTTGTGTTCTTTGTAATGAATTAACAAACATGTCCATGTTTTTATTATCTGTGTTACTTTTTTGATAAATGAACTCAATGCATGCATTTTGGTGTTCATCCGTAATTTGAAAAAAACTTAACAAGAAAGGTGTATAATCACATTAACCATGTAAAGTGTGTTTTGAATTAATAATGGAATAATCTTGTTTAACCTAATGATATAACATGTGCCTGCCTAATGTGGACCCCGCCAGTGGACTAACTCCTACTACCCATAATCCACCTTTCCCGCCGGCCCGATCATTTTTGTGTTTATGCAACTTTTGTTTTCCACTAATCAAAAGTAGTTGCATAGTCACAAAAGTGATTGGGAAGGTCGGGCACTAACATCTATGCAACATCGTGTGTGTGTCTCCAGACCAACTAACCATCCAACCAACCAACCAACCAGGCATCACCGTTGCCATGGTAACGGGATGCGATCACCTTGCCTGGATGCTGCACTAATCTTCCCATCCAGTCATGCAGCGGATGAAAGAGGCCAGCATATAACATTGAGTCCATACTAACGGATGCCCATAACATCTACCTGTGCTACTCCATGAAGCATTATTTTGCAATCATCCGTATTTATCCTCCCGTGGAAACGGACACTAACAATTCATCATCTCTATAATCCATTCATGGGATCGAAGGTTAACACTTTGAAACTTTTTGTACCACTCTAATGACTCTCTCAATCCTGTGTCAATCCTGGAGAAGCTAGGAGCATGCATGTATGCCAAGGGTGCTCCAATGTATACTCTGGTGACAATTGCTTAACCCCTTCCATGCCATGGGCAGCAAATCCCGCCCAAACATTTCAGTGTTGAACATTTTTTTTAGGCTCAGAATGGCTGGAAAATTCTTCCTCGTACAGAAATCTGTGCCTTCAATATGATGTTTATTCCTACGCAATGTATCTTTGCCCCGTTTGCTTGAGAAAAAAACTCACTGAAAGTTAATATTTAACTCTTGAAAGTTCATTTTTGATAATTGCTCAAAAATCTGGTGGCATGGAAGGGGTTAATTAAGGCTCTATTTCGTCAAAGATGTAGAGTTGGTGGTAGGGTTGCAATTGGTCTTACGTTGGGTTTTAGGTTTAGGGTTAGGTGTGGCATTTGGTCCTAGATGGAAATTAGGAATTTGGTTAGAGTAGGATATGGACCATGGGGCAATTGTCTCTGGAGCATGTGTCGAACAGTCCTGCCAAGATCACCCTATGTGGCTTATGCCATGGTGCTCCTGCATTTCTCCATCACCTTGCATCTTTCAAAGAGTCAAAGATCCTAAAGTTGAATTGAAGTCACAGTCAAAGTGGAGGAGGGGAAGCCTTGAGACTTGAAAGCCAATCGTCAGCGGAAGAACATATCATTGTCAGTGATGCTTGATGAAACCGATCAAATGCGATAAGGCACTGCGAATGACTTCCCAAGGACCCCACTGAACCATTGCTCCAAGCGATAAGAAAAACATCTTGGTCATCATCATCACCATCTTCAAACATCATCTTCAAACACGGTCACCGGGAAAACAGAGAAGGCACATCACTTCACAAATCAACCAAGCCCCCGATGAATCACAGACAACGCATCCACCACAGCTGAAGTTTTCCATTATCAGGCTTCTCCCATTACATCCATTTTCAAATGCACACCCCTATAAACTCAGAACTTCCAAGCGGGAGGACACCATCTCATGTTTTGGCTGTCATCCAGAGAACTTCATGATGCACTGTCGCCATGGAGACACATCAACAATGGCAAAAGTGATGGCATTAGCTGCACTCATCACTCATCCTTCATTTCATTCAAAGAAATGAGAGAGTTATTCTGGAATTTATGTCTTTATGTTGAGTGATGACTTAATCGCCATGTGGGATGGAGTGAGGGTCATGATTTTACTTTGTGTAACAGAAAATCATAGAAGGTCATGTGCACAAAAATTTAATGAACATTTTTGTCCTCAATGCTATTTTGTTTTTGTCTTTGCAGGTTTTACGTACATGTAGCAGCTTACCTTGATTTTTCAATCTTATCTTTGTATTTTGTTTTTGTTAACGCGTTATTATCAAGTACAAAGGGAAACAGTTTTTTTCGAAGTTCACAATTTATACAGGAATTAAAATCCAGTCCACAAATGGCTGAATCTTAGAAATTAATATTGAGAACTTCTGCCAAAGAAAAATCCATTTATTGACCCTGATTGATCAGACCATTTATATGGCATTTAGAAGAATGGTATGGCTTTGAAAACTAATTATTGGAGTCATCTCCATTTCTAGTCTGTTTTATAATTATGCTAGATATTTGATTTCTTGTAGAGAGGCATCCTTTAACAATTTCTTTTTGTTGTTGGTTTTTGTGGTTATTTTGTATCATCGTGTAACTAAAACAAACATCAATTTTCACCCCTCTGAAGGTCAGTTACTGACACCATGATTTAGTCTCTTCTACCTTGATCTGTTTTTTGCTGCAAATAATAAAGGATGACTACATTATTAGACAGAAAGTAAATCTTGTGGAAATAGTCACTTTAAAACGAGGGCACCGCAAACGATGATGATACATTCATTGTACATAAACCTGTAATACGTTTGGTATGGCATCCTAAAAACACAGACACAGTATCCTCAAAACACACTCAAGGAATCTTGGTATCCATCAAAACACATTCAATTGTGAACATTCCAGGAAGTAATGCCTGCGGAAAGAATCACCTTAAAAATGAGGGCAACGGCAAAAGATGGTGAGATACATATTCCTTTAGTATGGTATCCTTAAAACAAAAGGGAAGTAAGCAAACATTATTCTGACATTCTCTCAGTGGGAGATTACTCTAAACCTTGGTGGTCTAGACATATCGGGAAGGTTCGTGTTCTCTTTCTTAAACCACTATTTAGTCATCAGCTACTATTTGCTTTCTTCATTATAGTTAATGAAAAATTGACAGATAAGGACACTAACTAACACTTTCTTGCTGTACATGTTGGCAGTTTTAACCACTCAAATTTATTTTTAAAAATTAAGCTCGTCCTTTCTGTATTAAGTTCAAAATAAGTTAATGAGTCATGAAGTTAGATATAGCATATTGTGAAACCAGAAAATTATGCATTCATGAAAGTTTTTATCAAGTTTTTATCAAGTTTTTTTCAGTGATCCCGTTTCGCAAAAAGTTTCATTTCCGAAAACTAACAAATCATAACACTGCAACTGCAATTGGCATACGCTCCTTGCTACAAAGCGTCTGTTGCCTAGCAATTACCATAAAAACAAACTTCCCATATCTGAATGAGTTTTGAAATATTCATGATTCAGTTCTAAAATAAAAAAATGAGGGTTATAGAACAGAGAGCAAATCTCCTTGCAGATGCAAAGATTAGATGAGATATCTTTTGAGATATTCACTTGGGAGAATTTGTTTGAATACATGAGTGAAATATCCTGCTACCTGATTGCCAGTTTGTAAGGAAATCTAATTAATTGTCCTAGTATTAACCAAAGTTCTTGCATGTCCCAAAAAGAAGGTCCAAAGCAATTATAGATGTTTCCAGAACATCAGGCAATTAAGCAAAAAATATGCTGATATATGTTATATGAAGAAAATTAGGACATTATATGTTGGGAAATTATATATTTTTACAAGAATGTGGTAAGTTTTCAGGAAGCTGGATCTACTGTATACATATGAGTCTTCTTTAACATGTGCTATTAATGATATGCATCAGTATGGTTAATAAAGCTGTGTAAAATTTATGTAATTCATGTATAAAGTAATTAGAGGAAAAATGTTATGTACTCTAGTTTTATGTGATTTTGTATTAAGAATCAGTTTACTATTTTACAAATGCTTATATCAAGATTAAGAAGGATATAAACGGTGAAATTTTCTGTTATTATGAATCTAAAGGTTAATATATTTTCAGGTGTGCAAAATATGTTCATACACATAAACAAATGTAATAATAATTCATGATTGATGTTGAAAACTTTGTCAAAGATCTACGTGAACGCGACTCACTGATCCCTTATCTTCACCTTGTTCCGAACAGTGATCTTGTAACCTTGGTTATATTAATTTGATCATAAGTGAGGAATGTGGTTAAAAGAGGAAGAATTTGGCGAGATAACCCACAACAAGTATAGTCCTGTGGGAACAGAGCTAGCATTGGGAGTAGATTAGAGCTTGAGGATGGATTAAAAAACAGATTAAGACACAAAACGATGATGGGGGCCATGTCTGGAAATTTTTCCTTTCCTGAGGGCTGTCGAGATTCCCAGGGCAATAAATCTCTTTTTTATTGAAGTATTACAATGTCTGTGTATTTCTATCATGACACCTTTAGATAGGTGAACAAAGTTTGGAAACCCTGTCCAAGTCTTGGTTTAAATCTCACAGTTCAGTCTCACAGTTAGGGGCAAGAACCTTGTTTTCTCTTAATAAGATTGATGCTATACATTAATTTAAAAAAAAACACTGCATATAAGGCATTACCCTTCTTATTGCTAATGAATAGAAACGTGTTTGGATCACATGTATATGTATGTTAAGAGGCTAACAATGGAATAGACGATGCTCTTATACACTTGTATTTGGCAGTCTTGTTCTTCATATTGATTAAACTGATGAAATACTACATCGCTAAATACGTAATTTCATCGTTCTCTACTTTGACCATTGTGCATTACATAAATGGGAAATGCAATGCTATTTTTCTTTAACATGATAATATGCTCTAGCTTTCATAAATTTCTTCCAACCTCCCCCGCCCCCTTCTCGGCATCTCATAATTTGATTAAGCGGGACATTATCTACTACCCCTTTTAGATTCCATTATCCCAATTTAGGAATCCTTCCAGTCCCCCGGTGACAAATTATTAAAGTTTTCAACAATGCAACCACTGTTCAGTTAAGAGACGGAAATCCAAAAACGAGATCAAAAGTGATCGTTGTGATAAAATCATTTCATAACTGAGTTATCACACCTTTGATACAGATGGGGGTGAGGATATTGGATAATTTTGATGGTGATAATCGTTAGGATCATGCAGTGGTCGTGTGGGGGAGTCGGATGTGAGGCTGATTCCGTGTTGTGAGTTTCACCACCGGGAGAATGCCTTTGTTGTTTGGAAAACTATTTACGTTCATGTTTCATTTATACCTCAAGTGGAAAATGATCGCCTCGTGAATGGGGTGTTACATTCCTTATGGAGATTTGTTGTCAATCGAACAAGGATTGTAAATTGTAAACTTTCTCTTCTGTTCTTTTTTTCTTCACATATTGTACCTTGGGGTTTTTTAAGAGTGATTCAGTTATTCTCTTTTTCTAAATCTCTCACAAATATCATCCTTTTGTATGTCTTCTCTCTCTCTCTCTCCTCCACTCACTGTATATCCCTTTCCTTCTCTCTCTCCCTCAAAGAATTTGCATTTAGCATTCATTGTATTATCTCTTTCTTCTTCTTCTTGATTTAAAAAAAAAAATCATTTTTCATGAAATCATCCTTCTCAATTCTTGAACTCAATCACGACGAAACATAACTTTTTCTTATATATCCCCTAAATGTTTGGTGTGCAGTATAAAAAATTGGGCAGTTATAACCACGGCAAGCGTCTTTGGACAGTGTTCAAGGTATCGCATGTCCTGAGCAGACGCCTTCAGTGGTGAAGCCAATTTCCACATGGAACATCCAAACTTCCTCTCTTGCACATAAGCTGGTTGCCTGGTTCCTGAAAATGTTGTAATTGGTGCTGAGTTATCACCCATGCTAGCTGTCCATGAATATTAATTTAAGGTAGAATCTGGGGATATGCATGGTCATTGGGTCAAAAGTTCAAAGGGGTTTTTAATTTTTTTTTTTTAAAAGCCAGAATTGAAGAATGTTAAAGGTTAACGATGAATTGCCTTTAATACTATTCCAATGAGTCTATAAAACCAGTTTGATGATTATCACTGGATGCACGGCTCAAAAGATTTGAATTTCCATCTAATAGTTATCCGTCCATCTTTCGTGGTCAAAATTTTGTTTTCTGTTTAATATCTAATGATATCTCATGTTATCACTCTCTCTCTCTCTCTCTCTCTCTCCTCCTCCCTCCTTCCTCCTTCCCTCTCTCCTCCCTCCTTCCCTCTCTCCTCCCTCCTTCCCTCTCTCCTCCCTCCTTCCCTCTCTCCTCCCTCCTTCCCTCTCTCCTCCCTCCTTCCCTCTGTCCTCCCTCCTTCCCTCTTTCGATCCTTCCTTCCTATCCCTCAATATGCATGTGTATTTCTTTCAACCCTGTCTTATTTCTCCTGCTCTTTCTCTTTCATGCGTATTTTCTCTCTCTCTTCTTTATTTTTTTTTTCTCTCTCTCTCCATCACTCTCATTGATTTTTAACTTCTATCTTAAATTTACATGTTTCCTTCTTGCATGTAAGATGTACTTGTTTCCTTCTTGCATGCAGTGAATACTTTAATTCCTATGGAAATTGCAATGGACACCTACCTTTTGCTTTGACGCAACCCAGTATATGAAATTAATACATCAGCTTTGGAAAGCATTCATTTAATATTCTCTCTTGGAACTTCATCAATTAATAACATAATTTACTTCCAGGAACTTCATCAATTAATAACATAATTTACTTCCTTTCTTTATCGGTGTATTCCTGTGGTAACTTCTCACCCTCTCCTGTTAATACATTGTAACTTCCTCACTGCTGTTCTCGGTCTCTTTACTTCAATTTATTATACCGTGTAATTTTTATCAGTTAATGATACAATGTACTTTCTTTATTCATTTGTTTATTCCTTGCTATTCTACTCACTCTCCCCCTGTAACTTCCTCACAAAACATAATAATTTTCTTCCATTGTGTATTTGATGAACATCTTGTTCCTGTGGAAGAAGTTCTTGACACTTATCTATCACTTCTCCCTTCCCCAGAAGGGACATTGTCAACCAATTACCCTGATTTGATTCAAATGGACTTGCATGTGTCCCTATAAAATTATTCATCGAAATGGTTACCTTAGGTTTTGTGTTTAAACAAATGTTCTTATCCATTAAAATTTTGATAGATGTTATCCTCATTGTGAGGATAACATCATTTTGAAGCTTTTCTTTATCACAATATGAAATAAATGAGTACAATTCCTTCCTCTTCTTGGGGGGATTCCCCTTGCACCCATTGATGTATAGAGTTGTTCATTCTGTTGATCATGAAGGATGTCGTTTAATTGATTTTGATTCATTTAGTTTGTGTATTCTATTTTCCTATATGATTTTTAAATTTGTATTAAATTCTCTGTTCAATACATTACTGGCTGGCCTGATTACAACCAATGTATGGTGTCTTTTGACTAATTCCAAATGTGTAATTCAAGAGATTTCTTTCTTTCAGGGACAAAGGAATGAATTCAGAAACGATATTAACTTTTTGACTCTTTCTCTCTCTTTCTCCTAATTATCTACAGAAAAGTGAACAAGTCATTCCGTGGTCGAGCATGTCCTATCGTGGTTCACTGCAGGTGAGTGTCTCCTTTAACTTGTTGACTACTGTATTCTCTCATCCCATAGGCTTAATACAGGGATGACCCGATTCCCGTAGGCAATGGGTTAATAAGTTACTTTTTAGGACATTGTTAAAAATATTAACTTATATGGGATAGGGTTCATTCCTTCTCGCAAAATGGCAAACACGTTCTTGTAAGGACTGCTGGCAGAAGAAATGGAGAGTTACCAACTAAGACATGGATTGATTAATGTACATCAAGCAGTGGACGGGAATGTCTTTAAGCAGCTAACTAGAACAACTGAAGACACAACATCACGGAAACCAATATCTCAGGTTCAATCACATTGTCACCCCAATGTCCCATCACATTGTCACCCCAATGTCCCCTATTAAATCTATGGAAAATACAGTAGATGTATAGAGTTAGGAAATTTAATGAATGGAAATTCTTGTAGATAAATCCAGAGGACAACTCGTAAAGAAAGTCCCCAAAATACACAATTTAGTTGTAAATTATCATTACAAAATTTACTGCGAGCTTAGATAATTCAGATCAAAACCTAGTGACCGAGGCAGGCAAAGAGATTGTGAGTTGAGAGAACAAGCTAATTGTGTTAGCAGAGGAAAGTAGAGATATAACCGTCAGTTTGGAACCAGATTTGCAACTCTGTGTTAGTATATGAGTTAACGCCCTTCTGGCTCCAAACAGACGAAATATAGATATAGATGTATGACTGTAAATTATCTTAAGAGTAGATAAATGATTTGCTTAAGTAAAATAGATATAGGATTTAGAGAGGTTAGGAGGGGTAGCGACATACAGAAACATATAAGGAGAGATATAAATCTTTTTTTTTTCAAGCAAATATACTTTATTGTTCAAACTGAGCGAAAGCATATTTACAAACATGGAGTAACCTAGGATACTTTCTGCGGTTGCAGAGAAATACAAGGTGTTATGAATATAAGAATGGTAGAAAGAAACAAACTATATAATACAACAATACAACAAGCATACATCGTCAAAAAATAGAAAATTAAAGGACATAAAAAACAGGTAGGAAACATGCATGTAAAAGGAACATCCAGGCAATCTATTTGTGTGTAGTCGAAAACGTGTTACTACGAGAATTACACAACTAATTGCATGGTAAAGTACTAGTGGTGGATGATTTATGGTAGGTTCATGATTTTTATAAAACGTGATTCAGAAATTACATCATCTACTAAGTAGTAACTATCTGCAAATGAAACTAAATATATATGTGTATTTTGAGTTAAGAACGAAACTACTTGGTACAACCCAATATTGAAAGCAGATATGACAGAATTTTAAAAATGTATACTGTACACTGATGCGCAGAAATGAAGAGGACAGTCTCTGTCTGGGGTTGTAACCCGATTATATTCCATTCAGGACTAACTTGGCAAGTATTCTTATTAAATAATAATCAGATTAGGAAACTCTGGAGCACAGACATATTGAATATTAACCTAATTACTTCAAATGAAGATTTGAAAAATATGATAATCTCTGATTGGTACACTAATTGCGAGACAGACTTAGAGTAATCAGTAGGGAATTGATAACCAGACCTTTATTTGCTAAGCTTTACTCAGTGGATTTATATCTTCATTTGGTTTCAATTAAATAAGCTTATTTTGTTTTCAAGAATAGACTGGTCGAGGGGCCTGCTGAAGATAGTCTGACTTGAGGGAATACTTTGTGAAGTTCACAGTCGAATCTTACCATCTTTTAATCATCAATATAGCTATATTTCTTGGAAATATGGATTTTATTAATGCAAAAATTTTGTTTGATTTATACTGTCTTAACCCACAGTATCAAATTCTCTAAATATAGGTGACGTTTCTAATATTTTTGGACAAAGAAAAGCTTGTCTTTCTTCAGAATAATACAAATAATACCAAGTTCCTGTATAGTGCATATTACATAATTTATCAATGTCTCTATCTGCTTCCAACGAGCTCTGCAAATTCAAAATATGTCATTGCATTGTTGGATACGATGGAACAATGTTGGATCAAGATGAAAAATGAGGGAAGGCTTTATGATTGGACGCTTGTTTCACAAAACTTTGGTTGGGATAGTGAATTTGTTGGCACCCTAATGTTTAGATATAAACAGGTGTTATTTTTCTGTATCTGACATCAGTTGATTCTCAGTCATCAGATTTGTAGAAAAAGAGCAGATGAGACAATTGACCTCGAGTTTGAGGGAAAGCGGTTTGTTAACCCTTTCAAGACAATTGACCACATTTTGTGTTTTGGCTCAATAACTTTTGATTCAGAGCTCTGAAAAATATACCAGATGCATGAGTGGAAAGAGCAAAAATTTCTGCAAGTCCATATTGCGTTTGATGCCAGAAATTTTAAAAACAATAATAAGCTTTACAATCCTTAAATTGACAACACATTGAGAGGTTCAAAATCATTGTTTTTTATCAAAATTGGCAATTTTTTCAACTTGTCAACAAAATATGTAGCCCTGTGTATTGTTTTCAAAGACATTACACCTTATTAGAACCATGTAGCACTAAAAGAAAAAATATTAGTGTTGCCAATTTGAAGAACGAAATGTGATCAATTTAGCCCTAAATAATTCCTGTCCTGAAAGGGTTAAAAATGGGTGGTACAAATTTTAAGGTCATAGTGTACAGTGTACACACCTATTTACACCACGTCTTATTACCAAATTACCAACCATTGAGGCGGCAAAAATATGAGCAATATATGAAATAGGTCAACTGTTTTCTCGTATGGGTAAACAATTTTTCTTCATGCATTAGTTATTAGAATAAAGACCTGTGTAACAGAATGACAGATAAGAAGGGGCTCCTGTCAAAGAAAAGAAAAAAGGGGGAAACCCTCCACGGGCTCGGTGACCTGTACCGCCCTTACCAGTGGCGGAAAGCTAATTGACGAGATCCTGAGTAGATCGTGGAATTCACACCAACACCTCGTATTCATTTCATTTCCCCCAGCTTGTGTCCTACTTCTTATTTGCGAACAAGAGCTGGTATCATATCAACTGCTTATGGAAGTTACCTCATCTTTGAATACATGTATTGTGCTGTCTATAGTATCGGGTATCCTAACCGCAAACCCTCTGTATACCATTAGGCATTGTAGGAGAACATTTTCAAAATGATTTTTCAACTGTAGTGAATATTAACCCCTACCATGCCGTGGGCGGCATTTCCCACCCAAATATTGGAATGTTGAACATTTCATTTAGGTTCAGAACGGTTTGAAAATTCTTCCCCATACAGAAACCTGTGCCTTCAATATAATGTTTATTCCTACGCAATATATCTTTGCCCAGTTAGCTCAAGGAAAAAACTCATTGAGAGTTAATATTCAACTATTGAAAGTTCATTTTTGACAATTGCTCAAAAATCTTGTGGCATGGAAGGGGTTAAACACCAGAAAGTGAAGTTTTCATTCCTTTACTTTAGTAGAGACAAGTAGTCCTCCATGGATTACTTTTAACTCATAGCCCACTGGAACCGAGTGGTCTGTGTATTAAGTCTATGGGACTAAGAGAATTCGGTAGTCAAACGGGTTAAGAATTTATGGATCTGCGTAAGATGTGTTTCAGGAGAAAAAGTTTTAGCACTTTCACTAGCCAATAAGTTTAATACCTTTCCGTTCTTAATCTCTGAATGATTAGAGTTAAAGTATCTGGAATCCTCCGACTAGTCTCATTGTAGGTTAGAATTCAAAAGACATACATATTACCTTTAAAAATGTAACCGGAAGCAATGATTCACACCTAGGTGAACATAGCGGAAATTTTTCAATACCCCTGGTCCCTATGGTAGGAAAGAAGAGAAATTGCAAAACAATTGTGAAAATTTGCCATATCCTGTCCATCGTGTCACAAGAAACTGCCATCTACACTCTTCATTCTGCCAAGGGAATACAAAGCTCTCTCTCCTTTCGTTCCAAATGTAGATATTTTTACATTATAGGCTACTTTATTTGAATTTCTCCTTTTCAAATAAGCCAGTTCGTAATTAGACATGGTGCAAATGACCCTGAAATGACCCCATTTTGTATGCGCATTTGTTTGGGTGGATGGTCATCATGGTGTGTACAAGATGACAGCCTATAAAGGTCAATTGTACTCGGTAGAAATGACCTTTTATCTGCACGTGTGCAAATTTTCTAATTACGAACTGGCTTATTCTGTCGAGTCATTTGTAAATCAGTGGTTTGCGAAAAGAGTATTATCTGATAACGTGGAGAAGGTTTACGGTTCAGCATGTGGTTAGTCCTGAAAAGGACTATTGAGTAAGAAGAATAAAGTGGAGAAAAGTTGAGAGGAGAAGAAAAGGAAAGGCGAGATAGAATTTCAGAGAGTGTAGAAGTAATCTTTCTTGAAAGTGTAAAGTCCTGAAAAGGACTGTAAACCAGATGGGAAGGCTGAGAGTGAAGAAGATCAGTATTATCAGTATTATCTGATATGACAGCTTGTAGAGACTGCTTGTATGGACTTCTGAAGTAGAATCAAGTGTGACAATTCTTTAACAATATACTAAACAGTTTTTTCAAGATTATGATGCAAATATCATCTAAAGAGTATGGACAATGTAGATAGATTAGGCAGTTGTTGCCTAATTTTGTATTGGCATGCTGAATTGATATTGAAATCAAAGGAGAAGTTGAAAAAGACAGAAGTTAAATATTTCTTTAGCTCACTTTTCTTTTGTCATTTTGCTTGAAACTAACATAACATGTCTCTTTTTTTCCTTGTATAACACAAATGTTATAATGTCATTTGTGCAACAATTCATCATCATACATCTTAAATTCAGTTTGTTCATTTTTACCTTTATCTACATTCTTAAAGATGTCAAGCTTTGTGTTTTCGTTTAATAGCTCCCTCTATCTGTCGAGCTTTGCGTTTACATACCACAGAGCATGACTCAGACTCACATGTAGATATACCATGGCCATAAGATCGTCTTCAAGATCTGTTAGTATCGCAGAGCATCCTGTTCGAAAAAAAAAAGTATATGAGCTGCATTAGTAATAATGAGAATTCAATTTAAAGATCATAGTGATGTCAAAAAAAAAATTATAATGTAAGCAAGTAACTTTCTTTAGCAAAAGGTGGAAGTGAGGTGATGGAAAATAGACTCCTCTCCCTTATTGTGTAACAGTTTATCCCAAATGGAATTGTGCAGATGAATAATAAATAAAAGTTTTTTGATGTGTTTTGTTCGTTACTCTGGTGGACACACACTCGAAAAATAAGCATGTAGGGTAAACAAACTAGGGCCGAAAGTATTTCTTTTTGACAAAATTAAAGGCTTATGAATTTTGTGCTCCAAAACTGTATCAGAAAATATAGATTTTGAGCAAAATAGCAAATATCAAATATCAGAGATTATGTTAAAGATTTTAATTGTGTATGCATACAGATTTACTGGACTGAATATAAGCACACATAGTAACTTTATGAAAACAATGACTTTCCTTTATGTTTTTCCTCTCTTTTGTCTTACAGACAGTAACATAATATTTTTTAGCAGAATCATCTTTTCTTTTCTTTTCTTTTTAGTTTGTAGGTGTTTTTTTCCTTGTTTCTTTTCTTGTCTTAATATTTGCTACACTTTACGCATCCTGGCTTCTCATGTATGCAGAGCTACGTGTATGTTTTCTCTCATGTGCGTAATAAATTTGATTACTATAATCCCTGCCACTCAAAACTTCTCTCTAACAAAATAAATACACATACTTCCAAAAATGAAAATAATAGCCCCTAGCTAATGTTACATTTTCTCCGTTCTATCAGCAATTCATTAAACGTACTAACTGCGCTAATTATTTGTTAATTGTCTTCCCTGTTTAAAGCTTACCCTGCAAGAAAAATTGAATTATCAAATAAACAATGGATCTTTCTAATTACTAGTAGCGTGTATTGAATTAAGATCGAACTGTGGATCTATCGTTGGTAATATGGTGTGCGCACAGGTGGAACACATTTATTTACTTACTTATGTCATTGTTTGTGGTGTAAATTGCCTGACAAGAGGGATTTATCGGATTGCAAAGTATCAGTGCTTAATTGGATGCTAAATCTTCTCTCTGTCGTGTTATCCATCTCATAATTTTGTCTGAATATGAGATAGCAAGTTCCTAAAGTCCAGTCTGTCAGATTGCTGTGGTCATTTGCAACATTTTACTCATGGTTTGAAGATTTTTAGTCCTTTATTTCATTTTAATTCCTGTAACTTTGTTTGTGAATGCCTGTATCATAAGGATTCAATTAAATTAATTCTGGTATGTAAAGACAAAATGTAGCCCTCCATGTGCAAATAGCATTTCCCAAAGTTTTTGGTGTCATTGTTAGAACGGGCCCAAGTACAGGTGTATATTCAATCTTTATTTATTGGCACAAATTATTTAAAAATTGCTTCAGATTTTAACATATTTGATACAGGTTTAAAAGCACATAGGTGTACTTCCAGGTAGTTTAATCAATTTATTGACATTGCAAAGTATTTGACCTTAATTAGCTGACAGTGTATTGAGCTTCATGTATCAGAATATCTACAGATGTACATGGGGGAAGGAATTGAGAGAGGTAGAGAGAGGGGCGGGAAAGGGGGATGGTACACGTGAACGGATGAAAAGAGGGAAGAGAGGTGGGGAGTGTGGTTATGTACTTTTCCTGTTATGTTGCTCACATTTATAACTGACTTTGTTCCAAAAGAAGACAATGACAGAACGCGGAGCACGCTGCCAATGGCATTGTGGTAGAAAACCCCCTGTGACTTGCAAAATCCCTAAGCCGCTAATTCAATTGCCATCCAGTTGGATGGAAGAATTAATTAATATATTTAATTGAGTGCTCAGAGGCTTGATGCATTTAAACACAAAGCGACGGGAACTCAAAGGATATTGCATAATATGCTCTAAATATCCTGTTTGGTGGAAATAATAGAAGCCATTATTGCCCAGGAGCTAATTGAGAAGTCATGTTCGCGCTGTTACTGATTAAAGAGTTCCCCTTTTTGGCCCAGAGGGGCACATTAACCACTCCCCCCCCCCCCCCCCCCCCCCCCCCCCCCCCCCCCCCCTCCATTAATGTACTCTTGCAATACTGGCTGTCTTGTTGGAGGCCTGGCCTGGGGTATGACAAGGCATATTAAGAATTATTTTTGCAAACAGTTTATGAATTAGAATGAGTAGAGGAATGGATAATTTAAAACACAAGATTTTTATTGACAGGTAAATTCAATTACGGCAGCTGAAAACTGACAGCACACTTGAACATGGTTCATGTTAGGATCGACGGAGAAGAAAGGGAGGCTGTAGGAATATAGATGACTGAAATGATGTCATTTAAGGCCACGGAATGACTCAGAGAAACTTTTTGCCAAATTGTCACTAATGAATGTATGATAAGGTAGTTGTGGTTTTCTGTTTCACGTTAAATTGCCATGGTGCAATATTCATGAAAACTAATGAATCATTGTTTCATTTATGTTTGGCTATTTATATTTTGATAAATCATAGATGGTCAAATTTGGTTTATGAAAAAGTATTGTGGATATTCAAACCACTAGCACTTGTCTAGTACTTCCTTGATAAAACAAACAAAACAAACACTTTGAAACAAACTGTTGAATGAATAATTAATAAAATGAATGCATGTCTGTAATCTGGGTAGTGGTAACAGTCATATCATTCTATTTCATTTCCATTATTCATACCATTCTATTTCATTTCCATCATTTCCATTATTCTATTTCTGACAGAAGCAAAGAAAACATAGTTCACTGTCCATTCGTAGCGATTACTTTCAAAGATACTTGCTTCCAGAGACACAGTTAATTAGGCCGACTTGGTTTCAGTTCGTAGCAATGTAAGGCACATGTTGTTTTGTTGGGCAAGCATACAACAAAAGGATATATGCCATACTGCTATAGCCTCTGTAACTGAATTGTCCAAACTATGTGTAATATAGACGTCTCCAATTGAAAGATGAAGTATCCTCTCCGTCAAGTTGCTCTCGGTGATCCAACATGGCTTTATTTTTGTCAAAGATGTAGCATTAGGGTTAGGGTTGTGATTGGGATTATATTACTTTCAAGTTTAGGGTTAGGGTTAGGTGTAGTGTTAAGTCCTGAGTTGGAGTTCAGAAGTTAGTTTAGTATTAGAAGTTACCGCGGAGCGTGTGTCATCAGAGAACGGTTGCTCTCTGACAAGTGGCTTCAGTCGAAAGTTGCATAAAGTTCAATGTTCTCTTGTCCTGGGACGTGAGCGTGTCTTTCCCCTTCATGGGAGCGATCGTTAACCCTGAGGGGGGCAGACCTTCACTCTCTCGACTCGTCCTCATTAGCCTGAGTTTTCGAAATAGCCTGCTATTTCTGATCTGGTGATATTGGCCCATCAGAACTGTCTCATTCACAGTGAAGACACAAATAGGTGGCTATTTCATCATTCTTGGGATTTTAAGCTCAAGCTGTTACCCCAAGCAAACTAGGGCTTGCTCATGAAAGAGCCTGCTATATTGCCCGTTAGCGAGCCAGCTAACTGTTGAAGACTCATTCAGACAATGAGATGCTCTGTAGCTCAAAACTAATTCCTTAAGAGAGTTGGCATTGCTTGACTGTGGCTAGTGAAAAAGGGAACTTCAAACTCGTACTTCTTGCTTGAGAAGCACTGCGTGGTCTAATGTTTCAAGTTAAAGCTTGTTAGGGCTAATGGAAGAAGCGCCCTCATAGGTCATGGCATATGTTTTGTTGTCTTTTGGAGTCTTCAGAAAAAAAGTGTAATTGATTTCTCCAAGAGGGGCATGAAGTGGAAGAAAAGGATGAGGAAAGATGATGGTAAACCTCTAGTCTTGGAATATCAACTTGGAGTTGTTCTTAAAGTAAAGCTCTAGTCGGTAAGCTTAACCTGACTGTTACCGTTTATGCAGATGTAAAGTACATGTATATAAACCAAGAGACAATTTGGAATTTGGGGAACAATTAAAGATTGTTACACAACAAAAGAATATGACACATGCTGCTACTATAGCCTCTTTAACCAAGTTGTCGTAACTCTGTGTATCGATGACTTTCAATGGAAAATACGTACAGGCAACATTTTCTTCAGGAAATGTTTCATCATTAAATAAGGATTGGGTTGTGATTAGGTTTGATAATGGGTTTAAGGTTAGGGTTAGAGTAGATGTAGATTTGGGTGGAGGATTGAGGTTACGATATATGACGAAGGGGTCTAGGTAACAAGACTACTCCCTCCAAGGCACAGATGCAGCGGCTATGTAGAGCCATCTAATAGAGGCTTAATTGAGCGGTGCAGCCGCAGGAGCAGTGGGAAAGGAGTATGTGTATGTCTGTCGCTATGTTTGGTAGCCCGTGTCGAGCTCAGGTGTGTCACCAATTTGAGGCAGTGTCGGTCCCAGTCTCAGAGGTTACAGACCCTCTCCTTCTTTGTGTGGCTGCTCTATTCAAAGGTAGAAAAGAGAATCATTAAATTGGGTCTACCGGTAACTCTCTGGTTCCGATAGTTGTGTTCACATGTGAGATTAGCATTCTTTTGATTCTCAATGAACGCCATATGAGTTTATACTCAAGCATGCAGACAAACACAGAACCTTGTCCTCTGTGGGTGTGTCAGGAGACATAGTTTGATTTTTCTATGATGGTGATTCTATGTGCAAAGTGACAACATATAACTAAAAATTGAATTCAAAAGTCTTATTATAAAATTTCTATTCAAGATATCCATTGAAAATAAATTGCCATAGAATGATAGATTTAAAGCTATTTTGCTTCCACTGCATTATAATTTTGACGATGACGTAAACTGACCAAAATATCACAGAATTCACGATTTTGAAGATAAAACAGCAACGGCACGTAAACATCTTTCTTTGCATCGGCAAAAATAGCTGTTGGTAAAAATAGTCTGTGGTAACATATATTCCTTCCCAGTCTTGGCTTGAGGGAAGGTCATGTGACCATTCAATCCCAACCACCTGGGTGCTCCAGGATAAGAGAAGTCATCTGGGTGTGGGGTTGCCATGACAACCAGACCGCATCTTGTCATGGATGTCATGCTGTTTGTAGGAAGCTCTTTGTTCTGTCATGGAGACGCACCTCAAGTCTAGGATCATCAAAGTTTTTCATTCATTCAAGACATATTTTGTAATATACTGTACCTGTTCAATGGGTTGGATAGGTATTAATTTTGCAAGTTTAGCAATTGATGGGTTAAACAATTAATGGCCATACTTGTCTATGAAGAGGATTTTGTAGAGTCTGTTGTGTCATTTTTTCATCATTCATTAATGTAATATTGCACCATCTCTTTGTACTTGGTGATAAGTTTTCAGTCATGCAATCAGATGATTTATGAGCAATATCAATCAGTGTTTCCTCTTCCCTATATCATTTTTTTTTCTTTTAATAAGTTGATCAACATTCTTGACCTTTTTTCCATCCATCAGACTCATGTTTACCTTAAATAGTTCAGTATGCCATGTGATGTGCATACTGATCACCTCCTATTGGTGATTTTCCTGAATAGTGAGAAGAGCATTGAAAATATTGAAAAATATATGTATTTGTAGGCCTACATGTATATGTCATCCCCTTTTTAATAGAAAAGTGTCATCTTTTAGTTATGACTCGGAAGGCGGAAGATGAGAAGAGTTCAAGGATAATGCGAGGTCATTGTCATGAGGATTTTACCCTCCGATCTCCCTCTCTTTCTCTCTGAAACTCTTGAACTCTTTCTCTTTCTCTTTCTCTTTTTTTTCTCTTTTTTGTATTTATCTATCTCTCTCTCTCTCTCTCTCTCTCTTTCTGTCTTTTTAACCCTTTTTAATGACCAGCAACTTTTAATTTTTTTCTCAATCTATTCTATTTTATTCTTGGTCTTCTTTAGATGCATATTTTTTCACTTTTTCAGCTTTTTCAGTGTAGTCTAGAAAAAAGACACATATGTACCTCACAGCAGACTACACATTGGGAGCATTCTATTACGCATTATTCATGTAGGTATGGTCAAATATAACTGCATTGTGCTAATGCAATATTTCTTTGTATCATTTTCTTGTTTCCATAGTGATGGCGTTGGCCGTACAGGGACGTACTGTCTGCTGGACCTGGTACTGACCAGGATGCTAAAGGGGGTCAAGGAACTGGACATTGCCGCCACTCTGGAGCACATCAGAGACCAACGTCCAGGCATGGTCCAGACCCAGGTACGAAATGAACCAGTTAACTACTGAATTCTCTAATTTCCATAGGCTTAATACAGGGACCATCCATTTCCCGTAGACAATGGGTTAACCAGTCCGTCGGATAGGACTCAAAGTCCCAGGTCCTGTGGTTACTGCAGCTACATGTGTCGTTTAGCGAAACCTATTCGCGACTTGAACTGCGTCGAGAAAGGGATGAGAATTGATGTTGAATACAGATCTCATATCAATTTCATTAAATTGTTAAATCGTTGTTTACTTGATTTCTACAAATAACGAAATCAAAACAACCGAAATAGTCAGATGAGCCAGCTGCTATTACAATAAATCACTGAAAGTTATCCCAAATGCAACGCGGATGTTTTTTTTCTACCTTAACCTATACTAGCAATTCGAAGACTTACCTGAAAATAAACTTTCATTAGTCACTGAGTCACATCAGTTCCTTGTTCCACGTTGTTTAGGGCTTTTAATATCTTCTTGGGCAACAACCCCCATAACACATGTACCTGATTTTGCTTCAGGAAGAAAAAGATGGCTAATTTTAGTCAAAATTCTTTGTACGACATTTAAGTTCTTGGGCGGGATTTGCCTCCCACGACATGAAAGCGGTGAAAATTAACATAAACTAGTTCTTTCTAGCACTGACCCATATCAGATAGCCGACATGAGGTGAAAGAAAGCAACATAAATTGGCCCTCGGGTTTAGTGCAACATTCATCGAAACTCACTTTTAATGAATGATTGTTGAGATAACTGCAGTTGTGTATCTACAAGATCTTATCAGGTGTGGATGCAGCCACAGTGTCTCCTGCTTTCTATGTAAGAAAATAACAAAAACGATTGAAGGCGGTCCTTTACTCTCGGTTCTGCCGCCCACTCTGTCGCGAAAGAAAATTCTAGCTATTTTTTGAAGATGCAGCTGCATTCTGGTAGTGCGATTGCTTTGTGAAAGAAATCTAAAAGTTTTTGCAAAAATTTGCTTATGTACTGCACAAGGATAAGTGTGCATTGTGACATTTTGGAATCATCAAAGTGATAAAAGACTTACTCAATCTTGCTGCAAAATCGCAAAACTCTGACAATCAGGAACTTTCCACATCCATTCTTTTCACCAAAATGTCAGTTTAACGAAGTTGAGCAGTCATTCATTGATCATTTTTCATCAGTCTCACCCCAAAATCAATCCATCTGCTGTGAATCACCCTCACTTGAAATTTGCGAAGAGGGAAATTATGAGATGCATGTTCCTTCACGCCCTTTTCCTCGTCTTCTCTCCAGATTTGGTTCCTATATCAGACAGAGATGTGATAAATTGAGGATGTTTTTTCAAGTCTTTGATTACAGAGCCTGATAATATTTTATCTCAAATCCGCTGGAAACACATATCAAATTAAAATGAAATCATACCTGATGGGTAAAATTTATCATTATTATTGGAAGTGCACCATTGTCAACATCTGTAAATAGTTTTTCTCACACCATGGATTTATTTTTGACCGTTTTTTGCCCAGCATTATGGCATCTTATAGACTGGACTTTACATTCCTAATAACAGTTATCAGCTAAGACATTCTTTTGGAACCTGCTATTACTCATGGATTTGACAAATGATTTGACAAATAAAAGAAGACCCTTATACCAGGGCTCAAAACCACCAGGTCCCATTTGCACGTGGGCCCCCAAAATTATAACACCAGACCCTCATAATTTTAAAATTTGAGGAGGGTTCCAAATCTACAGTCTATAGACTCCCTGTGAAAGGTTTTGAGCCATGCCTAATATTTACTGCAATAAATCATATATACCTACCTATTATGCCTGTAGTCTTGACTACGGGACCCCTTCGAGAATTTAACACACATGAGTCACAATATTGTGCGCACCCCCCGTAATCCTATTGTCCCCTTCGCCACTCACGCGCGTCAACACGCTACGGCCATCTTCCTCTTTCTTGCTCGCCCCCGACGAGTTAGGACGTATTGTCACAGCGCTCCTGAAATCAGGTCGTATAGTATCTTTTTGGTGCGCTTTTTCACATAGTTAAAGCACTTTTAGGTACCTATATTCGTTTAGATTATAGTACTTTGTGTTTTTTTAGTCACTCTTGCCGATTGCAAGGGATTTTTTGATTCCCTTTCTTGGCATTTATTTTTCTCTTTCACGGTCAGCCCCACGTAGATATTTCTGTGTTTGCGGGTGTTTCCGTTTGTCACCGAGCCTTCGGGTTCGGTGTTTGTTCTTACGGTTTTTAGGCTGTGAAAATTTCTTTAGTGCGTATCTCCCAAATAAACTTTAGTTTTATTTACTGCATGCAGTTGAAGTATTTCTTATTTTGAAAAGTATACTTTATTGTCTGTTTTATTGCAGTGGTATGAATTCGGAAGAAGAAGCAGCTGGGTCAAGGAGACCTGCTTCTTCCGAAGAGTTGTCTAGCAAGACGACTCGGCCTTCCAGAACTTCCCCGAGTACAGCGGTACGCGGGGGAGGGAGGAGGGCTGAAGGTAAGTTGCCTAGTGGTGTTCCCTTGCAGAGTTTGCCAGTTTCGGAGCTTGCGGCTTCGGGACGGGTGGCGTTAACTGAATCGGGATTGTCA
The DNA here is from genome assembly GCA_025617745.1 of Heliocidaris erythrogramma. NCBI lineage: Eukaryota > Metazoa > Echinodermata > Echinoidea > Camarodonta > Echinometridae > Heliocidaris > Heliocidaris erythrogramma. Next base: position 9,340,124 of record CM046870.1, read on the forward strand.
ACTCCGAAGCCTGTGGTTTCGGGGTGGGTGACGTCAGATTCTAGTGGTTTGGATATCTCGAATCCAATCCCCCGGTCGCTGAGACCAGAGGGGGGGGCTGTTGTTTCCCGTACGGTAGCGTTCACTCGCTCTGATCCGTTAGGGGAGACGCGCCCCACTACTGCAGGGCAACCCACGGGCTTAGTCCATGTTGGTCTGGGTTCTCAAACCCTAGCCCCCGGCAAACGCCATATGGGGAACGAGTACTTTCTGGGCTGTCTCAGTTGCCAGCTAATGGGAATGCTCGAGCTAACAATGTTGGTCTGGGTTCACAAACCCTAGCCCCCGGCTAACGCCATATGGGGGAACGAGTACTTTCTGGGCTGTCTCAGTTGCCAGCTGATGGGAATGCTCGAGCTAACAATTATGGACGCTCTTCGGAGCAACAGGTGTTTTCACCCGAGTGCGTGACTACTAGTGCTCCCCTATTGCCGCTTTCGAGCGGTCCAATAGTGGGTTCACATGCCTTTAGTAGTCATCGGGCACATACCGAGTCATCTCGGTCTGCCCACGCACTGGGAGCTTTTAGCTCCCAACCCATGGCTACTGCATCCTCTTGCTTAGCCAATATGGGTGATTTGGGCGATTCTCTAGGCTTACGCCATGAGCGCTCCAATCCCTTTTTGGGAAGTGAACGTCCCTCCGCGGAGGGATCGGTTTTCACCTGAGTGCGTGACTACTAGTGCTCCCCTATTGCCGCTTTCGAGCGGTCCAATAGTGGGTTCACATGCCTTTAGTAGTCATCGGGCACATACCGAGTCATCTCGGTCTGCCCACGCACTGGGAGCTTTTAGCTCCCAACCCATGGCTACTGCATCCTCTTGCTTAGCCAATATGGGTGATTTGGGCGATTCTCTAGGCTTACGCCATGAGCGCTCCAATCCCTTTTTGGGAAGTGAACGTCCCTCCGCGGAGGGATCGGTTCGTGTTTCCGAAGTGGCTTCGGAGATCCGAATGAATCCGATTAAGCGTTCTAACAAAAGGGTTTCGGCTACGACTCTTGTCGAGCCAGCCAAGATAAAGGCCAAGAAGAAGGCAAAAAGTGGCAAGGCTTTGCCGGCCTCTTGCCCGTCTGGCCTGGCTAACCCAGCTAGCTCCTCTCAAGCTGACATGTTCAGCATGATGCGGGCTTTTGCTCAGAATCAGGGTTGGTCCTTTGTACCGGCTACTTCAACCCTGACTTCTGTCCCTATTCAGGGGTCTGACTTTGAGACTAATCAACCTTTTGTGTTTGATTCCTCTTTGTCTGAGACTGATTCGCATGTGCCTCCTACTCCCGCGGCCCTTGGGGCTCCGCCGGGCGAGGAGACTGTTGGTGAGCCATGCGGGGACCCGCCTGCGGAGGCCTTTGTTAACGTTCCTTTGTCTCTTTCCACTCGGGTGGAACCAGATTTGGATGCGTCCTCTCAAGCTTCGGTTCCCGAATCGCTTGGGCTGGCGGAGTCTCAATCGCTCAATCTCTGTGGAGTGGAAGCGATTGTTTTGTTGTCCAAATATCGCCCTGAAGTTCAGTCAACCCGCGCGCAGGGTTCGACTTCGCGTTGGTTTAAGCAGCGGGATTTCTGCTGAGTCTGGGCGCCTTGGCGTCCGGCCCATGGCTGTTGCATCTCCTTGCTCGGCCGATATGGGTAATTGGTGCGCGTCTTTGGGTTCAATACCCTCAGCGCACTTCTCCCATAAAGGGAGGTGAGCGTCCCTCAGTGGAGGGTTCGGTTCGTGTTCCCGAAGGGCTTCGGGGATCCGAACGAAACCGGATAAACGCTCTGAAAAGCGGGTTTCGACTTAGGCTCTCTTTTTGGGCCAATCAGAAGCCTAGGGAAGGGGCTATAAGAGGCAAGGCTTTGCCTGCCTCTTGCCCATCGGGTTTAGCTAACCCTTCGGTCTCTCAAGCTGAGATGTTCAGTGTGAGATGGGCTTTGCCCAGACTCAGGGTTGGTTCCTTGTACCAGGATTCACATCCCCTGCTCTTGTCCCTTTTTTGGGTCGGACATCGAGACTAATTAGCCTTTTATGGTTTATTCTTCTTTGTCTGTGATGAGATCACATGAGCCTCCTAGTCTCGCAGCCTCGGGGCTCCGTCGGGTGAGGAGGCTTATGGCGGTTCATGCGTGAATCCGACCGTTTCGGCCTTTGTTCGTGATTCTTTGTCACGATCATTTCAGGCGGATCCAGTTTTGGAAGCGGCCTCTCAAGCTTCGGTCTCCGAATCGCTGGGGCAGGCAGAGCCTTAGTTGCTCTCCCTTTGTGGGGTAGAAGCGATTGCTTTGTTCTAAACTTTCCCTGACTTGTTGTCAACCCGCGCGCAGGGTTCGACTTTGCTTGGGTTCAGGCAGCGGGCGGACGAGACGGATTCTTCATAGATCTGTCCGCCCCGCTCCCCGGAGGTGCTATAGGAACTTGGACACCTCACAGGCTGTCCTTTTTCCCTTTCTCCGACTTTTGTTATTCCCAGGCGCTCGGGAAAACTTCGTTTGATACTGAACCTAAAGAGGATAAACAAATTTTATTCCTCCGGTTCATTTTCGTATGGAGACTCTTGCCTCCATTCTTCCGTTGATCAAAAGGGAAGACTACGCGGTCTCGATAGATCTCAAGGACGCGTACTTTCACATTCCCATTCATCGCGCATCTCGCGATCTTCTGGGGTTCTCCTTCCTCTCGGAGACTTACCGGTTTCGGGCTCTTCCCTTCGGGCTGCGCCCGCCCCTCGGGTTTTTACTCAAGTTGTAGCGGTGCTAGCGGCCTTTCTGAGGCGTCGCGGCCTGCGGTTGTTTTGTTACCTGGACGATTGGCTTCTCCTTGCGGAGTCGCGCGATCGTTTGTTGGACGAGACTCGTTGCTAGTCTCTCTTACTCAAGACTTAGGTTTCCTAATAAATTGGGAAAAGTCAGAGTTAGTCCCCACTCGCAGCCCAGTTTTTCTGGGGGCGGTGTTAGACATAAGGAATCAGTTAGCTCGGCCCAGTCGAGACAGGATTCTCACCATTGTCTCTGCGGCTCGCAAGCTCTTGCTGGCCAGAAGAGTCTCGGCCAGACAGTGGCTTCAGTTTCTAGGTTATCTAGCCAGTCTAGTCGATGTTTTAGAGGACTGCCGGCTCCTCATGAGACCCTTTCAGAGACATCTCCTCAGGTTCTTCAAGCCGGGAAAAGACTCTCTTTTGGTCTGGATTCCAGTACCAGTAAAGATCAAGTCTCTTTTCGCTTGTTGGACGAGCGAGGTGTTTCTCGCGCGAGGCAGGTCCTTCTCTGCCCCCCTTCCGTCGATATCGGTTTCGACGGACACCTCTCGGTTGGGGTGGGGAGGACACTGCAACGGCAGCACGGTTGCGGGGGATTGGTCTCATCTTGGGACTCTTCCTCATATCAATGTCCTGGAGTTTATGGCAGTTCTGTTGACCTTGCTCCATTTCAGAAGTCGACTTCTCAGTCGTTCGGTTCTGATTCTCACGGACAATGTTACTGTGGCGGCATATATCAATCGGCAGGGAGGCACTCGTTCGGTTGCCCTGAATGCCCTAGCAGCTCAGCTGTGGGGGTGGTGTCGTCGCATGGCAATCACACCCGTGGCCTCTTTCATCCCCGGTCGGGAAAACCGCTTTGCGGATTTTCTGTCCCGGGGCAGGTATCTTCCATCGGAATGGATGCTCCATCCGGAAGTATTTTGCCGCATTCGCAGTTGCCTAGGTCCACTGGAAGTGGATCTATTTGCGTCGGTGCTAAATCACCAGCTGCCGAAGTATTGCTCCCGTGTTCGCGATCAGGGAGCATGGGCTCTCGATGCTTTCTCCCTCAGCTGGGAGAACCTTCAGGGATTCGCCTTTCCTCCCTTCCAACTGATTCCGCGTGTCTTGCGGAAAATCAGGGAAGATCGGGCGAGGGTGCTTGTAATAGCTCCCTTTTGGCCCAGGAGGAATTGGTTTCCGGAACTTATGAGCCTTCTAAGGACTCAACCGTTAGTTCTCCCGTTAAGAGCGGATCTGGTGTTACAGCCCCTATCGGGGATTCTTCACCACAATCCGGAGTCTCTTCATTTGACTGCTTGGCCCCTGTCAGGGAATCTGCAAGACAGTCGGGTCTCTCTGATAGAGCCGCGGACTTTTTAATGTCCAGTCGTAGGGTTTCTACTAGGGAAATTTACAATTCCCGTCTCTCGGTCTTTTTCCTTTGGTGCAAAGAGAGAAATCAAACCCCTTCTAAGGCTCCTATTGGTTCAATTGCGGATTTCTTAATCTCGTTATTTGACAAAGGGAGGTCTATTTCTACTATCCGAGACTACCGTTCGGCGATCGGGGCCATTCTTTCGGGTTTTTCGGATGGTTCGGGGATTTCCAATTCCCCGCTACTAAGTGGTTTGATTCGTTCGTTCTTTCTGAAACGACCTTCGTTTTCTAAGTTAGTGCCGTCTTGGAGTCTGCCTAAGGTCCTGGAGGCCTTGGCGAAACCTCCTTCTGAACCGTTAGGTGAAGCTTCGCTTCATCATCTTACGGTTAAGACGCTCTTTTTGGTAGCTATTGCCTCTGGGCAGAGGCGCAGTACTCTTCATGCTCTCTGTCTTACTCCTGGTCATGTTCGCTGGGAGAGAAAAGGTGTTAGGTTGATTCCTAGGACTTCTTTCGTTGCCAAGAATCAGACAGCTACCTCCGGTCCTGTTGAGATTTTTCTTTGTCCGCTTTCTGACTTTTCTTCGGTGCGTGAGGACAAAGTTTGGTGTCCTGTTAGGGCTCTCAAATGGTATATTGATAAGACTAAGTCTTATCGTAAGGATGATCAGTTGTTCCTGATCACTAGAGAGCCTTTTTCTCCTGCCTCTCTTGATTCCATTTCTAGGTGGATCGTTGAAGCTATTAGGGCCGCTGGCACAGAGGCTCTTTTATCCGACAGTAAGCCTCGTGCTCATGATACTCGTAGTGTCAGCACTTCTTGGGCTCTGTTTCAAGGTGTGGCGCTTGTTGATATTTTGAAGGCTGCTTATTGGCGTTCGCCCAATTCCTTCATTTCTTGCTACCTTAGGGATTTTCCCGCAGGTGAAGCTTTGTTTGCGTCAGCCACCTTGAAGGCCGCTGTGTCTTCTTTGTAGTCTTTGGTGTAATCCTATTTCCTTCCGCTCGAAACATGCCTCCCGGTCTTTGAGTTGGCGCTGGTCTGGCATAATAGGTAGGTATATATGATTTATTGCAGTAAATTTGTAAAATCAGCACTGATTTTCTTATTTACTATATAAATCTATATACCTACCTATGACCCTCCCTCCTTCCCCGCTCCTTGCAAGCAACATGTTTCTACTTGGGATTGCTCGCAAAAGAGGAAGATGGCCGTAGCGTGTTGACGCGCGTGAGTGGCGAAGGGGACAATAGGATTACGGGGGGTGCGCACAATATTGTGACTCATGTGTGTTAAATTCTCGAAGGGGTCCCGTAGTCAAGACTACAGGCATAATAGGTAGGTATATAGATTTATATAGTAAATAAGAAAATCAGTGCTGATTTTACAAGTACCTTTGCTTCCCTGAGAAATATATCTTTTAACATTAAATGTGTATTTTTTTAAATCAATTTTACGTGAATGAATAACTGTATGCATATTAAGGTGAGCACTGCAGCCTTTAAAGCAATATGCTAAAGTCATGATCGTAGTGAAATGTTTTTCGACATAATACCAACAGAAAGCAAGTGCCTCATAACATCCTGTCTTAGAATCAGCATTGTTCCCAACGGGTTGATTGAAATCCCAAAATTAAACATTTCAAAAGGGAAGAATAGAGCTCCCGTCACGTTTAGTGGTACATTTCCTGTCGCTCGCATTGCGACAGCGTCATGGCACATTTCCCCTTGACTTAGTTTTGAGCTCTCTCTAGGGAAGATAAGAATCGCTTTGAACGAGATGTGCGATATATCGCATATCACAAATTTGTTTTATCTTAGCACCTACCCTGAACTCTCACTTATACGGCAAGCAATATATCTGTGATCCTTCACTTTGTGCATCTTCTGAAAAGGAGCAAGTTATAAATACATGTTCAATTACAGTCAAACCTGCTGTAGCGACCACCTGTAGAGAAAGACCACCATTTTTGTTTCCTTTGAAAAATGTTTCTCATTGAACCATGTACTAAAGGAACCTGTCCATAAAGACCACCTGCTCATAAAGACCACTTCTCTCATCTCCCTGGTCTTTATAATGGTTTCATTGTACTTTAACTATTAACTATTGTATGATTTTGATTGTAGATGTATATCATTGTGCTCTTTAATACTGTCAAATCTTTATTCAATTCAATTCAATTTAGTTCTTTAATCACAAATAAAATAAGACTTTTCTCTTAGATGAATGCATGTATTTATGTTAGATCAGTAGCATTAGCTGTGCTGTCCATAAGGCAATCTTTTCTTAAATCTTCTCTTCTCTCTATTTTTCCTTCTCTCTCCAGGCCCAGTTTGAGTTTGCTCTCACTGCCGTAGTGGAAGAGGTCAACGCAATCCTGAAGGCTTTACCTCAATGACCTCCGACCTCTGCACCCGAGGTCAACCGTCCCTCCACTGGAAACACAGGCTAATCTTCACCGAGTATTTGAACCTACAACTCACTGACCAGTGCGCCAGATGCATGTGCCACGAAAGCACAAATTTGTCAAAGCAATCAGTACGCGATGTCACAAATAACAGATTATTGTATTCATCTAAATGTGTAAATTCACGTCTTTAAAAAACACTTGTAAAGGAGATAATAGTAGTAATTTTGCTAGAAACAATGGAATTATTGCGGGAGAAATTGAAACACCAATAAAAAAGTTTCATGCACAGATTATGGACATCTCAGTTGCTTGATAAAATGGGCCAAGTCGTAAACCCACACGTTACCTTTCTTTGTGCAATTTGTGTTGTTTGTGAATAGTTGTGAGAAGATAATAAATATTGTACAAAAAAAAAATTATAAAAATGAATACAGAGATACTTATTTAAAATTTGAAAAAAAAAATATTGTTATTGTAATTCAAAGAGTGATGCAGTCAGTATGCACTGTGTTAAACTTGAGAGTTTAGTTTCAATGGCTTGATTTTGTTGCATTGACAATAGGCCTAAAATAATACCTGGTTTAGAAGCTGGCTTTAAACTGTTTGTTAAATGTACGGTATGGAGCCTGTTGACTCCTTCTGTTGGGAAGTCAAATTATTAATAATGGTCACCGAGGCTACGCCTTTTAGTCACTGGAATTTGCATGCACTGGGTCTTGCATCAACACGCTTTGAACGTAGATTTGGACTATCCTTATGCAAGGTTCTATACTGCACCAAGAAAGTGCTAAAGTTGACCAAACCACGCCAAAGACGTTTGCACTGCGTTTATGTCCACAACATTTTAGAGAACAAAATTTATTTTGTAATATCCATGTCATCCCCTTCCTATTATTAAAGCTGGAATTATTCACCTTGTGTGCTATTTACTGTACATCTAAACAAAAAATTGTTAGTATGAATTGTTATTCAGACCATGGGGGAACCAGTATTTTTGACGTAGTTTTGGGGACGGTGGTGCAAACTAAGTTATTATTGAGTCCAATTGAGTGATTGAATAATCATGATATATGGTTGATCTCACTAGTCCATCCACAGTGCTAATCATATGTTATGCAATGTGGCATTTGGAGGTTTTATGAAGAAAAAAAAAGACTTTCAAATTTTTTTTGTCAAAGATTGAAATATCGGATTATGCAATTTCATTCAATCTCAGTTATCATCCAGCGTATTCATCATGTCTTTTTTAATTATTTAATCATTCCTATATCATCATAAAGCACCCAACTGTGATTTAAAACAAAGTATTCAACTCTTTCTATTTATTTTCATGACATTTTTCATTCCTTTCGTGTTCTCTTTCATCTATTTATCATTTCAATGTGTGTCATTCTGTCTTGTTGATGTATATTCTCTCTTGTAAAGTAACCCATCTTGTGAGTACATCATCTGTGACTATATATGTATATCAGATATAAGACTTGCCAGGGTAATTGAGTAATTAACATGTTCAGTGTGATGTTCATGATTTAAATAAGCAATAGGATGGATAAAATTGGCTTCAAAATATTTCATCCTTTTCATGCTAACTATCAAAATATGGAATTCTATACATTGTAACTTCTGAATTCTCTGTCATACTCCTAGACTTAATTAACCCCTTCCATGCCACCAAGTTTAAAGGCAATGTCATTAATGAACTTTCAAGGTTTAAGTTTTCAATTAAAATGCTTGGTTTTCATTGTTGATTCAGGCTTAAAATGTTTTTCATATGAATAAACTGTACAATAACGGTACCTATTTCTGTTTCAGGAAGAAATGAATGGACATTTTTTAGCCTGAAAAAACATTGTTCAGTGATCAAATTATTGGGCAGGTTTTGCCGCCCATGGCATGGGAGGGGTTAAGGAACCAACCAGTTCAGTTGGTTAATTCTTGGTTCAGACAGTGATTTTTTTAATGCACAAATTTGGACAGATTATGATAAGGCACCACCTAACCAGACTTTTTTTGTAAGAAAGTTGGTACTACCAACTCAAATAGATTCTATAATTTGAGAGTACAGCTTTTTGATCATTTCCTCTGGGTACATGGGTTTTGAAGGTTTTAGGGTGAAAGAAAGTTGGAAAAGGAAAGGTTAATTATATTTAGAAATTGTTAGAGGGAAGGACACGGTCATGCCTGTAAATTCATTCTTCACATTTTTTTTTGTTCCTTTGAATAGTGTATTTTGAACACGTTTGTAATGATACATTAAGAAAAGCATCATTTTTGTGGACCAAAGTATGAATAAGGAAAGAAAAGAAAATATTGGAAAGTGGATTCTCAAAGAAAAAGAACTGTATGTAGTCAAATAGTTGGAGAGGTAATCCATACTTTCTGAAGTAGATTTAAAGATAAATCATGTCTTGTCAACCTGGAATCATCCCTAGCCCTTCACATCATACTCTAATTCGGAGAGGTCCGTGCTTTTATTTATGAAAGGAACTTCTCCAGATTATATCTGACTATCAACCCGGAGTCGGTCCTTTTTTCAGGTGGGTGACTCACAAAGAATAATGATGGTAGAATATTAAAAGGTACCTATTTATACTCCGCATCATGTTTATTGAGAAGCAAGAGGAATACGGTGACCGCTATCTCGTCGGTATTGGCTTTCAAACTAAATTTGGTTAAGGATGCATGGTCCTATTTGGTCCCGTGAGACGGGCGTAACATCATTGGTACAATGTTCTCAGGGCTGTTCGTATCATGCTTGTGCAATATGAACCGTGAGGATTCGTCGCCTCCCCGCAGTAAGGCCGTAATTGACATCACAGCCATACATGGCTGTAACGACCTTATTGCAGGCAGCCAATGTCTTCATAGCTGTTCCGTCGTTTTGGCCAAATCTGATTAATTCTATCTTCTGGAGGGATATTGTACTCTGAGTGACACAAATAGACTGCTCCTTGGTCCGTTCACATATAGAATCCCCCAAGTACTAATAAGGATCTAATTAATTAAATGGCTCTTGTGTAATAATTCTGGGTAATGCTGGTCTAATGTCATAGAGGGGAGGACACAAAAGGAAATTGGAAACTTAGTGGAAAGGGTTTATTCTGATTATTTCAATCCCTTAGAAACTACGTGAAGGAATTCATCAAATTGAAGACTATCGTGGTTTACTGTTCTTTCTAATGAACAGGCAGAAGTTTTGGATTAAGGCCGATTATCCAATTATAATTTGGCAGGGGCAAATATATTTTGATTTATGTCGGTCCTGCAAAAGAAGTAGGAGTTCATGTGTGTTTTTACTCCTTTTTCTTTATCCAGTCTTAATTCATCTGTCTGACCGTCCATGTTCTTGTGACCACCTTTATGACATGGCCATGTACTTTATTTTTGATAAGCATTGAGTTACCCTGTCCTCATTATTTTGTGTGTTTAATAAAAAAATTCCTGAAAGCAGATTTGTTAAAATATTGTTTGAAATATTTTGTTGGTGACAATCATGCAACTGTTGCCAGATTGATATTAAATCATCATTTTTTTTTAATTGTAAAATTCTTTGTTGAGGAAAAGGTAAAGTGTCTGCGGAGTGCAAAATAATAAATGTGGATATGCAACTTTAATTGGTCGCATATTTTGCAAGGTGATGATAATTCTTATGAGTAAATTGTGAATATGAATATTCCATTGCAATTAGTACTATCAAAAATGTGTCTAAAAAGTGCATTTGAAAAATTATATGAGAAAGAGTTACATAGAAAGACAAAATCGTTATCCGATAATGAAGATGAAATATCTTATTTATATCAGAGCTTATATTTTTATCTAACTTTTCTTTCAGCTGTTAATTTGTGTCAACGGAAATGTTGGATATCTCGACATAAATTTGTGAAAATTCTGATTTGTAATGAAGTATTTACTTTTGTTGATCCCATCATGTCAAATGAAAATTGTAACGTTCCCCGTATATACATGTAATTCAAAGGACAATAATGTTTCATTCATAAAGGGTGGAAGAGGAAAGAAATTGGTATAATTATCGTACAAAATTTAATGAAAATAAATTGGTGCAAGTTTGATTGTACATGTTCATAGCAAATGATTATGAAGTATTATATGTATTGTAAAACTATTTTTTTTTCCACTCTTTACTTTACTTTACTTTACTTCCATTTCACCATCTGTATAAATGTCATTATTTATTGTTACTTTCCAAATTCTCTTTTTTCTCTAAAATGTATTTCTAAGATTATGCTTTATTTCACTGTGCAAACCTGCAAATTTGTTGGAGAAATAACATTTTCAGCAGTTCCATCGCTCTTTAAGGAAGCAAAAATATGGGGGGGGGGGCTATTCTATAACTTTCCAGGCTTTTAACTATTGAAAGTATTTGATTTTATGCTTCATTTTTGTGTTCTATGTGTATAGTTTTTTGAAGATGTGAATAAAAAGCATGTAGGCAATGAATGTGAACGAAACACTTGCATTCATATTTTAATTTATTTGTTCTGTTTTGTTTGCAATTGGTGTTTCTGAATGATGATGACCTCCAGAGTAATGCTTGATGAACGTTGTGGATGACAATGATGATGATGACGATGATGATTATGATTATGATGATGGTGGTGGTGAACATAATGATGATGATGATGACGATGATGATGATGATGATGGTGATGATGTGATGATTATGATCATAATGATCTATCTACCTACATGAAGCTACCCCGTTTTCTCTTTCTCTCTCACTCTCTCTCTCTCTCTCTCTCTCTCTCTCTCTCACTCTCATTAATCTCTGTCCGGTTTGTCTTATTCTTATTGGGGGAGGGTACTTATCAACTCACAGCTTCTCTTTTAATCATTTCTGAAATCATCAGTAACGTTACACAGTCAAAACACATGAATTTGTACCAGTTTATCCCACCGTATACATGTACCTTTCATTTACGATTAGACTAAATTTATCAGATATAATTTGCCGTCAGCAATGTGAAGTCGAGAGAAATCTTCTCTTTTTCAGCACAACTTTGCCCCCCTTCAGCATATTTTCCCCCTTCCTGCTCTTGTATAATTAACCTGTCAGGCCAACCCATCATAATTCATCTATTAAAGATCAAAACATTGCTGAGGGCAAAAAGAAATTTGGCGCTCAAATTTGTCGCCAGGCAGGATCTAAAATGCAGACGATACAAGATGGCTGCCTTTTGCTCTTCTTTTTTCATACTTCTAGGCCTAATTCAAGTGGAAAGAATTTGTGATGTTCAAGTTGTCAGCTCATTCTTGACATATCCCATGTATATTCTGGATTGTAAGGCAACATCGAGTGTAAAGAGAAGAAAATTGGGGAAGGGGAGGGGATTGGGTAGGACGGTACAAATGTTAAATAGCAATGATTTAAAATCGTTCTCTCATCGAGAAAAAACTCAAAATTGTATACGTTTATACTCATCATACCACATCGATAGATTGTTATTTTATTGACCATTTAGTGCTTGCCAACTTAAAGGAGAATTAAGCCCTGATGATAAATTTACTTATATTGGAAGGTGTAATATATTCCTACTTATTGGCCTAAATCATTTTCTAATAAGATATCAGAAAAGGGTATAAATAAAGATATTCCAACACCCGGTATCGTCTCCTACACATTTACATGGGGCTGCCATTTTCTTGCTGATTTGGAGTTGTACATGAACCATTGAGAAATGTTCCAGTCAGGAAGATATTTTGAATCCAAATCCTAAATTGATTTTCTTCATTACCTAAAATCCCATATGTGACGGAAAATATAAAGTGGGTGTTTACATGTATTATAAAAATTAAATCTTTATAATGATACTTTTAAATTGTCTGGTTTTGTTTAACAAAAATCTATTTTCTTGGGTTTGCCAAACAGAGCAGAACATAATATATGCAGCATGCATTCTGACTTTTCAAGTCCATTATCCGAAAGCAGGTGAATGCATAGTTTGCCGCTATAGATGCTCAGGGAAGAAGCATCCATAAAATTTGAATTAATTTGCTCCGTCTCATACGTCCAGTATCGAGAAAATAGATTTCTATTAAGCGAATATCGATTTTCAACAGAAATATATAAGGAAATCTTCAGTTTAAAAATAAATTGACATATCTATTCTATATTTTTAATCTCAAATGGGTTTTTAATTTTGAAAAAGGCAATTGAGCATTTGGATTAAGAAAATCTTCTTGTACACATAAACAAAATGACAGCCCCCATGTGCTGCTAGCAGACGATACATATTGCTAGCAGATGGTAAATTTTGCTCAGAAAAATTTGATTCATATCGATCTCGTATATTCTGACGCGAAGCCATATAGTCTAACAAGTAGGAATTAATAACACCTTTGAACACTATCGTCTTTATTTTTGAGCGTAATTCTCCTTTAAGATCCGAAACCAAGTCAGGAGACGAGACATTCTTTCCTCTCTAATCATTCAATCAATTATTTAATTTATTTCTGAATTAAGTTGTTTTAAATTATCTATCCGTGCGTTTGCCCCCTCCTTATCCCTTTTAGTGTCAAGTTTTGCTAAAAGTATATTCTGATATCATTAATTTTTTACTGTCTATAGGCTTGGCTTCATAACATCGTTTCAAGGATAATGTGAGGAAATATCGCATCATTTTCAGCTCATGTAAGCAGAACACTGCGCAGACAGCATCAATTACCCCGATTTATTTTTTAAAAGTGATATCGATACATCTGGCATCACATGACCAACAATCCGGCACGCACCACTGGAAACCCGTCACCTGTTTTTATAAAGAAGAAAATACACATAACAGGAAAACAAAGGGCGTTCAAACGCGATACAGAAATTTATTCAAGGAAGCTTATCAAATCATCCTAAACATTGAAGGAAATTGGAACACTCCTTCTAAAAATGTTTTCTTAGTTACTATCTAAGAAATCGGGAAATGTAGATTGGAGAGAGGACAAACAGGAGATAATTTGAAAGACAAAAATAATGAGGAACCATGACAACAGACATTCTCCCGCTACGGTTGGGAGTATAATGACCGACAACGGTGCGAGAATAGAGGTCAACTTTATTTCATAGAATATTTTTCTTCTTCATTTTTCATCTTGTCTCTGCCCATGGCGTAGCGATGGTCCAGCCAATGGAAGGGAGGGGAGAAGAGCAGAAATTACGAGTTAACAAGGGCATAGAAGTCAGAGGAGAGTGTAAAGGTGGCAGTGGCGGATCCAGGCAGGGGCGCCAAGGGCGCGCGCCCCTTTAATTTTTCTGTTTTGTGATTTCACCATGGGAGGGGGGATACCCCCCTCCCGCACCCTCCGCTCCCTCGCCTCTGCCCCCCCCCCCCCCCCCCCCATTTCAAATTCCTGCATCCATCACTGGAAAGGGGTGTCGTATCGGTCGTATCATAATTTATCTTGTTCTTATTTTCACGTTGTCTTTCCACTCTTTCTATCTTTTCCCACTTGTTGCCCTTCGATCATGGGGGTACCATGAGTACTGCCCCCGTGCACCCTCATCTCTCTAGTTGCGCCACTCGCCCTGGCATCTTGTATGATTGTTGCGTTAAGAACAAAAGCTAATTGGGGTACGACTCTCTCTCTCTCTCTCTCTCTCTCTCCCTCTCTCTCTCTCTCTCCCTCTCTCTATCTCTCTCTCTCTCACTCTCTCTCTTTCTGTCTTTCTTTCTCTCTCTCTCTCTCTCTCTCTCTCCCTCTCTGTCTCTCTCTCTCTGTTTCTCTAGCGCCGCCATCGATTATGTCCCTTTTACACTTTAATCACAGACTGCACCAGGGAAATTCTAAATGAGCAAAATAAGGATGTGGTGAAGCATGCCTTTATAGGAGCTGAAGGAAAGTCACATTGTTTGTGTATAGATGAAATAATCTTCGCATGAGACGGAGTCAATATCGTGACATAAAACAACACTAATAGAAAGTGGTGAATTGGCAGTTTAATTTATTCAGAATTGGTAACTGAGGCTAAAATGCCTTTGGTAGCATAATATTGGGAATTCTGTGATGAAACTATTCCAAGGGATATATGAAAGAAAAAGTGGATTCTCATTTCTTTTAACGAATTAACAGTCTTTCGAACACAGAATAATCAATTTAATTTTTATCTCTTGAATGGAACAAGGATACTTTCCACCAACTTTTCTCCTTCTCTCTCACTCTCTAACATGCTTTCTGCTTAAATCTATTTTAATGTAAACCTACGTCATTAACATTTTCATTAGGTAGGGGCCTAAACACGCAAGTAATTAAAACGCAAAACATGAAGAAAAGGTATAATGAAATGTGATATTTTAAAATACAATATTTAGAAAATCTAGCCATAATCCGGAGAAGGAAGTCTCCATTTTGAGGGCGGAAATTGATTGATAATGCATGGAAGTAATTACTGCAATTATCCAATCACGGTTTCTTCTACATTCATGACCACAAATCTATGTGTTGATAGAGAGACACAGTCACGAAACATTTCATAAATTTGCAAAACGTGGGATGAAATCGAGGTATTATTTTATTTCCAAACTTAATTGTCATCATTATGGCTTGTATTTTTTTGCTTCTGAAAGAGTATGAAGTATAATGCAAAATGCTAATCATAACCTAATTAAGGATTCATAATGAGTGAGAATGAGTGACATTAAAAAGAATTTGCTAGGATTTCCAGAATTAGCATTTTTTTGGTGAAGTCAATATTGTTCGTGCCAAGAGGACTACTTCCTGGACTTTGGGCCAAAAGCAATTATCCCAAGTACAACCTCCATGTTGTGGTCTAGTGGATAAGTCACCAGACTGCAGATCACAAGGTACGGGATTCGAATCCCACCACGGCACTAACGTCCTTTGGCAAGACTCTAATCTACATAGCCACTCTCTACCCATATGTTACCTGATATGCTTGAGCGCTAGTTACTTTGCCGGCTCGGCTATAACCGGGGTAATGATGTCGAAGCTCCATGAGCGTCACTGCGTGACGGATATGAGTGCTATATAAAGTGGCCATTATTATTATCATTATAACAATCATCTCCGCCTAGGACATCAGTATCATCGGACAACTACCCCGCGGACAATTACCAGTACCCAACTGCCCATTGGATTAACTACCCATCGAGGGTACATGTTGGTACGTACGGGGACAAACGGGGTAGTTGTCCTATATAGACTTTTAACAATGTATATTTACTGTAATTGCAGAGATGATTTATATCGCTTTAGTGCGATGAAAATATCTCTATGAATAATCGAACAACGTAATCCACTTTTTAAGAATATATGAACAATTTTTCGTGTCATCTGTGTCATCCACAATGCCAATTTTTTTTTCTTCCTGTTGGTCTTACAGATGATTTACATGCAATATGAGGCTATCTTCACATTGTATTAACGTTGATAGCAATAAAAGAAAATGTCAAAGAAAATGGTGCATGTATTCTGCTTGTGGTAGATGAGAATATCTGTTGATATTATGGAAACTATGTCAGAATAATTTTAGGCTAGCGGCATTTGGATTGTCCTATATTTTTTAGAATTATTGTTGCCCCATTGACATGTCTTTATTTTACATTGTCTTATCCATTCTTATAATATCCGCTGTTGATGGCATCAGTATATGTCTGCTAGTACATCCAACTCAAGTTCGAATGAGTTTTTTTTAGTGATGCTGTGAATTTACGTCATAATAACATGGTGGTACTTTTTATAACTGGAGCACAACATAGACACAGGAAGAGGCCTTTCCGTTTTTAACATAAGCCATTATTGTCCTTGTCCATTGTTTTTTTTTCTTCCTCAAAACGACTTTATTTACGAATGTTTTGTGAGCTTGTAAAATTAATTTTATATTCAATATATTCAAGGACTCGAGTCAAGTCCTCTCTTAAGTAAATTCCCATTTTTAGGAAAGCGTTATAATACAAAATCACAAATACAAACCATGTCTATCTTCTATTTTACAAAATGAACAATTCAATATTATCGGAGTTATAGATCTTTTTGTAAGATTACTAATATCAGCGTGATATTTCATCCTGACGTAATTGGTATAGTCGTAACTAATTGATGGTGACTGGAAGACTATGTATCCGTAAGTGGCTATCAACGAATCCAAATCATTCTGACCTACTTTGATTCTTATCTGAAATCTTGATAAAAGAAAATAATTTTAAAAACATAAATAACTGAAGTAGAATATTAGTAGAATCATGATGGTATTTTTAAAACAAATGCGTAATTTATCCGATTAAATCTGAAGAAAGTAGCAAAGTCATGACAGTTTTCTTGAAATCATTGTCACTCATTATTAGAAAATTATTCTTTGTTCAGTGCTTCAGTTGATCGGTTGATGGTAATTTATATTTTAGTGCTTGCTGCAATCTCTCTTTTTCATTAATACTTGGTTGTTGTTTTTGTTGTTTTGAATAATGTAAGTGAGGTTAAAATAAATTCATTATCACTGTATGGTACATGTAGGTTGTTTTGAAAAATGCAATTTTGATAACTTTGATTAGATGTGTCGAGCAACTTCAATTTAAAAATAAAAATAGTCTGGTAGGGTTAGGTAGACATGATCACTTTTTTCATATACCCGGATGAAATAGATGTGCAGAAATGTAACTGTGACTGACAGCACCTCCAAGATGTATTAGTATTCAAAAGCCGTTTGAAAAAAGGGCCCTTGAAATTAGGCTTCGGTTGTCATCATGTACAAGTTGCCATGGAAACATATTCGAATGTTGTCACTATATGTGCATCATTTGGGGAGAATAATGTCTCGATAAAGGTGCACGAAGGTCACTTTAGGGAGGGACTACTTCCGCCATGTTACTGCTAGATATGTAACGGGCCGGGTGCCTGGGTATAGTCAGGAAAAATATAAGAATACTATTCTGTTCTTATTTTCGCGAAATATCAGAAAATAGATAATAGTATATGTTTTTTGTAATCTCTAACTGATCTGATACTCTCAAGCCTGCTGTATACGAGGCGTCATTTAACCGACGTATGGTTCCATCAGCAAATCGCCCGGTCTTCTACCAACCAGTTTATACCAAAAACGAACAGTGCAAACTACTAGTATATAGATCAATAGACCTGTTTATAAAGTTATTCAAATTGGGGACCTAGTAACGAGGTATTCATTAACCTGTTAAAAAAATAATGAACTACATTGCTTGGAATCCGTTTGCATATATTACTTGTTGCTATGTTTGACAGGCCTCTGACAAGTTTTCAGGTTGTCAATAACAACCTTTGATTTAAAAGTATGCATCATATTTGAATATATTTGCGAACAGGTCTATTGCCTTCTCAGGCTTCATTATTCCAAGTAATAACGCAAACGAAAAGGCGCCTCATGTCATGTGCAATGGGTATTACAATTTTCAATAAACCATCCAACCGAGACGATGAGCACAGACAGGTACACTCTTCTTTAAATGGTCGATATTCGTCGTGTATTAGTATTCAGATTTATGCATGCTTTTTTCCCGGAGGACCTCGTGATTAATGTTTACATTCATCTGTTACCGATACATTTCATTTTTTTAAAATTTATTCCTGCATGTTTCACAATAATCAGTTTCATACATACAAACTTTGAAAGTAAAGACACACAGAGGTCTGGCAATATAAGCTGGACGCTTGAAGTGTTGCCATACCTAAGATCTTACATATTTCATACATTCTTAAAAGTAAACATAGATTAATAGATTAAATACAACCCCAAAAAAAAGTGCAAATATAATACACTATATACAGATACAAATACAGATAAAGAATAAGATTGAAATCTCTACAGTATACGTTCTAGAGCGGGAAAAATGTAGCAGACATGATAAAAGGTGTAGTCCATCCATACTGAAGGAGAAACAGAGAGAAAAGAGAGAGAGAAGAAAACGTAAGACAAGCAAGAGAGAGGGGGTGGGAGAGAGAGAGGGGGGGGGGGTGGGGTGGGAAGATGCCCTAATTAACAATACCACTGCGCATAATTACATATCATGGCAAATTATACATGTATACATATTATATAGAATATATACAATCATAACATAATTAAGTACACGCTATGTTCAGGGGAATTAACAACCAACTAATAGAACAAATATATGAGCATGCGCTTGGCTGCATTTTTAAAAGAGTAAATTGTATGCAAATTACGTGTTTCAATTAGTCATCGCACCTGTGCATTTTCAACAACGTTTTGCCATCCACATTAATTATTCATGACTGGGTTAAACGTGGTGCTCTGGAATTTCAGCTACAATGTACTATAAAATTGTTGTGTTCTGAATTAATCATTAATACAAACAGACTTTGTGGCCTTTACTTTTCGAAAAGTGACAATGTAATTAGATATCTAGAGCGTTAATAGTATTCAAAGAAATGTCATAAAACTTAATTCAAATAAACATCCTACCACTTAAGAATGTGCAAACTTAATTTTTAATACGAGTTTAACGAGTTTCACATGGTCAGTGAGCTGATGACGAGAGTGAGAGGTGCTGCTATGTGAGGAAATCCTTTATCAATAGACATTGTAACAGCAACGGAATAAGTACATGTTCACGTAAAGCTTACTTCAGCGGCATCGCTCTTTCCGCGCCAATCGTGTTAAGTGAGTTTATCATCCATAATTATTGGGTCAATATTGATTTGATTTATTGTTATTGTTGGTTGAATGATTATATTATACAATTAAAAACTTTGCCTAGCTTTTCCAAAGTAAAGAGATTGGATCGGTTACTGTATCGTACGGCATTGGTGAAAAACGGCTATGCCTATTAACTGAAGCACAAGGGCAGGTCCAAGTTAATAGATCTTTCGGTATCACATACGTTACCATGGTTACCACGTATCATGGGATTCTGACAATATTGTTTTCCAATCTTAAGGATTGTAACTTTAGTAGGCAACCATGGCAACCAAATTTTATCAAGTTTCAACTCCTTTAGTGATGCCTTTCACAATGAATCATTAAATAGTTTCCTTCAAGTAAATACTTGTTTTCTACAGGCCTTCAAACTTCCGAAATTTGTCAAATGTCCATCCGTGACTAACTGATCAGGCTCTATACTAAAATCGTTGAAATGTGGTCGGGTACATAAGGAACAAAATGCCACGGAATTGCCCATAATATACAGTGATGAAGTGAAAATGAAGTCATATTAAAGAATGAAATTGAAATGAAGTGGTGACCTGCATTAATAAAAAAAGAGTTGCGTGCTCTAGTTGAAAAACAAGGATTACCGGCCGGTTAGGGAGCCTGTGGGTGGGGAAAGGGGTAAGGCGGGTGGGTAGATGAGGGTAGATCTGGATCCCTGAAATAGCAACATTGACAAGAGGCTACAAGAGCATTGCCTTCAAGGAATATCATGATAAACTTGACAGACCTATGCCAAAGACTAATAAAATAAAAAATCGTCTCGATTATCTTGATTTAAAAAAAACTATAAAATATATACGTTCTAGTGATTTTAATAGTTTGTCACTGGAAAAGCGGCTCAACGGTCAATATTTCCAATTTTGTTTAATCGAAAGGGATTTTGTTTAATCCATTATCCATCTGCTGTGATATGTCGGAAAACCTGAAAGGCAAATTAGATTTTAAGTGTTATTGTATTTTTGAAGAATAATATCTAGAACAATAGAATTAATATACTATTATTCAACTGTAATTGCAACCCAATCAGAGCAGCAGAGGAATCTGATGAATTGAATTTTGTGTTCATGCTAATGTTAATGTAGGGGACCGATTCTATATCACCAAGGAGGTACTAGACAAGCTTCCCTCGTACCTCCTTGATATCACCGATAAAAAAAACCCCATACAGATATCTATAACTATAAGATTACTTATGTTGAAAAATTTTCCACCTAAAATTTAGGAGACTGGTTGAGTATTAATACAGTTCTCCCTGAGGGGCCTGCAATCATTTACCCTGAGACTACCTTGGCTACCATAATGATGCGCTCAAGCACTCAAGGAATTTCTTCCAACCTGGTACCCACTGGGTAAGGATTTGAACCCCTCACCGTGTGGTCCGCAGTCCGGTGACTTACCCACTAGACCAGAACACGTCTGTGGTGATAATGTGATCGGCCTCTGAGAGAGAGGACTTCTCCAGAGAAAGAAATCAATTCACCCGGTTAAAATCGTGTCCTAAATTAGTCATCGAAGTGTACCGTGGACCAAAACAACAAGAAGAGCGACTCATCGACGATAGATGACTGATCTCCTTATGGACACAAACTGACCATGTAATCGTATTTCCTCAAAATAATTCTTGGTCCCCTTTTCTCATCTATTCTTGTCATTCCAGGTAAGGGAGAGATGGTGAGAGAGAATGGGAGATATATAGAGATAAAATGAGAATGAAAACGGGAGAATGAGAGAGAGAGAGAGAGAGAGAGAGCGAGAGAAGGAGAATGAGAGGTAGAATGAGGGAGAGAGTATGAGAGAGAGAGAGAGAGAGAGAGAGAGAGAGAGAGAAATTTAAAATGATAAAGAGAGAATAAAAAAAGTGAGAATGAGATAGAAAGAATGAGAGAGAAGCAGTGAGAATGGGAGAGAGAGAGAGAGAAATAAGAATAAAAAGAAGAAGAAGAAAGAGAAGACTGACATATAAATCTGTTTATATGTCATATCAAATAACGATAGGCCTGTTAACCCATAGACCACATGAACCTGGTGGATCCTGTATTAAGCCTATGAGGGTTACAGAATTCAGTAGTTAACGGGTTAATACTGTAGCCTTCACGTGCTGCTGCAGTGTAACATTTTTTTAGAAGTATGCCAAGTTCACAATCTATCGTGAGACAATGGCGAAGTGCATAGGACATTGTCTGTTGGGATGTGTAGGCTTTACAGTGATTCTTGATCTTTGTGATACATATATAGGCCTACACTGTATAATTATATAACTTTCATTTCAGCATTGTTCCCGTGATTATGGTGATCTGTATAAGAATACGAAAAACATACAATATTATTGAAGTTATAATATTAACTGTTTTTGGATATGTTTATGTTTTCCTCATTTGTATCCTACCGCTTCAGTTTTTGTTTTTTACCTTCTACGTCTTCCCTCACCTACTCTTTCTCTCTATCTATCCCCCTTTGTCCCTACTTCACCTCTCTCTCTTTATCATATTCTCTCTCTCTCTCTCTCTCTCCCTCTCTCTCTCTCCCTCTCTCTCTCTCTCTCTCCCTCTCTCCCCCCCTCTCTCTCTCTCTCTATTTCTCTCCTTCTTTTTCATGTATTTCTTTTTTATACCCGTCGGATCCACCTATCTCTTCCAGTTCCCTATCTCTAAGATCCTACCCACTTTGAACTTTACGACTGGTCGAACGCCCTCTCTGAAGTATGGGTGAAGTTTATTGATCATCATCTTTAGTCCCCTCAAAGTCTGAAAATATCTCTCCCACAGGTCCTCACGTACCAATGATTATTATCAAGAATGACACCAGATAAAGGTCTCCGACATTTGCTACTGTGGAGATTACTCCGGGCTTTATCTCATCAGAGATATGGGGTAAGGGTTCGAGTTGTGATTGGGTTTTAGGTAAGATTTAGGGTTATGGTTAGGTGTAGTGTTTGGTCAAGTTGAAGTTAATTAACCCATTGAAAACTGAATTCTTTCATTCCCATAGGCTTAATACAGGGACAATCCGGTTCCCGTAAGCAATGGGTTAAGATTGTGGTTAGTTGTAGGGTATTGACCGAAGAGCAATGTCGCCGGAGAACCCAGATATTACCACTTGCTTCGCACTTCATCATGGTCTTGTTGACAAGGCAGCGTTGAAGAATGCCTCAGATGCGTTTCCTTGACGCACTGACGGTATAAATGAATTAATAATTGATCGTTATCAATTGCTTCTTGAATAGTCATACAGGTAGTGATTAGGGTCGATGGACGAGACAGGGTGAGTGTCACAGAGCCAACATCCATGATGCTTGAATATGTATCACCATTGACCAAGGGAACGGTGATGTAGCGTGGGGCCAGTCATTGGAAGGGCACTGCCATCGGGTTTTTTTTTTTTTTTTTTTTTTTTTTTTTTTTTTTAATTTTTTTGGTTTTGTTTTGTTTTGTTTTTGTTTTTTGGGGGCAGTCTCATTATGTGAGTGAAATGCCAATTAACAATGCATTCGACTAGTGATCGAAAGGTGGGTGTGGGAGAGGGTTCTTTCATCCTCTTCTGACGTTCACTGTCCTTTTCCCTTCAGCCCTCCTCCCCACCCCCACTTTTCAATAAGCCAGTTCGGGGTTAGCGCATGGTACAAATGACCCCAAATATCCACAGATATTTTAGACATGGAGGGTTCCTTTATGTGCACTTCAGAAAAATAACTCTGGGAGTGATAGAGGTGCCTCATGAATAGCTTTTGTTTCCCCCTTTAAAAAGAATACTTCCACCTGGATATCATGGAATGCACCATTAGTGCATAATTGAATAATGATTACATGACATTCATGAGCACATATCGAATATTAGTGTCAGTGGGTTTTAGAATTTGGTACAGATGACCTTTATCTGCTCATGCTCAGATTGCATCTCCGAAGTGGCTTATTGGAGGGGCACGTCCACTTGTGCCCCCTTTTAGCAACAACACTGACAGGGCCGACATCTAAGGATGGTTTCACATGTCTCACCACTGACAAAGGGCACTTCCGATGTGATGTGTGGTGTGTGGCAGTAGCGGATTAAAGCAAAGGGAGCGAAGCCCCCCCCCCCCCCCCCTTCCACTAAAAAAAGTAGAAATGCAGGAGTTTTCGGGACAAAATAATGTAACCCTCGCATCTTCCCTTTCTCCAATGGGTTAGCGTAAATTTTCAAAATCATATTTCGAGGACAAATCACATCTGGAATGAATCATGGATAAGCCACTTATTAATGTCTATGATGCGTCCTGATGATATTCTTTCAGCTTACCAGAGATAGGGTATATTACTCGTAAAGTAACTAGATTTTCAGGAGTCTCTGTACATTTCATAGGGATTGTAGGTTTTACAAGCAGAGTGAAAGGGAATCATATTCTTGATCGCCATACCCGTCTCTCCATTGACACAGGGGTAAAAGATTCTTATTTAACTGTTTAAAGTATGAAAGGTCATCCTATTTTTGCTTCACATACCTGTCTCTCATTCACACAGGGGGAAAATATTCTTACATTCAGTTGTGAAAGTCATCATATTCTTCTTCCCATACCCATCTCTCCATTAACACAGGGGTAAAAGATTCCTATTTGCAACTTGTGAAAGGTCATCATATTCTTGCTTCACATACCTGTCTCTATATTCACACAGGGGTAAAAGATTCCTATTTGCAGTGTGAAAGGTCATCATATTCTTGCTTCCCATACTAATCTCTCCATTAACACAGGGGTAAAATATTCTTATTTGCAGTGTGAAAGGTCATCATAATTATTCTTGCTTCACATACCTGTCTCTCCATTCAAACAGGGGTAAAAGATTCTTATTTGCAGTGTGAAAGGTCATCATAATTGTATCCCCCGGCAGTATGCCGGAGGATACTTTGGATTCAGCAGCGTTTCGCCGCCGCCGCCGCCGCCGCCGCCGCCGCGTCACATTCTTGTGTGCGCTCTAGCGGTCACATTTCTCGACGAATTTTTTTCAAACTTCCTGTGGACGTGTATCTTGGTAAAATCTGGACCCCTATAGTTTCTGGTGATGCTGCCCCCAGTGTTCCGTCTTTTATAGGGTAAAAGGCCATATTTTTTTGGATAGTTTGTGTGCGCAGGCTCTAGCGGTCACATTTCTCAACGGATTTTGTTCAAATTTTGTATGGAGGTGTCTCTTGGTAAAATCTGGAACCCTATAGATTTTGGTGATGCTGCCCCCAGTGTTCCGTCTTTTATAGGGTCAAAGGTCATATTTTGATAGATGTCTTGTGTGTACTCTTGTGTGCGCTCTGGCGGTCACATTTCTCAACGGATTTCGTTTAAATTTTGCATGAAGGTGTCTCTTGGTGTAATTTAAAAACTTATAGTGTTTGGTGATGCTGCCACCAGTGTTCCGTCTTTTATAGGGTCAAAGGTCATACTTCAGGGCATGGCGTGAGTGCACTCTGCAGGCCACATTTCTCAACGGATTTTGTTCAAATTTTGTATGGAGATGTATCTTGGTATAATCTACACATGTTTAATTTTTGGTGATGCTGCCCTCATTGTTCCGTCCTTTATAGGGTCAAAGGTCATTTTTCCATTTCTTGCACTCTTACTTCTGCATTTCTCGACGGATTTCGTTCAAATTTTGCATGAAGGTGTCCCTTGATGTAATCTAAAAATCTGTACTTTTTGGTGATGCTGCCACCAGTGTCCCGTCTTTTATAGGGTCAAAGGTCATACTTCAAGGGATGGCGTGAGTTCACTCTGCAGGCCACATTTCTTGATGGATTTCTTTCAAATTTTGTATGGACATGTATCTGTGGATAATCTACACATCTTTACTGGTTGGTAATGCTGCCCTCATTGTTCCGTCCTTTATAGGGTCAAAGCTCATTTGTCCCTTTTGTGCACTCTTACTTCTGCATTTCTTGACGGATTTCATTCAAATTTTGGATGGAGATGTATCTTGGTATAATCTACACATATTTAATTTTTGGTGATGCTGCCCTCATTGTTCCGTCCTTTATAGGGTCAAAGGTCATTTTTCCATTTCTTGCACTCTTCTGCATTTCTTGACGGATTTCGTTCAAATTTCGCATGAAGGTGTTTCTTGGTGTAATCTAAAAACCTATAGTTTTTGGTGATGCTGCCACCAGTGTTCCGTCTTTTATAGGGTCAAAGGTCATACTTCAGGGAATGGCGTGAGTGCACTCTGCAGGCCACATTTCTTGATGGATTTCTTTCAAATTCTGTATGGAGATGTATCTTGGTATAATCTACACATCTTTACTGTTTGGTAATGCTGCCCTCATTGTTCCGTCCTTTATAGGGTCAAAGCTCATTTGTCCCTTTTGTGCACTCTTACTTCTGCATTTCTTGACGGATTTCATTCAAATTTTGTATGGAGATGTATCTTGGTATATCTCTCAACACATTTCTTTCAAATTTTATATGAAGATGTGTCTTAGTGAAACCTACACATCTAATTTCTACACCATCCTTTTGTTTGAGGGAGGGGATGGGGGAGGGTCTTTGTCCCTCCTTCAAATCGCTGCCAGTGCCGGGGGATACATTTAGCATTGCGCGGCCCCAGCAATGCACATTTCTAGTTACTTTTGCTTCCCATACCCGTCTCTCCATTGATACAGGGGTAAAAGATTCTTATTTACAGTGTGAAAGGTCATCATATTCTTGCTTCCTATACTCATCTCTCCATTAACACAGGGGTTATATATTCTCATATACAGTGTGAACTGTCATCATTTCCGCGTTTCCCCACACCCATCTCTCCATTCAGCCAGGGGGTAATACATGATTACATGCAGTGTGAACGGTCATTATATTCTTGCTTCCCAGACTCGTCTCCCATTAATATACAGGGGTTATAGATTCTCATATGTAGTGCGAAAGTCAATATATATATGGTTGATTCCCATATTACTAAATTTTAGCATTGTGCAAACAATTTTGAAAGAAGGGTATGGGTAACGAAAATATCTGCATTGGTTCGCAAGAAAACTCAAATATGACAAATCGACGACATATTCCATTAATATAAAAAAATAGAATATATCAATCGCATTTATATTTTTAGGAGAGAAACATCGATAATCCTGCGTTCATCCTGACATGATTATTGTAGAAGCAGACTTTATATTTTTAAAAAATGGAAATGGTCAGCATTCATCTCACAACCTACGTGCTTGTAATGGAACTTATATTTCTGATACAAGACACCCTTGGACTTAAGCAGGAACTTCCCGGGAGAGCTATCAAGAAAAGGGGTGAAAATGTTAAAGTCAAGAAAAAAATGAAAACAGTAATTATTCGCGTGAATTGACAACCATCAGCAGTGGAAAGGCAACATTAATTTGTCTAAACATGGGAAGAGGGGCACATTATCAGCAGCATGAGGGTGTTGATGTACCCCGGAGTCCATTTCTGTCAACCAAGTCTGGGGTACGAATCGGCCCAGTTCACATCTGAAAGTTTATCATTGATTTGTTATTTTTATATCCTTGTGTTTTTACTGATAACAATCTTATAGTAAGATTAAGAAGTAAGAATCTTATACCTTTAATATAATTAGCATAATATTATACAGGCTGCATTGTAAGTCGTCATTATCATTACCTTATACGGGCAAGTTCAGTGTATCTTGTCATTTTATGCCCTATAAGTTACCGTGGTTACCAAGTATCATGGAATACTGAACTTTATTTACATTAAAAATGCCCTTTTCCTTGATATTCGGTATGATCCGAGCTATAATCAGAGCTACCAACTTATTGCAATCATCTGGGGGATGTTTCACAAAGACTTAAGTTTGATTTAAGTCGGACATAAATTATTAGTTGCGTGCGGTATATGACACATCACCGCATTGGTCAGATCATGCTGAGGGGACGCGCGCTATTGGGTAATCTACCAATGAGATATACACGTTTAATACCGTATGCGCATTGGCACTTACGCATGATTCTAAGTCAAAACTTAAATCTTTGTGAAACAACCCCCTGGTATACTATTAGATCATGTAGATATAGTCGTTAACTTAACACCTCTTCTATTTCATAGATATATGCGATTTCACTGACGGTTGAAAGATCTGGTTTATGTTTTAGGTGTGAATGGGGTGTATTATGTTGCCACATCCCAGTCAATGAAGCCAAACGGACTAGAGGAAAGTACCCGGACCCAACCGGGGTGGTAACAGACAGTCTCGGGTGAACGATAGGGAGGCGGCGGCAGCTTGAAAGGTATACTTCCTTACACCTTCGGTTTATCCTGTTCAACTTGAAAGAAGAATGATATCGAAGATGGAGCTGACTTTAAAGGTAGGCCGTGATAAATAGATCGTGCTGCAGTGATTAGCATGCAGGGGAATTTTGATGACATTTGCTGAATATGGTGTGAAAATGTTGTTCCACATATATATGTATCAATGGATCTATTGTGCCAAGTGTGTTAGCATTTCCTTTATGATCTCCAATGAATATTACGTATAGATCGAGCCTATTGACTCCAAAATTCATCCAAATTAATTCCAAAGGCTTTTGCGACTGCTCTTACTCGGCTGTCTCTATATGCTTAAGTTCGGCAACCTGCTATCCCCTAGAGCTTCCTCCAAGTAGGTTCTACATTACTCGTTTGAAACTCTCAAAATCTGAGTAGGTTATCTCTTATAAACGACTACACGCATTCGTCTCACCGTGCGACCGAGTGTGAATTCTTTTGATGGTCCCTTGATAAAAAAGTTATTAAAACTTACCCATATTACCATTTCCATATATCGTCGGCCTTATGCCAAAAGGGCCTTACCACTGTATAAAGTCTATGGCCTTAAAGCCCTTTTGGCATAAGGCTGACGATATTACGAACATTATCAAGGAAATACGGGTGAGATCGTTTGTCTTTTTTTTAATCTTCTGGAATATACGAATCTTCATTTTAATACACATGAAGGTCTGTGCAGGCGCTGTTCTTTAAAGCATGAACTTTATTTAAAGGTTAACATGTAGCACACGACATACACGTAATGCCCGCAGGTTAGGTAATGGTCTGCTGACGAACATTATTATTAGTGCATGAAGAGTAAGTGCCCCTAAAGACAATGACCAAAATTATGCAACCGAACCCCTCCCCTCTCAGTTCATTTTTAGGAAATAACATGAGAAGGTGATGGTGCGTAAATCAAGCTATTCTTTGCTCTTATCGTGTAGAAAATAATGACGAATTTCGGATAAGGGGTTGTGCCATTTGTTCGTGTAATTAATGAGGGTTTTTTTTTAAATATCGGTAATACTTTCTGTTTTTGAATGAATTGCAGTCAACTCTCTTTTCCACTTCTTATCATTGCCAACGAATATAGTGTCGTCATAAAGGCCTATGGAAACACAAAAATAGTTGGATTTGAGCTATGTGCTTGAAAGTTTATTAAGCGGTTAATCTAGACAAAGCAAAAAATCCTGCTGATTAATCTTACAACCACTTTCAGTAAGCAAGACACCCGTGGTTTTCGCTTCACATTAATTTTGTTTAATTCCAGTCTGTTTCTTAAACATCGACCTTTACAAAAGGTTACCATTTTTTTTTTTTTTTTTTTTGGGGGGGGGGGTCATAGTTGACTGAAATAATGTGTCGAGTGACAGTATCAAGAAGATGGCAGGTTGGGATAGGAAGAGAGAGAAGGGGAGAGAAATAGAGATAGAGATTGATTTAGAAAGAGATAGATAGACAGGTAGGTAGGTAGGTAGATAGATAGATAGACAGATAGATCAATAGAAAGATAGGTAGATAGAGAGAGAGAGATAGATAGATAGATAGATTGAGTATTGAATGAAAAGTGAGAGACCGACAAAGGCTTGGACGAAGAGGAACAGATTTTAAAAAAGGGGGGGGGTAAAGATGTAGAAAAAAGGAAAAGGAAAGTAAATACATCCTAAGTTGGGTTTGGAGATGAGATAGAGCGAGAAAGGGGAAAGAGAAAAGACAGAAAGAGGGATAAACTTAGAACGTGGAAGAACGAGGGATAGAAGGAGAATATCAAATAGAGTTTTAGATCAAAATGAGCTGCGAGGAGAGGATGGTGGAAAAAGAGGAAAATATAAGATCCCGAAACTTAAAATAGCATTAGAGGAAGATGAAAAGTATATGAATACAAGGGCATACGGACTGTGAGATGATAATTTATCCTGAGGTAAGAAGAGCATAATGGTCAAGCCTATGAATGTCTGACAAAGCGATCATAATTGAAGGAAAAGCGATGGGAGACCAAAACAATGCATCAATATCCAAGAAAATGTAAGAAAAATAAGGTAGTTCAAAAGATATGAAGAGGATGCAGTTGCATAAATACAGAGTGACATGCCCCCCTCCCCATTTAATGGCGATTAAAAACAAAGACAAAGAAAAATAAGAAAGAAAAGAAGATGATAGTACCCCCTTACACGACCTCCCCTAATCTTTGGCCTTGTTCATTCGTATTTCATTCACTGAATACGACTGCTGACCCCTCCCTTCCCCGTGATACAAGTGCCCCCTCAATGGCTGGACCCACGCAACGCTACGCCACAGAGAGAATGCCTCAGATTTTGAAGGGTAAAAGGGAGGGGAGATGAGGAAAGGGTGGGGGCAGGATGAAGCCGGCATCCGCCTATTCCTCCTTCGCATATTAAAAGCATCCTCATCATTCCACTTTCATCCTTGTTGAGAAGTGCGGGAACGAGGGGCATTCGTTTTTCCGAAAGTTCGTATTTCCGAAGGTTCATAATTCCGAGAAAAAAATTCCCTTACCGCGGGGGGGGGGGGGGGGGTCAATATGCGAAATGAAATACGGTTCATAATTCCGAAAATTTGTCGCATGGCTCCGAAGGTTCATAAAACTCCGAAAATGCAAAAGGGTACATACTTCCGAAAAGTGATATAAGGTTCTATTGCATTTTCGGAATTACGAACCCTATCTTTTTTATTGAATTACAAGCCTTCAGATTAACGAATCTTCAGAATTACGAAACTTCGGAATAACGAATCTTTCGGAACTATGACCTTTCGGAAAAACGACATAATTATAACCTTAATTCCACTTTCATAGTCATCGGTGTTC
Source organism: Heliocidaris erythrogramma (assembly GCA_025617745.1). Classification (NCBI taxonomy): domain Eukaryota; kingdom Metazoa; phylum Echinodermata; class Echinoidea; order Camarodonta; family Echinometridae; genus Heliocidaris; species Heliocidaris erythrogramma. The sequence goes on from CM046870.1 coordinate 9,370,412, forward strand.
CTTGATGAGAAGTGAAGGGTCGTCGGATGTCTTGCAAGTAAAGCTTCCATCCTCCAACACCATGGTTCTTTGATCAAGGTGTCTGGACTACATCACCGACAGAAGACCTCAATACACGGTGATGAAAGATGCTGCTTAAAGAGAAGATTGAGTCCTGGGCCCCGTTTCATAAAACTTGTTATCAGTATAAACCTCTGCCACATTTCTATCACAAATTTGCTCTCAGCCAATCATATACAAGGATTTTAGTAACTTATAAGAATTATTGTAACTTGTTATTGATAACAAGTTTTATGGAACGGGCCCTGGTAAAGGTGGCAAATAATACTTTGATATTTGTTCATATTCTTTTATTGCTATGTAAACGAATTTCATAAAAACAGTATGATTGATCCTGAAAAGCCCTCGTCTTCAAAATAATACCTAACACTTCAGAACTAATTATGATACCACATAATGTCCCATGTCGTCCCGTATACCCATATATATGTCTGCATTAATTTTCAGGGTATGTGATTTTCAGCACGACTGAGTCCAAAACCTCGCAATACACTGTACATAATCAATCCTTTTTTCAATCTCTCCTACACTGTTCTATCCACAGTGCAGTACAATGACAAGTTCGCAACTTTATCTTTAGCATCTACTGGCAAGTGGATAGGTGTTCGGAATCAGGTTCTATGTTTTATAATCTTCCTCTAAAATAGAAGGATGTCAGCTTACTGCAGCTTCCCTGGCACTTGTCTGACATGTCTGAAAGCTGTGAACCAAAGGGTATTGGTAACAGTAAATTGATGTTGATGGACATTCAGTGATAACTAATGAGAAGTAGGTACCTTAAAATTTTGTTTTCTCTTTGGCTCGCCTTTGATTCTTACCTCTTAATATAGGTTTCACTTATTCCATCAATTCAATTAATGTTTTTGAAATCGGATGATGGTTATTTAAAAAAAAAGATAAAAACAGATCAAAATTTGAAGAAGAAAATGTTAGAAGTTGGAATTGCGGCAGGGGGTCGATTCATTCTCAGAGGCGATCCAGATTTGGGGGGGGGGGGGGGGGGGGAATCCCATAAGTCAAGAGTCCACAACTTTTTCAATGCACTCAGTGAGATCGATGCCCCCCCCCCCCCCCCCCACCCTGGATGAGAGGGCGGGGGGTAAAATTACACCAAAGTCCCCAGACGCCTTTGGTTCCTCGTTCCACATATATAACCTTGATATCATCTTAAATTAATCCCCTAATCGCTTCGTTATAATTCAATTTCAGTCCTCCCATTAGTCTACCACTCCTCGTTACTATAGTTACACATCGCCTTGAAAACTTGGAAAAGATTCAAAATTACGAGCTTTCCTGACCATATAGATAATTAGACCATGGTCACTTGCCAGTATACATAACTGTAGGGTATTCCCAAGAAATTGCGAAAAACCAAGCTTATTCTCCCTCTCTCTCTAAAAATAAAGATATTAACTGAACCCTGTTGTGAAAATGAATGGGTTAACTTGTGCATGAGTCTATGCTTAAATGCTTCCATTATTCAATTCAATTTAATTCAATAAAAAAATGCTTTATTAGACACCTGAATTGCGCATGTGTTTACACAAGGTAAAATATCATTCAAAATACAAGATACATAAATTGCACATAGAATAAAAAGTTGGGTAAAAGATGTTGTCTAATAGATAACAGAGTTGGATAGATTGTATGACAGAAAAACATCAAGCATAATAGACATCGATCCTTTTGTGTAAAGCCTCTCAAATTTTTAGACAATGGATCTTTATATAAGTTGTATTATAACCCCATCTGCCCATAGAAATGAATTGGATCTCAATTTATTCCCTCATTATTGTGACACTTCGCATTACTGCAAACGGCCTTCAAATTATTCAACAGGAAAGTTGTTAAAATCTTGGCTGATGACGTATTACTACGACTGTCGATGACAAGTCGTGGTCATGGCCAAAATAAAAGTGCAATTTTCTATCCACGACGTGTTTAGGAAAATGCCCTATCGACTAGTCTCTTTATAATGCGATGAGTATATTGGAAAGCAAGTTGTGCAAAGGTTTCTTCGAATGGAATACATTATAATTCTGGAAAGAGTTGGGTATGGATGCAAACAAAATGGGACTGGAGAAGAGATCATATAGATCTTAAAGTGTACCAGTCACCTGAAAATATAATTTGTGTACAGCTACATAGAACATATAAATTCAACCTCAGTAAGTATGAAGAAAATAAATGAAAACATATAACACCCTCGCGCGGAAGCAAACTCAGAGTTCGGTTTCGCGCGGGCCTTATTTTGTGCGAGCTCGTACCGTCTACTGGCGAGCCGCTGTAATGTTTATTTAAGGGGCCGTCACATATCCAAACGGAGCCCGCCCGACTTCTCTGCGAGCTCAAAATGCCATTTTCGCCCGAAATACGGCCGGAATGCGACCGGTGTCTGCTTGATCACTACTGGCACCACGGCGTTTTTTAGGGGTCGGCCAACGTCGGCAGGCATTTTAGCACTCATTTTATTCATAAGCCGTAGTATTTCAATACGGACCGGAAGTGAAGTTGACGAAGATGCGGACCATTTTCATGCATGATATTGCCCTCTACGTCGAAAATTGCATATTTGAGGTAGCGAGAATTCAGCGATTTTCCAAAGGCGAATTTTGAGGTCGCAAAGCTCGTAAAGCTCGTAAACGGGTCGCCCTGAGATCGCTCGGGCATTGTAAAACATTCGATCGATATTCGGGCGGCAATCCGACGATTTTAGACCATTTTTTTTTGCTTTAAAATTCGTACGGAGGTCGGCAGAGCTGCGCGGCCGCCGCACGCATCGCCGACGCATCGAGCATGCTTTGAGTGTGCTCCGTGCTGGTGTCGGGTCTGCGTCGGGTGGCTTCTACGGGCCCCGGCTGGTCTCCTCCTGTCAACTCAGGAATTTTGCCCCTTGGATATACTCAGATACTTTAACATAAAATTAACGCCCTTCTGGCTCCAAACAGACGATAATTTCGAAGGGCGGAGGCATCGGAGGACGCTAGACAGGACGTCGGGAGGAACTCGCCAGGGTGTCGGACAGGCACCGACAGAACTAGTGATCATCGACCGAAACTCGTACGGCGTCCGCCCTCATGTCAGCGGGCTTCGACGGACTCCCGTTTGTTACTGATTGGCGCCGGGCGACTTCTGCTCACTAGTGTTCAAAGGGCTCCGTCTGAGCCCCGTCCAATATGTGACAGGGTAGATTTAAAGCGAAAAATACGCTCGACTCCCGGGCGGATTTGAAATTCGGCGACTTTGTGGCGATCTACAAATTCTGCCAGAGATCGTTGGATATGTAACGCAGGCATAATTATTCGAACTTGCAAAATCTCTTTATAAAGTTAATATTTAATGTTCATACTTTGAATATCGTATGGCGACATGGAACCCCAAACATATCCTGAGCAAATATATTGGTGATTGGTATCTTTTAAAGAACGAATTACGTAAATCAGCGCGTAACGAAAAACATTGTCAATTGACGAACTTGGTTGTCTTGCCAAGAACTTGACACCTTCCTTTTAGCATGACAATATTCAGATATCGATCCATATATATAGCAGAAAATTCACATTGTTCATTTGATTGTCATGTAACTTATATTTAAATTGGCGCCCGCCCTACCATGAAAAACATTACATTTTACCATTAGGACTTTGGAATAAGGAAAATGGATTAAAAGTAAGACTGGCTTTAAGTATTGGATTTTCAAAACGCTTTCCATCATTAAATATCACCAATGCTTCTTTATTCGGGGTATCAAAGCGAAGTTATATATTTTTTTGACTGAGCATCTTTACCGGATTCATGGTATGAAAGAAACGGTGTTTAATCAAACAAATTAAATAAAGAATAGTACCTGTGAAAGGGAATTTAGGTAAAACTACCAATAAGCAGAGTCAATCTAGCAACAGACAGCAACAACGACAACAGCAACAGCAGCAAAACAACAACAACAACAACAACAATAGCGGATCCACAGGGGTCTAAGAGATACGTGCCCCTCTATACCTCCTGGAGCACACAAACAAAAAAGTCTTATGTGCACCCCCCCCCCTCCCCCAATTAAAAATCGTGGATTCGCCACTTAAAAGGTACCAACAATATGAATAGCAGTACAACTTTCTATTTTTTCAATTTGAACTTGCAAACTTCTTTTTTTTTTTAAGCCAATGTAAATATAGGCTATGTTGAGCCCTCAATCATTGTTTAGAATCATTGTACTTTTATTTTGTGACCTATTGTGCCTAGCTGTAAAGCAATAAAGCAATCGGGAAATCTCCGTCGAAATTGATCCTATATTTTTACTTCTAAATGATGATCCTCAGTGCCTCACACGATATCATTCTGCACTTTTCCGCCTTGATATCGGAAGGGGGATGTTTAGCAATTTCCTTTGGTTTTTCCAGTCGATAATGGATGGTTAGTTAAGTGGGGTTGGTGAGTGACCAATCTAATTGTACTTCTGGTGATCCAGATGATTTTCGCATACTACTTAATCATAATACATCATACATGATCATTGTTCTAATTCGTTTAGATAGCATTGGCTATTTGTTTCATTAAATCTTCTTTCCGTACAAATTAAGGCCTCTCCATATTTCCTTCTGGAAATCAGCATTTATGTTTGACAAAGCTTCTGTCGCGACATTAGAATACTACAGGAAAGACAACTGACTAAATAATAATGGCACAAAGTAATATGCTTAATTTGTGATATAACATAAAATGTTTTGGGGCTTGAGGGCGATATGAACAGCTGTCAATGTCATTATTTATTGTTGAAAAAGTACAAATTTAATTTGTCTTTTTGTATTTTATCACACCCATTTTAGTATTGCATTGCTTCGTTTTCCTCACTCTTTCCTTTTACCGTCCTCCTTTCACTTCCATTTTGCCATTCATCGTCATAGTTTTTATCTCCAGAAGTTGATTGTAAAAGACTCCCTTTTACAATCATTTTACAGAAAAAAAGGAATATAATCTATCTATGATAGGTCTTACGTCATGCATTTCAACCCAACTTAATAATCCGAAGGATAAAAGTAATCCCAGCTACGACTGGGCTACTGATTATTCGCACCGGCCAGTTATCTTAATTAAGTGAGGCTTTAACTTAGCCTCCTGGTAAGTTGCCAGTGTTTTAATCTCCTAAAATTCCGTAAAAACGTCACAAATATCGTTCAGATCACTTACTTAATGCCGAAGCCATGAGAAGTCGGTAGGTGAGTAATGGTGCTGCCGACGTGACCGGAAAGACGGCCCCTCGTAATACGTCTTACTTACTCCTCCATTAAGTAGTAAATTTTAAAAAAGCGCGAGAAAATCACCTTCTTAAATCTCCCTGATTCATGCTATCTTTAGAATTTAGGTGCGGAAGCTTCAAGTTTTAACTGTTAGTTATTGGTGTTCAGCATTTGAAATAATCAGAAATGTTTTGATCAGTAAATGAGGCATGAATTGAAATGTATAAACGGTAAAAATTTAGGATGTGGTTCATTGTACTTAGGTTCTTTGTTAAAATGTTATGTTATTTTAAGTATTTTAAAATATAAAAAGTGATGACTTGGAAACATAAAATCATCTTTTCCTCATTGAATGCTTAGAATCCGAACGAATGATAACTTTTATTGGTCGTGAAAAACGAGACAAAACTGGATGTGGTTCATTGTACTTGGGTTCTTTGTTAAAACACTTTTATTTACTAGTTTATTAAGAATTAAGTAAGACGTATTACGAGGGGGTTGTCTCTCCGGTCACGTCGCATGCGCCATTACTCACCTACCGAATTCTCATGGTATCGGCATTAAAATCACCGTGGTATACTGGTGAAGGCCTGACTCTCACATGAGAGGTCCTGGGTTCAATCCTCGCTGGGTGCTTACATTCTTGGAGAAGATTTTGCTCCCAAATTTTGTCCCTCTCCACCCAGGTGCAAATGGGTACTTATTGCTGGGGTAAAAATAATCGCAGGGCCGTCAGGAAGAACAGCACTGAAGCTGATGAGGCTTCTCCCCTGGGTAAACAACATTTCTATTATTATTTATTGTTGAATTAACACGATAAAACTACTTTCGAAAAATCAACTCAAGACAATTTCAATAGCCCTGTCTGGCACCTTTTGAAACGTGCGAACATTACAATCGCGTATTACATAATCCGAACCTGATTTCTATGGGCACTACAATAGGCCTTTGAAACTGCCCTTGATTTCATTTTTCGAAAGTAGTTTTTATCGGTTAATTGAAAATTTGAATTGAGTAATGAAGTTGTATGTCTTCAAATAAAACTCCTACACACAAAGCGGACTTTACAATTTATGCATTTTTACACGATGATGCCATGTAAGGGAATTGATCAATAATTTTGCTGGGATGGACCAAGTTTGTCATCACTTTTGCCGAAAATTTCCCCCAGAGCATTAACAAATTGTGAGATTTTCAAGCTTGCTGATATAGGGACAACAAAGCGTCGTGTATTCTTTTAAAATCCTTGCCCTGGTATAGTGCGGGTGGGAATTACCACTTGTAATCTTCCTCCTTCCGACTCTCAAACCCTCTCTCCTTCTTATCCTTCTACTTCTTCAAGACCTGAACTGTATAACCCAGCTGAGCAAAGTGTCTACTGACTCATACCCCAAAGCCAAAAGCTTGACTCCTGTTCCTGGGCAAATCTCCTGCAAACTTTCTCGGCACAGTACAGTACCAAACATAGCTCCTGCCCACTTGACCTTGAAGATTAACTTGTTAATCGTCCCTCTTAAGATCGGGAGAAAAGGACTGACGGGGAGATCCAAAGCACAGACTGTTGAACACCATTTCTCTTAAAGACTCGAAATAATGATTCTCTCAGAATTAAAGATATGTACATGAAAATCAATTCTGAATCATACATAATAAACGATATAGTTAGAAATTTATTTAACAGTTGGTGAAAGATCAAATATGAGTAAATCAAAGTTATATCCGGAACAACAGAACGCGTAGTCCTGAATAGTTCTTTTCAGTGTCGGCCTTTGTGATTTCCATTAAGTTTCTAAATGATTTCATTATCTTCTTTTACCTGTTACAAAAGTTGATGTCCAAAAGATCTTATCACAATTTACCTCCAGGGCATGCACTGTCCTATAAACAGCTGCAATTGATTCAAAATCGAAGGTAACTTGATATCAATTGCAACTCTGTACTAAGATAGTAGTTTGTAAATTTGCGATTGCTTGAGAGACTTACTATCAATTCGGATTAAGCGCAATTCTTTTAAGTCAGGGCCCAGCTCAGCTTTGAGGACGATTGTGAGAACGCGAACGTTCTCGTGCCTCGTAATAACAGGGACCTAGTTCCTGATCTTTGCTACCGACATCGCGCCAGAAGAGATAAGCTTATTAAGAAACGGACTACACAATCTGGTTTCTTCTTCTTCAAGTTTGGCAAAAAGACTTCCTGGTAATCTCCTAATGAGTCACAAAATCCAGTGCTGCCTGTTGGTGTGGATTAAGCAGCTCTCCTCACGATAGGACCGACTGATTTGAGAGTAGCTACTGAGAGCTATTTCATTTCAAAAGCTTGGCGTTCAGTCATCGTGTTCAGTTTTCAATTTAGTACGACCTTTATAACTGTGTATACAGTTATTCAGTGATGTAGCGTGCATGGGACCACCAATTGAAGGGGCACTGGTACCATAGGCTGGGGGGTGACGCCTTTGCCCAAATATCAAGTTTGAAGTTCCAAGAATTTTGCGAGCAAGAGAAGTGAGCAAAAATTATTTGTCACCTTTTTGAAAATGTACAGAAATTACATATTCGGGCACGTCACTCCCTGAATGTGAGAATATTCTGGCAACTCACTGATCGAATATCTATATCTCTCTTTTAATTACTTTTTTTTTTCTTTTCTTTTTTAATTGGTGGGGAGTGGGCATTTCTTTCACTACAGTATTAAACTGATTTAAAATCTGTGACTACATATATCTATAGGCCTACTATCGTTCTTACAGGCGACCCCCTTTATCAACCTTGACCGAGAAGCGATACCCTGTCTTTTTAATCTTGCCCAACTTGTTGTACACAGTTATGATTAGTTTCGGAGAGAAGCTGCAACATGCGGTATAAACTCAACCTTTCAATATGACTGCATCTGTTTTAGGATATCACGATGAATAACATTATCGAAGAGAATCTTAATCACAAACCAATCAACACCTGCCACCACTCCGCACGCTTGGAATGCTGATATGATTTTTTTCCCGCCATAATTTGTGACTGAAATCCCAGGGTCCGCCTGGTGGTTATAGAACTGTGTCGTCTGCTTGTGTAGACAGCGATTACAGATTCGGGAATTAGACCCGGTGAGACGTTGGGAATTCATTTCGGCAGAGATATACGGGAATGGAAAAAAATGTTTAGAAGAGAATGAGGTCGGAAAGGAAGAATTTTGAACGCCTAAAGCAAAGTGAAAACAAAGAAGGATAGAAAGATGTGAACAAGCGCACTTTAATTGAGCCTGTACTTCCATTCCCTCACCCCTCTACAGCCCTGGAAAAAAATTATTAGACCAAGCTTCTGTAATAAAGGTGCTATAATATGTCATTAAATGAATGACAGATTCCAGCAATTGTACCTTGCTTGTATAATATTTGATTCCCTTCTTACCACAAATATAACACTTTCAGGAAGCCATTCTTGGTCTAATATATTTTTTCCATGGCTGTATGTTTCTTATCTCTCTCTCCCCCCCCCCCCCCTCTCTCTCTCTTCTTCCCGCTCTCTCCCCCTCTTTCCCTTTCTTTCCCTCTCTGTATTTCTCTCTTCCTGTTATAACTCTTCTTCCACCTCTCTCTCCCTCTTTATCTTACATAATTATGTTTAATATGGCAATGCTTACACTTCTACATCCTTTTACCTCCTTATGTGTGTGTCTCTCTCTTACTCCACTTTAATTTTCTTCCCACTCTAATTTGCATCTCTTCCTCTCTTGTGGTGCCACTTTGCAGGCCGAAATACGCGTATACTCCCTAATATATGTTCATATTACCCCTCCCCCCCCCCCCTCTCACTCTCTCTCTCTTTTACTACTCATCATTTATCGTATCCTGAAAAATAGGGGGAAACCATCAACACAATACAATCAAATGTTCGCACTCATTTCACTCAACAAGAGGACAGACAATGACCGGAAAGAGGATTTACTCGTTGCTTTACTGATACGACTCATCCAATAAAAGCATCTGCCTTTTCTTATGTTTGTTCGTTTTTGTTGTTTTTTCTAATTTGACAAACCCAGCACGATTTGTCCCCAAACCTGCTATTTTAAGCTGACCCTCATAAACAACTGTTAGATAAAGGGTTAGCCAATATCTGCGTTAATCTTGTCCGCAGTTTGGATAATTTGGTAAATCAATATCTCATAGTTATAATAATTCATATAACGCTGTGAAGTCTACAAAATGATGGGCATTTAGAGTCTTTTTTTTTCTCACCTTGACCAGAAATTGATTTAAAGACGCAGCAAGGTGTAACTAGTATTGTTTTTTTTTTTTAATATTTTCTTATCACGCATTTCCTTATCTTCTGTCATAGTAAGCAAGTGGGTTGTTATCAAATTTTATTAATTTTTCATGAATGGTGAAATATCTAATATGCATCATATTGTTCTCAATCGTTAGTAAAATCCTCATTGTTATTATTATTATATTACTGTTATTATTATTATCATTAATATTTTCACTATCTTTAATTTATTTTCATTGTTACTTTTATTATTGTTATCATTATTACTATCACATTTTAATAATTTCTATTATCATATTTATTATTTTCATTATTATTATAATCATTACTGTTACTTTTAGAGTTGATAACATTATCATTGTCCTTTTTCGTAACATTTAACAAAATTACATAATTACCTTTTGATCTAATGGTCTAGTCCTACCAAAGGCCAAACAGCTCATTTCTATATATGTTTTGGGAGCGTTTCCTCACGACTCAATTTGCAGGAATTTTTATTTGTAAATCTTTGAACTGCTGTAGGATAGCTAACTGCCTTCTAACTAGTGACTTCCTAGTCATAACAATGATCAAAAGTATTTCTTTAATAAATTAAGTAGAGGCATAGAAATAATTTCAACAATAATGGCTAACGAAATTATACAAATATAATGGTATGAGTAAGCGTGAAAATCACAAAACGTTACAGTTTGTCTTGATTTATCTAGAGACAGGTGGATATGTAATTCTTTGTCCCATATGTTATATTCAATTTAATTTTGAGTCATTTTCGCACGGCTGTCCATTTGATCTCAAGTTTGATAGTCATCACAAGTGGTAGAAAGTGAATAAGTAATTTTGGCAAATTTATCGCGGGTTAAGTTTTATTTCATATGAATTTGCACACCAATCATAATTTAAAACTGAATTGAAAGAGAAAGATTTGAAAAGATCACTGTTGTTCAACACATCAAATCAACCCATTGCCTCAACTTAGGCGCCAGGGTTGTTACTTTAGTTTTTGGAAAGGGCAACGAAATAAAAGGGCGGCTTCTAGCAAAAGGAGTCTAATATCGTCGTGGAAAAGGGTTATGTAATGAAAGGATATTTTGAGGAGCATTGTTTAGCAAGTCTTGCTCTTCTTCAGCCTTCATTATACTTTCTCGATACATATTATATTCTGATGAAAGTAAGAAGCACCATTATTTATAATTTGGATATATTTGATTGACCTTCATAAGCTCTGTACAGACATATCATATGCCATAATAGGACAACTACAGACTACCACACTCCAAACACCTACTCCTTATAATTATCCCCTCGGACAACTAACCCATTGGATAACTCTCTCCTTAAAGGGGAAGTCCACCCTAATATCAACATGGTTTTAAATGAAGGAGATAAATTCAAGAAACAGATCAATGAAAGTTTTGAGCAAAATCCTTTAAGAAATAAGAAAGTTATGAATTTTGAAGTTGAAATCAATCAAACACAAATGAGCAACTCCGTGACACATATCTTGCGAGCTCCTCTCCCATTTGCCCTCTGCTGAAAAGATGATAAATTTTCATTTTCTCTAAAGAAAATATTTTATCATACATGGCACCCTAGATATAATCATTTTACTTATGCTTTTACACAAAACCTGCATGGTACCAATCTACTCCCTCATCAAATAAAAAGAAAATGTAAATTTATGAATTGTTGTGTTTGGAGCAAATGGGAGAGGAGCTTTCAAGATACGCCACGGTGTTGCCTATTAGTGTTTGATTGATTACAATTTCAAAAATTCATAACTTATTTCTTATCGGTTTTTGCTAAAACTTTCATTGATCTGTTTCTTTAATTTTTATGCTTCCTTTAAAACCAACTTAATATCAAGGTGGACTTTCCCTTTAATAATTACCTCCGAACGGCTACTCGCGGTAGCGATAGAGTATTAACAAGTTGGAAATCGTTTGCGGTATTTTTGCGAAGGTTGAATTGTATACAAGGGTATATTATTATCCAGGGACAATTTCAAATCATCACCCTAGTTCCCCCCTTCCCTCTCACAATAATGACAATTCATCGTAGTTTATTTTATTCGGGGAACAATTCAAGGATTCCGACATATGTGGGGTTTTTTACGCGCACACCGCATATGCTTGAATAATTCATATAGTTTTGAACGACTTAAAGGTTGCATACTATTGGTACGAAGATAAAAAATCAATTGTATGTCTTATGGGCTGGACAAATATATATTGCAAACAAACTAACAACACTTGTATGCAATATTTCATTTCAAATGCTATCTTTGTAAATAGAAATGACTAGTATGTCCCCTTGTTTATTTGAATGTTCGTTTGGCAAACGAGTGTAAAATTTCGAAGGTAAATTACATTTACACTAAGCAAATACTAATGCAAACAATTGTTTTATACGAAACTATCCTTTGTCTTCTAATAAAAATATTACCAATATATTTATACGATTTTGCCCAGAGGGAGGGGACCTTCAAAATGCAAAGGGCCCTAGACCTTCAGGCTGCAGGTTTTAAAGTTGCCTCAGAACCTGAAATTCAAGCTCCCAGTACAGGTGTCAATTCCCCGGGACATGGAACTTTTAATAGTACAGCTTTAGTGTACAGGTGCGTTAAAATGAGTGGGTTCAGTGAGTTTGTGGAACAGGTCGTTTACGAACAGCTTCATGAAACACCCAGGTCGTTATTATCAAGCAGGGAGTGCAATTGCAGTATATGATACAAGCACAGTGTGCTAAACAAAATATATTTAAACACTTTGATGTGAAAATAAGAATTATTTAAAAAAATCGAATATTGGCTTTATTCCTATATTCAAATAGGAATTAACCCTTCGTAGAAAATTGGCCTGTTAATAGAAATTTGAGGATAAATGAACTATTAATACGAAAATCGTAGTTTTTGTTAATGTCTAGATCACTATTCTGGGGATCTTCTATTAGATATGCGCTCTTGTATAATTTATGTTGAATGTCATACAACTGAGGAGGAATTTGTTTGATATAATAGAAGCGTTTAGATATTTTTACGGGAGGTCTTGTAAGAAATTTATCGCGGGTTAAGTTTTATTTCATATAAATTTGCACACCAATCATAATTTAAAATTGAATTGAAAGAGAAAGATTTGAAAAGATCACTGTTGTTCAACACATCAAATCAACCCATTGCCTCAACTTAGGCGCCAGGGTTGTTACTTTAGTTTTTGGAAAGGGCAACGAAATAAAAGGGCGGCTTCTAGCAAAAGGAGTCTAATATCGTCGTGGAAAAGGGTTATGTAATGAAAGGATATTTTGAGGAGCATTGTTTAGCAAGTCTTGCTCTTCTTCAGCCTTCATTATACTTTCTCGATACATATTATATTCTCATGAAAGTAAGAAGCACCATTATTTATAATTTGGATATATTTGATTGACCTTCATAAGCTCTGTACAGACATATCATATGCCATAATAGGACAACTACAGACTACCACACTCCAAACACATACTCCTTATAATTACCCCCTCGGACAACTAACCCATTGGATAACTCTCTCCTTAAAGGGGAAGTCCACCCTAATATCAACATGGTTTTAAATGAAGCAGATAAATTCAAGAAACAGATCAATGAAAGTTTTGAGCAAAATCCTTTAAGAAATAAGAAAGTTATGAATTTTGAAGTTGAAATCAATCAAACACAAATGAGCAACTCCGTGACACATATCTTGCGAGCTCCTCTCCCATTTGCCCTCTGCTGAAAAGATGATAAATTTTCATTTTCTCTAAAGAAAATATTTTATCATACATGGCACCCTAGATATAATCATTTTACTTATGCTTTTACACAAACCTGCATGGTACCAATCTACTCCCTCATCAAATAAAAAGAAAATGTAAATTTATGAATTGTTGTGTTTGGAGCAAATGGGAGAGGAGCTTTCAAGATACGCCACGGTGTTGCCTATTAGTGTTTGATTGATTACAACTTCAAAAATTCATAACTTATTTCTTATCGGTTTTTGCTAAAACTTTCATTGATCTGTTTCTTTAATTTTTATGCTTCCTTTAAAGCCAACTTAATATCAAGGTGGACTTTCCCTTTAATAATTACCTCCGAACGGCTACTCGCGGTAGCGATATAGTATTAACAAGTTGGAAATCGTTTGCGGCATTTTTGCGAAGGTTGAAGTGTATACAAGGGTATATTATTATCCAGGGACAATTTCAAATCATCACCCTAATTCCCCCCTTCCCTCTCACAATAATGACAATTCATCGTAGTTTATTTTATTCGGGGAACAATTCAAGGATTCCGACATATGTTTTTTGTTTTTACGCGCACACCACATATGCTTGAATAATTCATATAGTTTTGAACGACTTAAAGGTTGCATACTATTGGTACGAAGATAAAAAATCAATTGTATGTCTTATGGGCTGGACAAATATATATTGCAAACAAACTAACAACACTTGTATGCAATATTTCATTTCAAATGCTATCTTTGTAAATAGAAATGACTAGTATGTCCCCTTGTTTATTTGAATGTTCGTTTGGCAAACGAGTGTAAAATTTCGAAGGTAAATTACATTTACACTAAGCAAATACTAATGCAAACAATTGTTTTATACCAAACTATCCTTAGTTTGTCTTCTAATAAAAATATTACCAATATATTTATACGATTTTGCCCAGAGGGAGGGGACCTTCAAAATGCAAAGGGCCCTAGACCTTCAGGCTGCAGGTTTTAAAGTTGCCTCAGAACCTGAAATTCAAGCTCCCAGTACAGGTGTCAATTCCCCGGGACATGGAACTTTTAATAGTACAGCTTTAGTGTACAGGTGCGTTAAAATGAGTGGGTTCAGTGAGTTTGTGGAACAGGTCGTTTACGAACAGCTTCATGAAACACCCAGGTCGTTATTATCAAGCAGGGAGTGCAATTACAGTATATGATACAAGCATAGTGTGCTACACAAAATATATTTTAACACTTTGATGTGGAAATAAGAATTATAAAAGAAAAATAGAATACTGGCTTTAATAATATATTCAAATTGGAATTAACCCTTCGTAGAAAATTGGCCTGTTAATAGAAATTTGAGGATAAATGAACTATTAATACGAAAATCGGAGTTTTTGTTAATGTCTAGATCACTATTCTGGGGATCTTCTATTAGATATGCGCTCTTGTATAATTTATGTTGAATGTCATACAACTGAGGAGGAATTTGTTTGATATAATAGAAGCGTTTAGATATTTTTACGGGAGGTCTTTTAAGAAATATGTTACCCATTATGATATGGGCCATCATATCATAATGAAAACTGAGTCTGTTCCATTTTAAACAGTGTTCTCGTTTAGTTAGCTGTTTCCTGATTGAAAATCAAGAAAATTGTTAGATTTTCAGGATTGCAAGTGCACTCAATGAGAAGTGTGACATCACAAATCATTTTTGATTCTGTGAATCATTAACAAATCGAAAAAAAGAATGTACGATTTTTCTAAAACAATTTCTCTTCCCTTACCCCCCCCCCCCTCTTCCCCCCCCCCCCCCTCGATCTCTCACACCTAATCCGAAAATCCCTCACTACTTTTCTTACACCATAGACTTATTAACCACAAATTTTGACAACTTTGGGAAAATATCAACCGATCGGTGGTGAGATTCAGGGCCATTTACTTGTCAACTGGAAATCCAGCTTGCATAGATCGAATCCACCAGGCGATATTCGATATGTCTATTTTTTTCACAGCTTCTTACAAGCGGATCTAGGTAAAAAAAATGCATAAAACCCTTTACGAGTTCACTGGAAAAACTTGTGGTTATACTATGATAGCAGCCATGGTAATTGCCTGATTTCTATTTTCAGCCCCCTTTGTTTGCAATTTTAAGGTCAATTTTTTTGGCGGTAAATAGATGTAGGTCGGAGGTGTCAAAATGTCTTGGAGTAATCGGCTGATATGCATCATATCATGTCATATTTTAACTACTTGAAAACTCACACTACGCACAATATGATATTAAATGAACCGTGCAGGATTTTAGATATAGGTAAACAAATATAGCGATTTCAATACACAAATAAATAAGAAACAATGAAGCAAATATGAACCGTCATAACTACATACAATGATCAGACTTTATCTCCGACAACAATAATCAGATAATTGCTCCAGGCTTTATAAAGCCGTGTGTACGTCGTCAAAGACAAGTGTTGGGGATAATTTTGCATTTGGGTTTAAGTTTAGGTTTAGGGTTAGGAATTCGGTGACCGCGGAGCTAGTATTGTCAGAACCCAGCATTTAAAATTGATATAATTTTTAAAGAAATAAAAGGATGACTACATGACTGTTATCAGTGATGATCTTATTGTCTACATCAATATGGGATGAGATCATGTGCCAAATAGCCTAAAATAAATAAAATGTACCTACTACCTTTAAACACAGATCATAATGTTATTGATAGAGCGTAGCATACTGTCTCCTAAAATATCACATTAAATTGGGAAATATTATTTGAGGCCTACATGGCCTATAGCGGTTGAAAAAATAATATTATGCTATAAATAGACGTGTTTAATATTATGTCCTGAACAGCGAATCATGTTCATTTCGAGAGAATAACACATTGAAATTCTGTGTGGTCTAGATAACCATATTTTCTTCTCACTTCTTTAAAACAAAAGAAAGAAGCGTGCCCTAGATTATGAATGTTCATGGAATTCTATAGGTATTGATCAGACGAAATGGTTAAAGTTCTGCCATAAAAATAAAAAACAACGGCGTCGTCTGTGATCATAATGTACTCATTTTTCTTTTTGGCTTCTACTAACTCAGTTAAACCCAATGCTCGATGTTTAACAAAAGGAAAACTTAGATATCGGTTTTACTTCCTTTGTTAGACTTTAGATCCAGGGCCATTATTTTCAAGGCTAAGAGAGAGAGAGAAGGGGGGTGTTGGTGTATACATGTGTACGCATTCAAACCGATGACATCGAACAAAGAGAACAATGGGTCATCGGTAGTAATTCAATAGGTCATCGGTTGTCAACAATTGGTGAGGTTTATTCCGTCAATGAATTTTGTGACGTAATTCAATAGTGGAGTCATCGGTTGAAATTCGAACAGTAGAAAACATAGATGTGTGCGTGTGTGTGTGTGTATGTGCGCCCATTTAAAGCGATGACATAGGCATGAACTTTACATTCGAACCGATGACACACAGCGAACTGAAGACGTCATCGGTTGGCAGACATTGGCAGATTGTCCCAAATTATACGCTTTTGCATATAGGGGTTGGTCATCAATTAGTGTTACTATAACAAGTCGTCAGTTGTACAGCAAAATTTCAGACGGCTCATCGGTTGACTGGTTTCCTACTATACCCACAGGTCATCGGTTCAATGCGGTAAAATTCTAGTTTGTAAAAATGTCATCGGTTCATATGCGCGCACGGGTATGTGTGTGTGTGTGTGTGTGTTAGAAAAAAGAAAAGAAACTGAGATAGAGTGAAAGAGAGTCAGAGTGAATCGAGAAAAAAAATAAGAATAGAAAGACATAAGGGGGAAAATGAAAAAAAAAAAATTTACACGCATTTAATTTTGAAGTGCGAGAAAATAAATGATTTTAAATATGAGCTCTGAATCGGAATTTGAACTTTAAAACACAAAATAAATGCCTGTCCATCTATATAGGGCCATTAAGTATTACAGCCCCTTCTACACCAAGTCTCTTCTCAGCTTTCCTTTCTTTCTCCCCCCCCCCCCCCCCTTCTTTATTTTTTGTCAGACGGTATCGTTTTCCTATCCATGGCCCGCCCACTAAAAATGTCAACCCGACTGAGTCTGTGCCACTTAAAATACGCACCTTCTAAATTTATCGCAAAATCTCCCTCAATTTCCCGCCAAAATCGAGACACTTTGAAACTGAAGCCTCCAAGGTCATGCACATCGTCTGTCGATATTTTGCCTAAATATTGACCCGTGTGTACCTTTTGGGCTGCGTCCATACATTTCTTTGAAGCCTGAACAGCCAACATGAAACAATAATCAAAAGTGCCGATTTGAAACACAATTTCACGGTTCAGTATATCATAATTTTGGGGCAGAATTGGGATCTATAGTTATGAATATTATCACACAGCGCTCGCTATGTGATGGTCTGTACCGCAGACTCGGGTTCTAAGCTCTTTATGGCCTCCTCAACAGCTTAACCATATTCATATTTATCGTAAATATCTCGCAAAAGTATAACTTCACCATATTTCAAAACTGACATAAGATTTGTGCTTGCAGACTTTCCATTCGCTGTAACGTTATGCAAACATGTCTGAGATCTGCGTTTTTGCATTTATGAATTTTCGGAAGCGTAATTTTGGCAAACCGGAGATCCCAAACGCGTTTAAATTTACTACCAGCAACAAATTGAACGCAACTGTCTTTTTAAACTAAACGTGTTCAAAACCGTGATCCTGGGTTGAAAAAAAAAATATGAACGCAACTTTGGATGACAGTGTTTCTTGTTGGCGTATAACCTTGAGATGAACTTACTTCTGAGAAGGTAAGAGGGGAGGAGGGAGGAGGGGGGGCTCCAGTGTCCCCCAAATGCCTGTTTGAACCCGATAATGAACTTGACCCGATAAGGGATGTACTTGTTAGCTTATTATTGTGCATGCTTGAAATAGTTACTCCAGTTTTGATCGCAAGGATCCGACAAGCAATTTCTATTTTTTTTTTCGCTTTCCTGATAATCTTAAGAAAACACTCCTCGCTATTTATCTTAATATAAATGTCTAGAATACCAAATTTTCATTTTTCTTATTAATCTCATCCAAATGATTTATAAACTTGCAATAATTCTTTAGAGAAGTAATATCAGAAGCTGAAATTTGGAATAATATACCAGTATTGTATACAGAACAAAGAAATTTCTGATGACTGGTCCTATTTAAGCTTCACTAATCCCTAAACCCATGCATCCACATACTACTAACCACTCTCTTATCCCACTCCTGACGCTGTCTAATAATATGTTCCCCACACATCATAAATTAGGTAATGAACTCATGGTATTGTATCATTTGTATGACGAAATCGTTTGTTCATGGAAATCAAATCACCATTTAAAAAGGTCAAGCAGTGTACGGCGCCTTTACTCAGTGCTGTTGGATCTAACATTATGAATGTTGCATTCAGAACTATTATAAAACTGCTATTTTTACCATTTTGAAAATGCTATTACTCCTCGGCCTTTTTAATTGGTGATTTCATAATTTGGTTTATAGAGTTTAACATAATTATACAAAAATGATTCACAATATCTATTTGCATGTCCCACAGGCTTGTTTGACGTCATCCAACGGCCATGGTCAAAATTTACACTGATTAAATCATTTCACTTTATTAGTGGCAAGCCAACGTTCCATGACGTCATATCTTCAATATATTTTAATTCACATGACACTTTTAAAAGTTTTATATTTATTGGCGTTTTGATCTGATTACATATTTCAATAATTTAATTATCGTAAGAACTTAATAGAAACTTTAAAGAGATGAAATTGAAGGGCAGAATTGTACAGAGCTCATTATGAATAGGAACAATAAAAAGGAATAGTAAAAGAAATGGTAACAAAAAACTTGTTAATATAAAATCCCTTCGTATATATCAGCATAAACCATATTTTTCTGACTAAACAAAATATATTAGTAAATTTTGACATTGAAATGATAAGGGTTCTAGAGTTTTTGGTTTAATAAATTAAATCTGAGATAAAATCATTGGCGTCTTTGAGAATGCAACTCGACTAGGGCGCCCTACCTTCTATATTAGACTTGAAGAGAATTGGAAGAATAAGAAAAGAAGGTCTTAGACTATCTTTCCTAGAATTTAGGCTGCATTGCTGTAATATCCTTTTTTAGAACTATCCTAGACCTATATTCTCCTCCACCTCCCCCGCTGGGTATGTTAGGTAGACGGAGGAGTGGTCACGGCCATCAATCTTCATCTCTAATTATCCTAATTGTCAATGAAACAATGTCTGCCTTCACTGGCGTAGGCATGGCGGCACAACGGGGCTATGCCTCCCCCTCTCTCTCTGTTCATCCGAGAGAAAAAATGGTAATGCACGGAACTTAGGGCTCAAACGCAGGTGTGCGGGGGTGTGCGTGTGTGGGTGTGTGTGTATGCGTTTGTTTAGCATTATGTCCGAGGACATTTTCGGACAGAGAACAAAAAAAAAATCATGACAACAATGGTCCTCGGAAGGCGGACAATAGTCCTCGAACGTCGAACAATGAATTTATGCCTTATTCCGTCGACTGTCCGAGGACGAGTAACAATAGAGGAACAATAGTTGTCCTCGGAAGTAAGGCCATGTAAACGTGGGTGTGTGTGTGCGTGTATGTAACTACGGTGTATGTGACTTTCATAGGATTTCGTGTTAATGTCTCCTCCGTCTGTGCCCCCCTTCAAGCAGTCTGGTTTATACACCACAGTCTGCCTTCTAATTCATCTGGAAACCACGGACGTAAAGGATATAAACTTGACCGGGTTGGCCACCGGGGAGTCGTGTTGGAATTTTGAAACAAAACAAGAAAAGTCTGGCTATGAAATAAAACAAATATTTAAAAACAAAACAACAAATGATAAGTCAAGGGTATTGTCGATTGAAATCTTAATATAAGTGGCATGAGGATCATGCAAAGAAAAAAAAGGAGATAATGATAAGCATGTCAAAGGTCATGAAGATATGATGTAAAGGAAACGGAAATCATTGTTTGAGGATTCGGGATGGGAAGCACCTAAGGAAAATTGTTCAATTTTATTTATTCTTTGGCTCTATAAATGAACATTTTTTTAAATTTGGGGTGGTTCCTCATTGTACCCCTCCCCCATGTTACATTCAACTATCATATTATATGACGATCCCTTTTTCTATGTATGATTTTATGTGACCATACATGTTGAAAGATTGTAATTTTATGATGATCCATATGGAAATAAATGAACATCAAATCAAAATCAAATCGAATATCACGAACTCTTAACCTTTTATGGACAGGATTATCTTACCTTTACCCGCAATAAACATTAACTTGTTGACTACTGAATTCTTTCATTCTTAAAAGCTGTATACAGGGAAGACCCGGTTCCTGTATAGGCTATAGGGGTTAACAGAGTACTTATATAAATGTGTAATCAATCTCATAATTTCTACACCGACTCGCTCGAAGTCAGGTACCAAATTAATTTCCACATTTGCAAATTAGGCTCCCAATATACTGCAAAAATTAAGTTTCCAGAAGAATAGTGTGTTATTTACCCCTTGGAAGTCTTGCAAAATAAAAGAACACTTTTCCACAAACTAAGAAAAAATTCACAAAATCAAATTTTAGACATTGGTAGTTTCGGTACAGTTTTGTAAGTCAATGACTTATGGGGTGTTGCAAGAAAGTTGCGATTGATTGCAAGTTGCAACTGATCGGTACTGACCAATCAAAATCATTATTGCAAGCGCATCTTCTTGAATGGGCAGACCCTGAACCATTCAGAATGGTTGTTATAATTTGCTTTACAATTTGCGATTGATTGCAACTTTCTTGCAACACCCCATTAATAGGGCTACTCTGACATTCCAGCATCATGATTATCGATGAACCGAAGAATAATTTTAACGCTGGTCTATTTTCAGTTTTACTTCGTTTGCCAGAGGAAAAGCATAAACAATCGAAACTTAAATAGCAAGTTCAAAAGTGAATTATGACGTTTAAATTCGTACCACGTCATCGAACAAGGTCGAATGCCAAAACTGGTTATTTTTTTCGACAAAAGAAAGAAAAAAAAGTAGAAACTTTTTTGTCATATCTTGTTTCTCGCTCGTTCGAAGCAATGAGCTTGACCTTTTGCATTAGGCATACGCGTGGCGGCGTGGGGCAGTTGCAGCGGAGTACTGTACGGTGGTGTTGGGTTTGGGTAATGGGAAGCGGCGGCGGGCAATCAAGCGAGTTTCCCGTTCATCGGACAGACGGGCACAGGGGCATTAAAAAGCGATGACGAAATCATCAAGATATGATGTTATAATTTGTGCACGCAAGATATTTCTCCATCTCTAAGATAATTACCAATGTGTTGCTGACACGTTTTGGTGACAACAGATCGGATTTGTCCGTGAACTGACTGCTGACAACTTGCGCTAACCTTATAAGCAGTGGCGTTATCAGAAAATGGGGGGGGGGGGGGGGGAATTCTCCAAAAAAGATGGGCGGATTGTAGCCCCGCATGCCATAGACTCACTGCCAGTTCAGTTATTTGTAAGGGCATTCAGGGAGATGGGATGGGGCAAACAATAAAATTAAAATTAAAAACACAAACAATTTTCGCCAGCCCTCAAAAAGTCACTCAGTGTGGGGGGGGGGGGGGGTCCAGTTTCCCTCCATAATTCTCTAACAAGCCAAAAAATAAAAAATAAAAAATTATTAGTTATCAGTTCTAAAAAGGGGGTCGCAATGTATATTTTTCTTTTAGAAGGGGGGGGGGGCACGTTTAAAGAAAAATTGATCGCAAACTAAAAAGTGTAAACAATACTTTTAATAACTGACGTATGGGTTAATTGCCTTCGCAGGCTCTATTAGCGCAGGTAATGACGCAATCAAAATGACGCCTCGTGTAAGCCAGTCTTTTATAGGTAAACGTGATTGGTCCTTAGTTGAAGTGAGGAATTCAGTTTACAGTGAAGGATATTGGCCGCGGAGGCCCCACTACAGAAATGCTCAAAATAATGATGGACCCATGCATGCTATGCCACTGTTAA
This sequence comes from Heliocidaris erythrogramma, assembly GCA_025617745.1. NCBI lineage: Eukaryota > Metazoa > Echinodermata > Echinoidea > Camarodonta > Echinometridae > Heliocidaris > Heliocidaris erythrogramma. The sequence goes on from CM046870.1 coordinate 9,392,766, forward strand.
AAGGGGTCCACACTGACGGGGTCCTCTGTTTCTTGCCCATGCAGGGATTCCAGACAATCGATGCACCAATAATAATGACTTGCCATATTTATAAACATGTTATTTTCTCATCTTGGTTTCAGTTATTTCTCCCATAAAAAGATAAGCCACTTAATCCTTGGTTATTATGTGTAGATCAGTATGGAGCCTATTTAAAACCCACACAGGGACTTGAGCCCACGTCCAGTCCAACTCCAGAGGGCACTCGCATCAGATATGTCATAAATTGAAAGGAAACGAAGGCTCCGCCTAATACAAATTGCGTAATAAAAGCGCCATTAATAACATCCACAAATCTTAAGACTGCATCGTTTGCTCAATGCCTCGACTTTCCTGCGCCTAGCTTAAAAAAAAGAATAAAGTACTACTATTATCCGAAGCGAAATTTGATTTCAAAGACACAAATTGAGAGGAAATGTGTGTGATTGTTGCAATTGTATACCCATTAGAGCTGGGATTGTCCCTGGCGCGGGACATTGAGAGTTCTTCGTGTACTCATGAGACTTACCCCCCCCCCCCCCCCTCCCCCACCATCAGCCCCCTCAATCACGACATTCTAATGTTGAATCTTTGTGAAGAACTCACAAAAACGAAAGTTGTTTCTTTTGATCTTAGTCAAACCATTTGAGTCATCCCCTGTCTTTATACCCCCAGAAAGCATAAAAGAAATAATCCGTGTGGTCGACGAACAGCAAACGAGACTCCCAAAACACTGTCTCATCTAAAATTGCGATTGTACCTCCAGGCTTGAGTTAAAGTTATTAGTATTTTAGGGGACACCCTGGAACTGTCCTCATCCAAAATGAAAAAGGAAGTAACATGATGCTAATTGACCCCCTCGTGCTTTTGAGTCGTATTTTTGTCTTTATCCATCCCCGCTTCCGAGTTTAATATTCGATTAACTATCTTCAATTACGCCTAGGTAATTGGGGTTTCTGGACAAGCCCCCGTAACTATTACCTGTATTGGCTGTGCACCTGTAGTTTCAACTCCTTAAAGGTTGTTTAATCCGTGCTTATATTTCCAATAAATTTGACTTTCTTGTCTATTGGGGATGAATATATGATGACCGCTGCCTTGAATACAATCATTCATCCATTTTTATTTATTTTTTTGGCTTGTTTTGATATGCCTTGTTTGTTCATTGTTTATTTGTTGTTGTTTCATCTTCTTGCTGTTGTTTTGAAAAATAGTATGTTTCTTTCTCTTTAGGAAATGAAAATGTAGCTTAAAATGTATGAATAATTTCCCAGAGAGAGCTTTGTGACGAAATCTGGAGGACTTTATCATGCAGAAATTAACTGAATTGCCAAAAAGCAAAGTTCAGAAAACTAGAGACTAAAGGAATCTACAAAGAGAGACGGGAAAACAGAGAGAGAGAGAGAGCGCGCGAGGGAGCTCTCGACAAAGACAGACAGAGAGACAGACAGACAGACAAACAGAGAGAGAGAGAGAGAGCGAGATACACAGATAGAGAGAGAGACAGAGAAAGGATTCCAGGCAGATTAAAGAGTGAGAAATATAAAGATGAGAAGTAAGAAAGTGAAAGAGAGAGGGAGAGGGGGAGTGATAGAGGCAAACAGGCATAAGAAAAACAAGAGTCGATAAAAACTGATGATACTCTTCTATACAAATTCGAAGAGTCTCCAGCGTGACTAATTGAAGTAATGCATGTAGTAAGCATTATCTGGTTGGTAACAGATATAGATGTTGTGCTTTATCCCAGGTTTTAATACAATTGGGAAGTTTGAGCTTGAAATTTAATTGAAACTTAGCTGTAAGCTGCGTGTTTTGAATTATCGGAATATTGAATGCTCCGTACAAGGTGTGCTAAAATTGCATTTCATGATGTCACAGCTCTTGTGCTATCAGTCATCGATCTTGGTCCTGGTTTTTCTCCCTCGTCTGAGTGTAACATTGGTCTATTACAGTCGCCTTTTCCAGATTAGGACACACCCTATACCTCATGCACAATGTAAGATACAATTAACGAGGTGTCATGTTTATAGAATTCAAAGTAAGAGCAAAATAATTCAATGGACTTGGTTATGATTTACACTGATGAAGCGATAAGTTGTATAATGTGAACGTTGAAATTGTATAAGAAAACATAAGTGGAGGAGTCTATAAAAAAATCATGGCTTTTATTTCATAGAAAATATCATAAAAACAGTGTTCAGTCCATTATTAAAAGAAAAAAGAAAGAAACTTGAGCACTATTGATAATTTTCTTGATAGAGAAAGGAAAACAGAGTAATATGTTACATAATTTAGCATTATGAAGTATATCTATTCTTTACACCAAATAGGACAAATGCAAAGACTGGAAACTGTAGGCATAAACATCTATACAGCTGTATAATATAATATGATAAATTTGAAATAAATATAGGAACAACAGAAGGTCCACTCGGAGAACGTAACGATTGATTCAATCAACTGGTATGTGGATAGATATATAGAGCGAGAAAGTCATATAAACAGATCAATATGCAGAGAGCCTTTAAGTGATAAATAACATGAATAAAGTGACATGTAGCCAGACACACCTGGGCCCCGTTTCAAAAACTTGTTATCAATAACAACTGCCCCATTCGTAAGACAAAGTTGCTCTCAGCCAATCAGATTCAAGGATTTCAGTAGCTTATAACAATCATTCATATTGTAACTTGTTATTGATAACAGGTTTTATGAAGCAGGGCCCAGACCTTTACACGTTGTACTGGGCAAGCTGAGTGATTAATTCCCAGGTAAAATGAGACTAATTAGTAGGTTCCCTCCATCCCCTTTGATCATGCACATCGGATGGGAAACCAACTTAACGTTGTTTTCCGCAATAGACGAAACCCCACTCCAAATTATAGTGGAATCCACCCCGAAATGTAATTACTCATTTGGAGAGTGGTTGCGAACATGACTCCCCCCAAAGTGGATTTCACTCCTGCACATTTAGATAGGTAGGCAAATAAATAGATTGATAGATAGATAAACAGATAAATAGATAGATAGACAGATAAATTCATAGATAGATAGATAGACATACCACTAGACCTGGACATTAGTAGTGACCAATTCCTAGGTAAAATGGCACCAATTAACAGGTCCCCTCCATCCCCTCTTATCATATCCATCGAAAGGGAAACGAACTTAACTTTGTTTCCGCCACAGACGACATTTTTAAAGAGCCAAGGTTGATGATTTCTTTCATTCCAGCACCCCAATATTCCAAGGAAACAACCATCGGTTCCCCCTCAAAATCGAGGAAATACTAAAGGGCGTCTCCAGGTCGTTTTCATTAGGGGTAGGGGTATCGGACCTAGCTTGCCGACAAATTAGGACAAGTTAGCAAAAAATTTCCTAAATGAAAGAAAATTTTCAGATGTTTCCCAAGGGAGTAGTCAGGGGGGCCATTTATAATAAGGGGGTGGGGGGGGGGGAATGTCGGACCAACTTTGCCAACAAGTCAGCCAGCCCACCCCCCCCCCCCCCCCAAAAAAAAAGAGGGGGGGGGGGAGAAAGGTGTGAATAACCGGTCATGACATTTTTTAATTTGCCGACAGAAGTTGCATTATTTTGGCAAAAAGCAAAAAGACGTGTTGAGGTTTTGCGATATGCTGACGAGGTTTACCGAAAAAAAAATATGAATGGGGGGGGGGGGGATGTCACGTCCCCACCACACTTCAGCAACGCCCCTAAAATACTAGCACCTCTCCCAATCGGAAAAGGCAAAAGTTCATACTAATGTCAAAGAGAGCGGGGAGAAAAGTTCTCGAAGATTTGGGAGATTGTGCTTCCTCCAACTTCATGATGAAAATCCGGGAATCAAACATAACTCTTAAAATAACAATCTTTCAAATCTTTCATTAAAATTAAGTGATTACAATTCAGGTAGTGAGTCAGACAATAAGTTGGGAACACACTATCACTGACTCAAGTTGATAGTTTATTTATTAATCAGATGATGTAGTGCAATTGCTTCGAGGCGTGACTAAAATCATCAACATTTTTATTGAGGAAAATCGAATTATGATTAAATTGGTTGTCAGATCCGATGTGAGAGAAAGTATTTTAGATATACATGTAATTGTATTTTGTAACTCTGAAGATAAATGCTACATTGTCTTATTCAAGCCATTTGAAGGTGGGATTAATAAGACAGTTCGTATTAATACATGGTACAAATGCAGCGGTGACAAATGACCCTGAAATTACCTCAGTTTGCACGCCCACGATCATTTTGTTGTTTAACGTGTAAAATTATACCGGTGAGCGTATCGTGGTGTGTACAAAGTAAAGCCCGGCGCACACTATACGATCCGACTGCGACCCGATTTTCGAACAAATTGCAGTTTGCATTAAATGTGAAAGTTTAAAAAAGTGAAATTATCTCATTTGAAGTTCGGAATAATGATACGAATACTTATATCGAAATTTTGGTTAACTGCAATTCTTCTGGTTAGAGTAAAGGCCAAATCGGCTTCAAATCTTAGCCGATCGCAAGATTGGTATGACGTCACTACGATTTGGAATTGAATTCGCGTTTATTCCTACACGGCGGCTCGCAGTAGCCCGGAATTTCGATTTTAGTATTCATACTACTATTCAGAACTTTGATCACGAAGATTTTACATGTTTGAAGGTTCATATCAAATGTTATAACAACTTTTCCCAAAATCGCATCGTAGTCAGATCGTGCAGTGTGCGCCGGGCTAGGTCAATATTGTACTCGGTCCAAATGACCCTTATCTGCACATGCGCAAATTGTATAATTACGAGGAGTCTTATTGCTGTAACATGACAATGGCAAAAGAAAAAAAACAGGAGGGAAAGAGAGAAAGAGGGGGACGGGAGAGAGAGAGAGAGAGAGAGAGAGATGGGACATGGCGAATGAAGGGAACAGACGATCACACTAAAAGAGATCTAGACAGATAGATGTTTAGAATATGAAAATGAAAATGTCATAAATATATAAAGACATGAAGACATAAAGACATAAAGTAAATATCACTGCAATTCATTACAAACTAAAAAAAAAAATATCACAAAACTGATGTTTAACAGATGTAAGGCTCGGATAACTTATTTGCATAGGAAACTACAATGCATCTTTCAATACCTTTGATTTATATATACCTACCCGTACAGTTGTACCGACATTACACCTTACGACGTCAGCCAGGGTGCATCACTGTGCACCCGTCTTCCACAAGAAAAAAGTTTGAGGGGAGGAAATTCTGGGATATCCTCACCGAATTTGGAGTTCATTTCCCTCGCGGAAGGATACCGGTATTTGGCGGACTTAGGCACAGCTCTTCGCTGAGCTAATGCGGAAGGATAAATATAGCAGACGACTCAAGCAACAGGAGGCTTATATATGTAGCCATGTCACTTGTGCACAAATAATAGTTTGTACATTTTTTTCAACAAATATTACTGACGAGATGTCTTTGCATATTTGAGCATTTTCCGTTATATGATCCCAAAATAGATTTTAAAGCCATATAAGTTCTGGCTACAGAAATTAATTTCGATGAGGATGATGTGGCTTTAAATACTTATCCACTATTTCGGTTAAATTGTACTAGGAAAATGTACATGAAAATATTGCAGGAAAATCTAAAAAGAACACAACATCCGGAAATCACACTCACTGAAAAACACAACATGCAGATTGGACCATGTGTTTTAGTGCTAGACAATGCGGTCAAAACTATATTAGTTCATTACTCAATTACCACACATTTTCTACCCGAGTCGTTTGGCAGATACGATTTATTTGGAATCTTTAACATGCAGTTTAAGATTCGTTTGCTCTGTGACATTGGGCTATCTATACTATAAGGCAATATTAGAGGAACCCATAAAGTCTGTTAATGAGGTGTACGTAACAGGGGAGGATCCAGGAAGGGGAGGATCCAGGAAGGGGATTCGAATATCCATAAAGTCTGGCACCCCCCCCCCCAAAAAAAGGGGGGGGGGGAGGTTATCAAGCCCACAAATTCTGACAAGCAAAAAGTTATCCAGATATATATATAATGGTTGCGTAACTTAAATCAAGGTTCCCCAGAGCTGTCCTCCCTTTTTTGAAATTTTTGCAACGGTTGAAAAAATGTCTCAGCCGGAATCGAACCCGGGTCGTTGGCTTGGAACGCCAATGCCTTAACCACTAGACCACGGAGACGGGTTAGTGGTTTCGGCGACACCAGATTCAATTGACCGATAGATTGACAAATCTTCAACCTTATTAATTGCTTTGTCGGGGACAGGTGAGTTTTGAACAAAGACAAGCCGCGTGCCTCAGCTGGATCCAAGCGAATGCTTTGAGATATATGTATATATTAGAATAATCATAAACAATTGTAAGGAAATAACATATACAACAGCTTTGGCAACAGCCAACGACCCGGGTTCGATTCCGGCGGAGACATTTTTTCAACCGTTGCAAAAATTTCAAAAAAGGGAGGACAGCTCTGGGGAACTTTGATTTAAGTTTTAACCATTATTCTCTCATTTCCTTTCACATTGTATTTATTTCCACGAGAGTTGCCAAAGCTGTTGTATATGTTATTTCCTCACAATATATATATATATATATATATATATATATATATATATATATATATATATATATATATATATATATATATATATATATATATATTAACGCTCACTGCACATGCAGTTTGAGCACTGTCTTAGATTGCGTGGAGAGTCTCTATGTGAGACGTTCACTATTTGCGTTATATGCAATGCTCGCTGCTCGCAGTTTGAGCACTCTGGTGACTCCACTATGCAATTCTTCCCCACATGTGTAACCGCACAACAAGGGTCCCAAGTCCTTGTGTTGCCATAAAGCCATTATTGTAATAGCCGGGAGGGCGCATTGTTATACATAATTTGTATATATATATATATATATATACACACACATATATATCAGAAATGATATATATATTTACAAGTAATTAACATGATTCCAATGAATAGGAAAAAGATAAATAAATACATCAATAAAAACATAAATAAAGTAATGTTCTTGGAAATATGCAAAAACGGGGGATATATTATTATTTTGGATGTTGACATACATGCACCCCAAAATCTCCAATAAAAAAGCAACAACAACAAACAAAGGAAAGGACAAAATAGGATCGTGATATCGTGGCTCCCCTTGGATCCTCCCGTGTGTTCAAACAATGTTGCTTTTATCTATTTAATTTTATAGGATCCTGATAGGAGAAAAGTAGACACGCCCAATATTAGATCGAGAATTAGAGCGAGAGAGAGAGAGAGAGAGAAAGAGAGAGAGAGAGAGAATGAGAAATTGGAGAGCTCATAAAGATTCACAACTAGTTGTCTGGTCTAATTAGGTGATTACTGATCATTGTTAACTAGGACTATAACCATGGTTACTCAGAAGACAAACTGGATACTACATGCACGTGCATCATAATTTTACAGCCTCTAATCTTTAGTTGGGTGGAGAGAGCATACGCCTCCTTTCTGATGAAGATTTAGGGGTTTATGTCATCATGCATGCAGATCAACTTTCCTAGGAGGTACATAAAATTATGACCACATCGAGAAAAGACATTTATGATGTTATTTCATCACTGATTATTTCAACGTGATTTTTGCACAATCATGAAAATGCTGCTTAAAAAAAATTACAACAAAAATAGTGGTAGAGATTAACACGCGTATTTCCAGTGTGCTCAAATAGATATTCCATGGCTTGGTGATCATCAGTGGTTGCACAAAAAAAATATGTACCAACGTACTACTACTAGATCATATCAATAGTCATGGTAATGCAAGCTGAATATCTGACGTAGTTTAAAGCTATGAGGTTTACTTTTTGGTGGTGTTAGCAAATTTCTATTTTCCTTACCTTTTCTGAGAGGATCTTTTTTTTTAATTAGAATTTGACCCCGTACAGTGTAAGTTAACACACACACACAAAAAAATCAAGTGTGGCACGTGTGCAAAACAAATGCCTCACATTCACATGCACACACACTCACAAACAACCCACACTTACAGGGTGGAAAAAGTTTGGAATATTTTTATTCCAAGAATTATTTCTTGTCTTAAACATATCCCTCGTCATTTTAAGTTCTTCTTTGAGGTTCAAATAAAAGATATGTGTCCCTTTTTAACTTTAAAAGCACAACATTAAAAATCAGGCTTATCACACAGTGCAGAGGTCCACTTGGAATTCGGAAGCGTATATTTGCTGTTTTTGCAAATGTCTAACGAAAAAGTTAAATAATCAGATACAGTTTAATTGCTATACCGAAGTCCTCAAAATGACTGCAAACTGCACGTAGCTTTTTCAAAATTCCACGTGAAGTACAGAAATGTATAACAAGATGTTCAAACACAAATAGAGCAAATCTGACAACATGTGGTTCATTGGTCAGCCATTGTAACATGTTTAACAATATTACGTAATCTTTGGTACAAGATGGAACAGTAAACTTCATTCAACACAGTTAATCCGATTTGGATGAATTATTCATCATAATATAGTAGAAACTAGCATTTAAAATCAGACATACTCATCGCCAAAAAAATATTCCAACTTTTTTCCAACCCTGTATGTCCATTATCTTCATAATGATCTGTGGACTTACGACGACTTTAAACAAGAATGTATTTCCAAAAAGGAAAACCTTTTTGAAGAGAAAGATGATTCTAGTTGAGGTAACAAAACAATTTCTGAACTTTCTCAGTTTTTATCGTTTTGTGGAAGAATATAATTCATAGTAGCAACGTTTTAAAATATTTTGAATATGACGAGAAATAACGCAACTATGGATCAAAGTCTAATACTGAATGTCTGCCTATAGTCCCATGTACCCGTATCTATGTCCACTGCTTTTCATTGTATATGATTTTCAACAAGATTAACGCCGATTGTTACAAATTAATGATTCCAAAGTCTCGTAATTTTGTTCTCATTTACTACATAATCAACGATTTTATACTAATTCTAGAAAACATCTATCGCAATGGAATTGTATGACAGTCTTCAAACTTTGAACGCTCGTGCGATTCCTAATGGATTGATTGTAATGTAAAGGTGCGGTTTATCAGTGCCGAGATATTTTAAGATCACATCAGATATGAGGCCAAACATTTCTTGAATTTGGGCCCAGTTGTTTAGTTAAGGCTACATTAGGGTGAAATTCATGTTCAATGTTAAAATAATAATCTAGATTCAAGATCAAATGTGTGTTTTTGTTTTTCGTCGCTTTTTCGGGTGCGGCTGGTTTATCGTTGTGATGTCCCCCTATTTTGTTTGTTGTTTTTTGTTTTTTTATTGTACACTTTTCCTTTACCTAAGTCGTTATTATTTAATTTCTGCATCATCTTATCTCTACTTGTCAAATTATGTGTTCATCTCTTCTTCTACACGCGATAAACTTGTGAAACATTTCTAAAGCATTCCCAGCGAGTATTTAGTTGTAGTCCTTTCCAGTTGTTTGCCGCCGGACATTGTCACATTAAGAACATCAGATCATGGCGCCTCTCCTAAGAGAGAAATGTAGGGGGAGAGGAGGAGAGAGAGAGAAAGAGAAAAAAAGATGGAGAGAGAAAGAGAAAAAATAGTCCGCTTGACCAGTTGACCTTCCACAAACAAATATTTGTCACAAAACCTGTGATTAATTGATGAAAAATGTGATTAACTGTACCTTCCGACATCACTCACGGGGTTTGGAAGTGGTAAATTGATATCTTCTTTTTTTCTAAGAACCAAAAGGATTTCACTTAACGAATAACAAAACAGGTAAGTGATGATGGGAAATTCTCGGCATTAATTCTTGCCTTCAGGGCAAAAACAAGCGATTATATACTTTCTGCAGGACATTACAAATTATACATCCCTCTGGTAAGAGATAGTAAAAGAGGATATATTTATGTAATACCGAATGATTGAGACCGAGTTGGATTAGTGGAAGCTTCCGCGTAAGAATTCTAATTGTTACATGTCTGAGTAAAGATAGTTTTAGAGATTTCATTACAAAAATAGGTCGGAACCTAGGGGTGATGATAGTTTTCTGTCGACACGGTGTCATCAATCTGCCAGCAGGAAGATGACGTCAGAAGAGTTGAAATGTGGAATGGACTCCTGGAAAGCAAGCAAGGGAAAGAAAGAGGAAAATTTGTAGCTCGATAGTCGGCACAGCCTTTCTCTTTGGAGCAGGCCTAGCTTTAACCCTCAAAACATCAAAGTAGTAGTACAGAATGATAACTCCCTTAAAAGGGTCATGAATATTAACGAAAGATATGCGGTGCCTTTTCATTCTCCGATTTTGGTTGTAGTGGTTTCCCAGGTGCAACATATGTGTCCTTTTCAACCACATTTTTGAGTCTTGACTGACTCAGTACAAAGTATGTCATTAAAGTTGTTTTTCATTGTGGTTTATGCCAGAAAACGGCCTATATTACCTCTACCCCTTTTCAAACACCTTTTCAAATAATCTATTATTTGCTTCAACGAGTAGTTGTTTATGAGATTGTCACCAATGGCAGCTTGTCTTTCTTCGACTTCTAATCTTTCGACTATTTCTGAAGTACCCTGAAAAAAAAATTGGCTCTATTTTATTCTTTGTTTTCAAAGAGCACAATATCAATCATTTGATGTATTGTCCTTCTTCTACGATTTTAGTCCTATACTTGACTTTGGACTTTTCTCTCACATTTAAAGATATACCGACTCTAAAGGATACAGTATGCTTGCAAAAGTTGTTTGTGAAATTCATTTATGCTCAAATGGCTTACTCTGTATGAAGGACCAGTCCAACATCAGGTATGCCCAGGAACAATCTTTCCTTGACTCCTGACTTTTCAAATGCCTTATCAGACGGTCTATGAAATTGCTGACTCTATTTTCCAAAGGATACCAAATCAATTCTTGAGTATGGTTTGTTTCCAATTGCAACCTTTCTTTCCTCGACCTTTTACTTTTCAAGACGCCTTATCAAACGGTCTATTAAATGAGTGACTCTGTTTCCCAAAGGATGCCATATCAGTTCTTTATGAGTGTGGTTTCCCTCCATCTTTACTTTTCAAATGGTCTGTTAAATGGCTGACTCTATTTTCCAAAGGATACAATGTCAGTTCTTGGTGAGTGTGATTTGTGTCCAATTACAGGCTATCTTTCGTCTATTCTTTACTTTTCAAACCTCCTTATCAAAGGGTTTCTATTTTCCAAAGGTTTTTATTTTCCAAAGGATGCTGGTTAGGTTCATTCCGAGTGTGGTTTGTTTCCAGTTACAAGCCATCTTTCCTCGACTCTTTACCTTAATTCTGTAAATCGGAACTGCAGAGCGCTTCCCATAGAGATCCAATTCCTCCATATCCTTCTCCAAGACGTACAACCCTCTGGGAGTCTGTCTGCTGAAGGAATATTGTGGTAATTCATGACGTCATCACTTGATAGCTTGTTGATGACCCTTCGTAGAAACACTAAATTTCTATTTTAAAAAGGTTTATGCTATTATTAGATGATCAGCTATAGAAAACGCAATGCATTTTGATAGGACGATCTTTTTACAAGGATTGAAGAGTTGAATGACCACTTACAAGGTGGATTATCTTTTTTCTTGCCTTTTTTATTTTTGTATTTTGCCGTCGTAGAAAAAGTTATTTTGAGGTACTAAAAATATATTTCTCAAATTTTTGTTTCAGGTTCTGATATATAAAAACAACTGAGCGAAAAGTAATACATTTGTTTATGAATTATTTGTATTACAGTAACACAAAAATCTGAGTTTGTTTGGTAATTAATATATTTTTCAAAACTCTGATTTTTGTTTTGGTTTCCGCGAATAAAAATAGATATTTAGAATGATAGTAATAAACTGCAAAATTTTAACGAATGTGAGTAATTAAATAAATTTTACATTAAGTATTTCGGTTTATAATTTTATCACCTTTGACATAATTATCTCATGAATATGTTCTAGTTGAAAAGAAAGAAAATACAAACTGTGTAACAAAATATGTTCATACAACAGGATGACAAAATTCATGTGAAATAGATTCAGTGAAACTAGGGAAAGTCTAACATCGCCCTAAAGAAAAACAAAATTTTATCAATCTACTCCTTTTATATTAGATCTGTCATGATCAAATCCGTCTATTCTTCAAGCAGAAAAAGATGAGTTCAAGATAGGAGACAATTTCTTTATAATTTATTAGATCTTTCATGTGCCAAAGTCTAGTGAACTGTTACGTCATGAATCATTCGTAAATTATGACAAGATATCTATTAGCATACAATGTTAACATTATGCATTATGTTTTTCTGTTTGAAAAAGTAATTCGATGACACATGCTTGTCAAACAAAACTGAGTGTCATGCCCTTAGTTTTATGGTTATCGTAAGAATCATATTGCGTGTGTGTCATGATAGTCACGTACCTTTAATCCAATATGAACATTAAGATTAAAATACCACAGATAAGATCTCCTCAAGAACAAATTGACTAATTGTTGATTTGTGATCGGAAATGAGAAAAGTTTCTTTCTTGAAAGAAGAGGATTTGAAGAACTTCATTTGGCACACCGTGCCACTCTAATACGAGACCAAGGACTCTGCTGAGTCAACGGAGTGACATGAGAGAGTTCATGAAATCTGAAATTTCTTTATTTTCTTTTTCTTTTTTTCCCCTTTTATTTCTTTTCTTCTCTTTTCTCTGCCCTTTTTAAAATAAAACAATGAAGAAAAAGAAGGCATATTTGATCAGATAGAATGTTATTGTCTATCTTCAACAAACAATCGATCTAACGCATGATTGGTCAGAAATGCTTTAGAGGAGACATCCTTCCCTTTTGGGAATATAAATATAAATATAAATATAAACTTTGGAGAAACTGTTCTTCTCACTGAGTAATCATATAGGAGTGATTTCAAGATTGAACAGGCTATTCAGTTTGCATTAGAATGAGGCCCATTCTCCTTTAAAGATGGTCTCACACGACACGATTTCTGCAACGCAATGCACAGGGTGTTTTGTCACTCCACTGATGTTGTTGATTTTTATGTTTAATGAGAGCACATACCATATATAAAGCCAAAGCCGTTAAATTAAAAGAAACAACTACAATAACATGTCTGTTGTGTATCACAACATGGCGGCGGAAAACTGCACGGTAAAAATCGTTTCGTGCGAGACCACATCATAATCCAGTTTCTTCTGAAGTGCAATACCATTACAAGAAGCCAAGATCAGCTGTAAATTCAATCCAGCATTGTTCGACTGCATTCTATGACAGGCGAAGGTGGTCTTCATTTCCCCTCATCTGAGAGTGAGATCAAGCTGGGTGCATCATGTTTCTCCGCTGCAACATTTCAATGTTAACAATTTTCACAATTTCCGTTTCATTTCACTCAAACTTCCTCTCATTGAAATGTCAAATCAAATTGTCCATCTGGAGTTCTTGTAAGGGAGAGGCATTTCTCTCAAGTACAGTACGTTTATCTGGTTTAAAGATAATTATGAGTAATGTAGGCATGATTCACTCTTAATCATTGAGACGATTTTAGAATTGCATGCAATTAGTAAATTTTTGCCTCAAGGATTTTATTTTTTGTACCACAGAAAAAAATCAAAATAACATGTTTTTCCTCCTGCTCTGTAAATACTTAGGGCCAAAGAAAGAAAATTCCACCTGGACAAATTAATCGCTTTAATTGATTAATTGTCTACCATTCAGGTAATCAATATAATTATTTATCATGGCTTTGATGGATGCATGAAATCGGATCACTATAGAACAAGCGTAATGATGTTTATTTTTTAAAAGAAATTGCGCGAATTATGGGAAAAATAGAGTCGACTGTTTGAGTTCTCATGGCAATTTTTGCTGCGATGTTTAAGAAGCCTTTATTTTTTGCCAACATCCTTGTCTGAGAACTCTCCAGGGAGATCATTGTACATTGGTGCAGTTTGGAAGTGACAAAATACATGAACTTTTTATGAGTTCTTCCTTCTTCTGGAAGTCTCTGTCCTCTTTTCCAGATCGCCGACATCGTTGAATGACGCAACTCGGGCAAGATGACATCGGTTTCGGCCAACATGGACTTCAATAATTTTCAATCTTATTTTCTTGACAGAATGAAACTGTGCCTAAAGCATCAAGAAGGGTTCAATGTCCATCTTTTAACTGGGAAGTCTCCCTGGCAAAATATATGCGATGTATATGGTACAGCTGATGTGTCACATGTTTTTTAAACAACTACGTATCAAACTTCACCACACGGTGATCATGGTGATTAATAGAGGGTGGAAGGGGGAAACTTGTTGCTGATGTCGCCTGCCAAGTGGAGGCACGTTGCCAACTTTCCCGCCAAATTTACAAATACGTGTCCATCCATCTCACACCTGCGAGCGATTACCCGTAGTGCATGTCAATCTCCTATTATTTTGATAAAAATAGAAAACAGACATTCAATAGATCCATCGTGATATCGTTATTCGATAGCAGTATATTGACAGGTGCTGACTTACCCGGAAGTAGAAGTGTCATTTAAGCGGAGTGTGGTGTTGCTCACAATAAGTGTATGTAGTTCTCGGCAGGGAAGTCGGGTGTAGCCCCCTTTTGAAATAGTTGTTTTAATTTCATTCACGGCAAATTCCAAAGTCCAAAATGGGAGGCGAAAAGGCACGCAGAGGATAAAAACGGATGACAAACAGAACAAAGAGAATTCGAAGAAAATAAAAAAGGTGGGAGCTAAGCAAATCTGATTAATGGCAGAGGAAAATAAAAATCACCATTATACAAGACAGCACATAATAAACTCAGGGGTATTATGGGACATCCAGATTTTTTATTTAGCCATCACTTTGTGGATAAAGCCCATTCTGGCGAGATGACCTTTACGATCGTTTCCTTGTGTCAACCTCGACAGAACCACTGACACTATTACACACACTTAGAAATAAAGGTACAATTTTGCACCCTTCAAATGCAACACTGGCAGCACCTTTTTGGGTGCAACTTTGCACCCTAAGAAGCTTTTTGCACCTTTAAGGGTGCAGTTAGCTACAATTTGCACCCTTAAATGGTGCAGAGTTGTACCCTTTAGAAAAAGGTACAAATTTGCACCCTTTGGATGCAAACATTTCTGCACCCTTAAAGGTGCAAAGTTGCATCTTTTAGGGTGCAAACGGGCATTAAAGGGTGCAAACAAGAACAAAAAGGTGCATTTTTGCACCCTTTTCATGTAGGGTGCAAGATTGCACCCAAAAAGGTGCTGCCAGTGTTGCATTTAGGGTACAAACCTGAACCTTTTTTTCTAAGTGTGCAGGATGTTTTGTAAACAATAAAAATCAAACAAAACAAAGCAAAGATGAAATCCATGATGACGTAGTTCACTTAAAATAACCATGATACAATTCAACTGTTAGCATCTATCTTCTACGATATTTTCTCTGATGTAAGTGAATATTTCTTTCATTACCCTTTAGAAAGTCCATATCAGTCTTATTGGTGTCAGGCCAAGGAGGTACTCTGCTTGGCACACACTGAATCACTGAATCATTCTGAATACTTTTTCGACATATTCTGATGTGACAGTCACGCAGTGAACACATCACATTTTTAGACATGTTAGAGTGTTTTCATATTTCCTTATTTTAAAAGAATTGTAATTATATAATAAAATAATCAGAATATGAAGAAAGAATGTGCGAATCTATTGTAATCCATATGGATACAGTAATCAGAACACTATCACGAGAATGGAAGTTAACTTAGTATCCCACTAATTTTGGTTGAATTCATCTCCTTACACAATCTCTTTTCCCCCGAAAATAATCCGTAATATACAGACAGTGCTTAGTGTTGCCGATTTACACACATCAGGCGATAATACTGATCACGTGATAGAAGACTTTAAACGTCAAGTCCATGGCCTGACTGGGTAATCCAGGATATACGTTGACATGTAAAGCTTTATTGGTCTGAACTAAATGTGATCTACTTTCCAAATTTTCCTATCTTCCCGGCCTGACCGCTCAAAATATTTGAGTTTCAGAAAACAATTAAAGCCTGAGTATGACAATGGCATTGGGCTTCTGTTTTCAACTATATAATGCATTTGGTGTTGATGGTAATATTTGACTAGAGAAAAATTAAAGGGAGATAATTTTATGTCAAGCCCATATTAAATGGTATATTAGATTCAATTTGGCCCACGAATGTTTTATAACAAACATAACGAACAATTACAGACTGCTTAGCATGTGAGCCTACGTGAGAAAATAGAGAACCGCATCATTGTATTGATTCATACATTATATTTTCGGTTACATGTCGTTTTCCGAAGGTTCGTAATTCCGAAGGTCAATACTCCGAAGGTCCGTAATTCCGAAGGTTCGATTTTCCGAAAATGAAAGAGGGTTCATAATTCCGAAGGTTCGTATTTCCGAAAATGAAATAGGGATCGTAACTGTGAAAATGAAATAGGGTTCGTAATTCCGAAAATGAAATAGGGTTCATAATTCCGAAAATGAAATAAGGTACCTAAAAAGGAGTGGGGGACCAAAATTACTTAGCAGCCCTCCCCCCCCCCCCCCCCTCCACCCACCC